>OFHU01000806.1:0-290160 GCA_900245905.1 Lacerta viridis | reverse complement strand
ATGCGTCCCAGTAGTTCTTGAGCATCCTTGCCCGCAATTAACACATCATCAAAATACGGCAGGACACCTGGCAGGCCCCGTAACAGGCGCTCCATAAGACTTTGAAATATGCCAGGTGCCACGCAGACTCCAAACTGCAGCCTATTCACCTTAAAGGCGCCCTTGTGCGTCACAATTGTCTGGATTTCAGCGGACGCTGGAGTCACTGGGAGCTGCTGGTATGCCTGTGCCAAGTCAATCTTTGCAAACACCTTGCCCCCAGCCAGCTTCGCTAATAGTTGGGACACTACTGGAATTGGATACGAGTTGCCCCTGATGGCCTTATTAATCGTACATTTGTAATCCGCACAAATTCGTATTTCCCCATTAGCCTTCAGGGGTGTGACAATGGGTGTTTCCCATTTAGCAGAGTCCACTGGTGAAAGCACCCCTTGCTGTATTAGCTTCTCCAATTCAGCCTCTATTTTAGGCTGTAGCGCAAATGGAACCCGCCTGGGTTTGAGGCGCATTGGCGCAACCCCCGGGTCCAGTTCTAAGTCAATTGGAGGCCCCTTATAACATCCTAACTCTCCATTAAATAGCTCCCCAAATTCCGTGTACAGGGTGTTAAATGTCTCCGAAGCTATCTGGACCGTGTTGAGCCCTGAGATTCCCAACCCTAAGGCCGGGAACCAGTCCGTGCCCAGCAGGCTAGTGCGCTTCCCTTTTGCGATCACAAGCTTTAATACGGCCTCCCTCTCGCGGAACTGTACGTTCACTGCGCACATTCCCAAAATGTCTATGCGGCCAGCGGAATAGGATTGCAGAGTAGCCGGGAAGGGCTCCAATCTCGGAAGCTTACCTCTAGGAAATAACGATCTGGCCGTGTCCTCCGATACGATGGAGAATCCGGATCCGGAGTCCACCTCCATGTTACACGGCTTCCCTTCGATTAGGACCCGCACAGCTGGTTTCCCTTGGGCTGGAAATGGCACAGTTCTGCCCTCGATTTGCGTGAGGTAGTTGCAATCGTCGAGTTGGTGCGTCGCTGTGGATGTCCTCTGACCTCTTGATTTCGCGGACCCCGACGTGCCACTCGACTTGCAGACCCTGGCTATGTGCCCCGTTTTCCCACAAGCATGACACGTAGCTTCTCGGAACCGGCACTTCCTTCTCTCATGTGATCCGCCGCAGCCAGGGCAGACTCCCTGCCGACCTTTATTTGCTGTGCTCTCCTGTCGCACCATCTCTATTCCCCGCACAGGGCTTTGGTTGGGGCTGACATCCTGGTCGTCCACGGTGTGGGTTGACGCTCCAGCTCTCTTTTCGGCTCGCTGGTCCGGGTCTTGCTCCTCTCTCTCAGCGCTTTCTGTCGCAATGGCCTCACGGAGCGCTGTCGACAGATCCATATCTTGTTTTGCCGCAATCCGCCTGCGGCCCTTGCTGCTGCGAAGGCCGCACACAAACCGATCCAGCAGGGCCTCCTCCAAGTTGGCGAATTTGCAGTGTCTCGCCAGCTTCCTCAGTTCGGTGAGGAAAACTGCTACCGTCTCTCCAGGTCGTTGTTGCCTCTTGTGGAATTCGATGCGCCATGTCATCTTCGACGCTGTCGGATTAAGGTGATTGGAGAGGTGTTCCGTAATGCTCGCGAACGACGCCTCCCGCAGTGTCGTGGGGGCCAGAATTGCCCGAGCCAACTCAAAGGTCTCTGCCCCGCAGCAACTCAGGAACAACGCCTTTTTCCTTTCCTCGTCAGTGACCCCTTTTGCTGCCACGCTGAATTCAAAGCGCTCGAGGTAAGCATCCCAGGCCTCAGTTGCTCCGGGATGAAATGGTTCCATGAACCGTGACGCAGCCATCTTAGTGGACTGATCTGTCCTGTCAGTCACAGGGAGTCTTGTCGCCAGAATCAGGTCGCTAGGGTCAGCAGCCCTCAGCCGGCCTAATTCAATCCCACCTTCGTCGCCAGTATGTTGTGTCGTGGGTTCTGATAGCAAGAAGTCCAGCAACACTTCTTAGTGAAAACAGCTCTTTATTGTAAGGGATAAGACAAGACTGGGGATAGGGGGTAGGGAAAGCTCTATTTATAGACACATTGGGACTGAGGGAAAAGATACATTTTAGCGGGAACCAATAATATTCAAACTTTCCGGCGGGACCCAATCAGGCTGTGGATTGTGATTGAACACTTCAAATTGACCAATAGCAATACTTTACCCTGCTGCCAGAATATCTTATTTAATACACAACACCCGGTTCCCCAGATTACGAGCCTGCCGCTCTTAACCACTACACCACACTGGCTGTAGCGGAGAAGCTGCTGCTCGCCTGTCCAGCCCCCCGCCCCCTGCCAAAGCCTGCTTTAGAGGGAGCCGGGGGTGGTGTAGGGGGCAAGCAGCACCTCTCTGCTACAGCGGAGAAGCTGCTGCTAGCCCGTCCCGCCCAAGCCTGGCCAGCGCCCCCTCCATTTTGGCGCCCTAGGCAATTGCCTAGTTCGCCTAAATGGATGCGCCGGCCCTGGTGGCAGTGGGAGGTCCCATTAGCTAAAGTGGTGCTTCAGGTTAAGAACAGTTTCAGGTTAGGAACGGACCTCCGGAACGAATGAAGTCCTTAACCCGAGGTACCACTGTAGTTAGGCTATCCCTGTCCAGATAGGGGCGTAGCTGGGCCACCGACTGAAGCTGACGGAAGGCGCTCAGGACCAGCCTCCAGCGACAAGAAAAGGATCCAGGAGGACTCTCAAGCTACGAACCTGCTCCTTCAGAGGAAGTGTAACTCCATTTCACAGTCAGGGCCCAGAATCTGTGTGCTTTTAGGAGGATTCACAGCTTCTGTTTCTGCACCTCTGCACCTTCCCTCCTGTGGTTTCGAAGGGACTTTGCCGCCTCGCCCCAAGGAGAGGCTGGTGCCCGTCTCTTTCCATCGTGCCCTCAGGCGCTGCCACCCGAAAGCAGCTGCGGTTGAGCTTGCCCTGGCAGCACACCGAGGCTGCTCCTCTTCTGACTTGCAAAACATCCCTTCTCCAACGGTCTTAAACTTCAGAAGGCAAAGCTGAGAGCAGGTCCCACGAGTGGCAGGTGTTTTCTCCGCATCCCACCAGGCAGTTCCACAAACCTCCAGTATATAAAGCAAAAATTGAAAGTGCAGGCCCCCCGTGATGCCTGTTTTGATTCAGCAGAGGCCCTGCCAACAGGCCTCTGGCATTTGCAGCAAGCCAGGCCCCAGGCTTCAGATCTTGGGAAATCCTTCTGCGTTTCGTCACCATCATCTCTGCAGTTTCTGCCCTTGGGGGATGTTCCGGCAGATGCAGCTGGAGGGCCAAAAACGCCTTTTGAGTTTGATGCATTGCAAAGAGGAATGGGCCAGCCTTCGCCAACCTGGTGCCCTCCGTATCTTGAGGCAGAGCGTAGCCATTGTGGCTAGGAGCCATCGCTAGCCCTCTCCTCCTCCACGAATTTGCCCAGCCCTCTTTCAAAGCCATCCAAGTTGGTGGCCATTGCTGCCTCCTGTGGCAGGGTGTTCCGCAGTTTTAACTATGTGCTGCACAAAGAAGCCCTTCCTTTTCTCTGTCCTGAGTCTCCCCACTCTCAGCTTCATTGGACGCCCACAACTTTTAGCGTTATGGGAGAGGGAGGGAACTTTTCCTCTGTCTCCTCTCTCCTTGCAATGCTTAATTTTTAAAAATTCGATTATGTCACCTCTTCCTGGCCTTTTCCCCAAACTGAAAGCCAGAGGTGTAGGAAGCCACTTGGGCACCCGGAGCGGCAAACATGACGTGCACCTGGGGCCGGGGTGTCACTACGTAGCACGCATGCGCGCCACGTAGCGCGTTCCCGCCGCCGCCACTCCAACACTGTACAGACAGTGCTGGCATCCTCTCCTCGCGGCTGCAGCCACAAGCAGAGGATCCTGGCACTGTCCGTATGGCACTGGAGCGCCACTGCTGGCAAACCGCATGCCTAGTCACCCCCGGAGACGTGGCAGCGGGAGTGCTCCGCCCCCACATTGCTATGCCCCTGCTGAAAACTGCTGTTCCACGGCACCAATCCTGAACAACTGCTTGAAACAAGGGGGAATTGGTCGCTTAGTCGAATGAACCGTATTTTTCGCTCCATAAGACGCACTTTTTCCCTCCTAAAAAGTAAGGGGATATATCTGTGCGTCTTATGGAGCGAATGGTGGTCCCTGGAGCTGAATTGCCCAGGGGCCAAAAGAGGATCATGCTTTTTATTTTACAAAGAGAAAAGGGGTGTTGAAAGGACCCCGCTCAGCAGCTGATCAGCAAGAGATCGGGAGAGAGATAAGAGTCCCGGCTCCCTTTCAGCCCCGCCCTCCATTGTTGAATGTGCTGCAGAGGGAGGTTGTTTGTTTCCCCAGCGACATGTGACTGGCTGATTAGATTATCTGTCTGGAAACTGTAGAAAAGGCTCCCTTTCCTTTAGAAGCTGCAGAAATGTGAGTTGAACCCCATAAAAACGGGGCTTTTCCTCTTTGCTTTTCCCCCTTTGCAAAAGGAGCTTTGCTTTTCCCCCTTTGCAAAAAAAGCTGCAAAACTTTAGCTGATCCTCAAAAAAACAGGGCTTTTCCCTTTGCAAAAAAGCTGCAAAACTTTTAGCTGATCCTCAAAAAAACCAGGGCTTTTCCCTTTGCAAAAAAGCTGCAAAACTTTTAGCTGATCCTCAAAAGAACAGGGCTTTTAGAGGAGGAAAACCAGGAAAATATTTTTTCCTTGTTTCCTCTAAACACAAGGTGCGCCCTATGGAGCGAAAAATACAGTAAGTCATGCACAATTTTTGGGTGCAGGTAGGTAGCCGTGTTGGTCTGCCATAGTCAAAACAAAACAAAAAAATTAAAAAATTCCTTCCAACCCTTGACTAAAGGCCTGCCTTGCGTCCCGCAGGGGTGTTCCTGATCCCGTACGCCATAATGCTTCTCTTCACCGGGCTGCCTCTCTTCCTGATGGAGCTGAGCTTGGGCCAATATGGCGCCGCAGGACCCATCAGCGTCTGGAAGTGCTGCCCGCTCTTGAAAGGTAGGCACTCACAGGTGCAGCCTTAAAAGTATCGCTGCTAGTTCTTCCGTAGTGATCAATTTATTCCTTTATCTCTCTTGCAAACTGCCTTGAAGGGTTGTGGCTGGTTTTTGGGGGGGGGGGAGAGTGTGAATAACTCAGAGAAGCTATGAGCTATGCCGTGCAGAGCCACCCAAGATGGACAGGTTATACAGGTGAAACTCGAAAAATTAGAATATCGTGGAAAAGTCCATTTATGTAAGCAATTGTTTTCATTAGCTACTGGAGTTTAATATATGAGATAGACTCATGACATGCAAAGCGAGATACGTCAAGCCTTTGCTTGTTATAATTGTGATGATTATGCATAGCTGTCAACTTTTCCCATTTCTTGCGAGGAATCCTATTCGGAAAACGGGAATTTCCCTTAAAAAAAGGGAAAAGTTGACAGCTATGATTATGGCGTACAGCTGATGAAAACCCCAAAGTTGAAATTGTTAATTTGGGGTTCTCATCAGCTGTACGCCATAATCATCACAATTATAACAAATAAAGGCTTGACATATCTTGCTTTGCATGTCATGAGTCTATCTCATATATTAGTTTCACCTTTTAAGTTGAATTACTGAAAGAAATGAACCTTTCCACGATATTCTAATTTTTCGAGTTTCACCTGTAGTGGGGAGTTTCGAGTAAACGTGATCCACCTGGAGGAGGAACCGGCAAGCCACCCCAGTATCCCTGCCAAGAAAACTCCATGGACATGGTGCTGGAGGAGACTCTTGAGAGTCCCATGGACTGCAAGAAGATCAAACCAATCCATTCTGAAGGAAATCAGCCCTGAGTGCTCACTGGAAGGACAGATCCTGAAGCTGAGGCTCCAATACTTTGGCCACCTCATGAGAAGAGAAGACTCCCTGGAAAAGACCCTGATGTTGGGAAAGATGGAGGGCACAAGGAGAAGGGGACGACAGAGGATGAGATGGTTGGACAGTGTTCTCGAAGCTACTAACATGAGTTTGGCCAAACTGCGGGAGGCAGTGGAGGATAGGGGTGCCTGGCGTGCTCTGGTCCATGGGGTCATAGAATCATAGAATCCTAGAGTTGGAAGAGACCCAAGGGCCATCCAGTCCAACCCCCTGCCAAGCAGGAAACACCATCAAAGCATTCCTGACAGATGGCTGTCAAGCCTCCGCTTCAAGACCTCCAAAGAAGGAGACTCCACCACACTCCTTGGCAGCAAATTCCACTGTCCAACAGCTCTTACTGTCAGGAAGTTCTTCCTAATGTTTAGGTGGAATCTTCTTTCTTGTAGTTTGAATCCATTGCTCCGTGTCCGCTTCTCTGGAGCAGCAGAAAACAACCTTTCTCCCTCCTCTAGATGACATCCTTTTATATCTTTGAACATGGCTATCATGTCACCCCTTTACCTTCTCTTCTTCACAGCTCGGGTCACCAAGAGTTGGACACGACTAAACAACAACAACAAAATACATTTCATGACCAAGGGCCCCTGCGGAGACCTTGGCTCTGTCCACAGTCCTTCATGTCGTGCAACTGCCCGGCTGCCTTGGATAGCTCAGTGCCTAGAGAAGGAGACTCTTTTACAGTAAAAGGGTAGAAGAATACTGGGAAATAATTCGTAATGAATTGAGGGGGGAAATGTTTAAAAGTATGGCACTACTACAGCCCATGTTTTGTTAGCCTAAAATTGGAAAACGAGCGAAGTCCCAACTAAAGAAGAACGGCAATTTAAGCTGATGGAATATGCGCAGCTTGCAGACTTAGCATATAGAATAAGAGAACAAGAAGAATACTATGTTTAAAGAAGATTGGAAAATGTTTATTGAATATATGGGAGGGAATTGTGTACACTTGAAAATGTTGGCAGCATTAAGATAAATTCAACAGTGTAACAAGTTTTGATGGATGTAATAATGGAATACTGAATGGTTTAGTTTATGTAAAATATGCAGGGATTTATGCTATGCAAAATGAACCATGGAAAGAGAAGAAGGGAAGTCATTGATATTTTAAGGTTGTTTAAATGAATATTCTAAATTGTAAAGCAGAAAATTGAATAAAAATTATAAAAAAAGAGAAGGAAACTCTTAATCCCAGGGTCGTGGGTTCGAGCCCCACGTTGGGCAAAAGATTCCTGCAGTGCAGGGGGTTGGACCAGGTGACCCTCGTGGTCCTTTCCAACTCTCGTTGTTGTTGTTCGGTCGTTCAGTCGTGTCCGACTCTTCGTGACCCCATGGACCAGAGCACGCCAGGCACGCCTATCTTTCACTGCCTCCCGCAGTTTGGCCAAACTCATGTTAGTAGCTTCGAGAACACTGTCCAACCATCTCGTCCTCTGTCGTCCCCTTCTCCTTGTGCCCTCCATCTTTCCCAACATCAGGGTCTTTTCCAGGGAGTCTTCTCTTCTCATGAGGTGGCCAAAGTACTGGAGCCTCAACTTCAGGATCTGTCCTTCCAGTGAGCACTCAGGGCTGATTTCTTTGAGAATGGATAGGTTTGATCTTCTTGCAGTCCATGGGACTCTCAAGAGTCTCCTCCAGCACCATAATTCAAAAGCATCAATTCTTCGGCGATCAGCCTTCTTTATGGTCCAGCTCTCACTTCCGTACATTACTACTGGGAAAACCATAGCTTTAACTATACGGACCTTTGTCAGCAAGGTGATGTCTCTGCTTTTTAAGATGCTGTCTAGGTTTGTCATTGCTTTCCAACTCTACCATTCCATGATTCCACCGTTGATTTCCCCTCTTCTTCCTCTGCAGGGATTGGGATCGGAATGCTGCTGGTCTCCTCGCTGGTCTCTCTCTACTACAACATCATCATTGCTTGGACCTTCTATTACCTGGGCATGTCTTTGCAGAGTCCCCTGCCCTGGTCCTGCGATGCCCCACAGAACGCCCACCTCTGCCAGTTTCAGGTGCAAATGGGGAGCAGGGAGGGTCTCTCCACCCATCCCAAGATCCTGTGCAACATTTCGCATGGAAACATAGCTTTATAGAGTCAGACGGGAACCCAAAGGTCTTCCAGCCCAACCCCCTGCAGTCCAGGAAGCAACGGATTCTGTTGCACCGATGACAGCAGAAATTCTTGGGGAACAGGTTCGGTGGTCAGTGAAGTGGAGGGCAGGCACTTGACTTGGCTGGGCGACCCCGGGGGGACGGGACGGGCGACAGTCACTGCCTCTCGGCCCACCTCGCAGGGTTGTTGTGGGGGATTGAATGAGGAGTCGGAGAACGGTGTAAATGCGCTTTGCTCAACTGCTTCGCTGCATTTCAGAATGAATCCTGGGGCAACGCCTCTCGAGTCAGCGCCAGCGAAGCCTTCTGGAAGTGAGTGCTGTTTTTATTTACAAATGTTGTTGGTTTTTGATCGCTAGTTGCCTCCTGTGCCGTTGTCTCAAGGTGATATACATTAAAAAAAAAAGCAAAATCGGCTCTAAGCACCCAAGCAGCAAATTAAACTTAAGCCATGCAAAGCTGACACATGCAGAAAAGACCTCCCCTGCCCCAAGCCTGACAGAGCAAGAATGAATCCTAGAATCCTAGAGTTGGAAGAGACCCCAAGGGCCATCCAGTCCAACCCCCTGCCAAGCAGGAAACACCATCCAAAGCATTCCTGACAGATGGCTGTCAAGCCTCCGCTTCAAGACCTCCAAAGAAGGAGACTCCACCACACTCCTTGGCAGCAAATTCTAATGTTTGTCTAATCAATCCAATGTTTTGGATTGATTCTGGACGGTGCAGGCAGTGGGCGCTCGGCATATCTCAAGGCAACAGGGTACTTGGACTAAACGCCTTGCTCCCATTCACTGCGATTCTCAGATACCGGAAAGCATGCATAAAATTGCAAATGCAGTGTGAATGGATTGTTTTTAGGGGTTCAGTTCCAAGGCTTCCACATATGCACTGGCGGAGGAAGGGGGCTGCGGTGGGGGCGATCCGCTCTGGGTGCCATCCATGGGGGTGTGTGTGACAAAATGCAACTTGGCGCTGCCTGTGGAACCGAGCAGGATTGAGCTGCATCGCGACGTGTCCCCTTCCCAGCGATCTCTGCTCTCCCGTTCCGTCCATGTCCTGCCCTTGGGGGGGACCCTGCCTCGTCTTGTGAACAGCAGTGCAGCCACACACACACACACACACTGAGAGGGGTGAAAATCAGCCCGACACCCGCCTGCGACTCCCAAGCCCACCCTGAGCTGTTGGGGGAAGGCAGGGGGCCTTCCCCCTTCCTTTTGACAGCTTGGGGGAGGCTTGGGAGTTGTGGGTGGGGGGTGTGCCATTGCCCCCCACGTTCCTGGGCTGATGGAGGAGGGCAGGGCGCGGCTTTCTTTGACGGGGGGTGGGGTGGAGGAAGGCGTGGAAGGCGGGATCTACATCAGATAGCTGCCTGCAAGGCCAGTGTGGCGTAGTGGTTAAGAGTGGCAGACTCATAATCTGGGGAACCGGGTTCGTGTCTCCTCTCCTCCACATGCAGCTGCTGGGTGACCTTGGGCTAGTCACACTTCTCTGAAGTCTCTCAGCCCCACTCACCTCACAGAGGAAGGGAAAGGAGAATGTGAGCCGCTTTGAGACTCCTTCGGGTAGTGATAAAGCGGGATATCAAATCCAAACTCTTCTTCTTCTTTTGCGGGGGGGGGGGGGGGGAACTTCAATCGGGGGGTGACAAAAAAATCCCCGCACCTGGTACCACCTGACCTTGCTATGCCACTGCACATACACACAGTGCAGTAAGAGCTGTTCGGACAGTGGAATTTGCTGCCAAGGAGTGTGGTGGAGTCTCCTTCTTTGGAGGTCTTTGAAGCGGAGGCTTGACAGCCATCTGTCAGGAATGCTTTGATGGTGTTTCCTGCTTGGCAGGGGGTTGGACTGGATGGCCCTTGGGGTCTCTTCCAACTCTAGGATTCTGTGTGTCCCGAAACCCTTGGCCGGCAGCCGAGAGAGAGAATCCCCCCTACTTCTCATATCTCTCAGAGCTTGCGCATCAAGCATTGATGCCTCGCGACTGTGGAGGCCGAGCTAGTAGCCATTGTTGCGCCACTGAAGGTCCCCTTGGGGTTACCCGAGGCAAGGAGCTCAGAGCTGTTGCTTGACACACCTCGTCTGACCGCCGTGCCTGCAGGTTGGCCACTGTGGGGAAAATGGGGGGGGGTTGTGCTGGACTTTGGCTCTCAGGTTTTGTATTGGGCTGGATGTGGGGAAAGGGGGCTGGTTGGGGATGGAGCGCGCCTCCCCCCCCCACGGTCTCCTGTCTCCAGCCTTTCCGCTTGTTCTTCCCAGCGAACAGGTCCTTGGCGTGGTCCACAGCACCGGCCTGGGCGACCCCGGCCCCGTGAGATGGCCGCTGGCTCTGTGTCTGCTGCTTGCCTGGCTGGTCATCTTTCTGTGCATGCTCAAGGGAATCCACAGCTCAGGAAAGGTGAGCGACTTGTCGGGGGGGCGCGTCTGTGAGAGACATTGTCCTTCTGAAAATCAAACAAACTTTCTAGTCCTCATCGTTCGGAAGGACTGTCGGCTTTCGATAAGGACAGAGGAAGGTGCCTGATACTGAGTTGTTGTTTTTTTTAATTTTTTATTTGGTTTTACAAATTAATGTTTACCTTCAAAATCACAAGTAATAACAAATAAACAAGATTCTTCCAGATCTTTAGACTTTCCTCCATCCCTCCATGGGTTCTTTACTCTACCTTTTTTGCTGCATACTATAAATCACTCTAGTTTTTCACTTATCCATTATATGCTAAAACAAAATAAAAAATAAAAAATTCCTTCCAGTAGCACCTTAGAGACCAACTAAGTTTGTTCTTGTTAGTTGGTGCTACTGGAAGGAATTTTTATTTTTTATTTTGTTTTGACTATGGCAGACCAACACGGCTACCTACCTGTAGCTGGAATTACATCCCAAGTCTTGGTTACAAGTTTCATTTGAGACCTGCTGAAGGGTTCAGTTGTTTACTAGTTGGGAGACCAATTGTTCAATTGGTCTCCCAAATAGAATATAATTTCCCCCCATTCTTTGTTGAAGTTTTGGTCTTCCTGGTTTCTGATTTCCCCCGTCATTTTTGCCATCTCTGCATAGTCCAACAGCTTAGCCTGCCATTTCTCTCTTTTCAGCTCTGGGCTACTACTCGAAACAACTCCAAACAAAAAGGCTTCTGTTTTTTTAACAAATGTTATTTTAAACATTTTTTTTAAAAAAATATCATTATATATCATTTTCCAGAATTCTTTTATTACCTTACAGTTCCACCACGCATGGTAAAAGGTGCCTTCTTTTTCTCTACATTTCCAGCAGATATTTGAATACGTTTTTGCCAATTTCCTTGGAGTTGAATCCCAGCGACACATCGTTTTCATATAACGTATAGCATGCCGTGAATTTTAAACCCTCTTTCCATAATTCTTCCCATGCCAACAACTGTATATTATACCCCAAATCCCTTGCCAGTTGTATCTCCGGATACTGAGTCAAATCAGTGGCCTACCTAGGCCAGTATTGTCTGCACTGGCCGGCAGCAACAGCTTCCCAGGCCTTCAGGCAGGAGTCTCTTCCAGCCGTACCTGGAGACGCCAGATGGAGGATTGAACCTGGGACCACCTGCATGCCAAGCCAGTGGTCTGCGGTCCTTCCCTCATCACCTGCCACCCCCCCCCCCAATGCAGTCAGTCATCACCTGGCCATCTCACCCTCCCTCGCTAAGGCTCTGGCTTTGGGTGCCCAAATGGGGGGTGCCAATCCCTTGCCTCCCCTGCTCTCCCCTCCCTTGACTTCCTGCTGGGGGCGTCTGGGGCTGGCTGCCAACCCCCCTCAGAGCCCGCCCCTCGTCTCCCCGCCCAGGTGGTCTACTTCACAGCGACCTTCCCCTACGTGGTCATCGTGGTGCTGATCATCCGAGGGGCTACTCTGGAGGGATCCATCGAGGGCGTGCGATTCTACCTCTCCGCAGACTGGAGCCGGCTGAGCAGTGCTCAGGTACGCCTGGGGGGGGCGGCCCTCTTGGGGAGGTGGGGCGCGACACTGAGATCCAGCTCCCAAGGGCCTTCTGGCACTTCCTTCCCTGCGAGACCACATAACACCGGTCTTGAAAGACCTACATTGGCTCCCATTATGTTTCTGAGCACAATTCAAAGTGTTGGTGCTGACCTTTAAAGCCCTAAACGGCCTCGGTCCAGTATACCTGAAGGAGCGTCTCCACCCCCATCATTCTGCCCGGACACTGAGGTCCAGCTCCGAGGGCCTTCTGGCGGTTCCCTCACTGCAAGAAGCAAAGCTACAGGGAACCAGGCAGAGGGCCTTCTCGGTGGTGGCACCCTCCCATCAGATGTCAAGGAAATAAACAACTATCTGACTTTTAGAAGACATCTGAAGGCAGCCCTGTTTAGGGAAGTTTTTAATGACTGATGTTTTAATGTATTTTTAATATTTTGTTGGAAGCCGCCCAGAGTGGCTGGGGAAACCCAGCCAGATGGGTGGGGTGTAATATTATTATTATTATTATTATTATTATTATTATTATTATTATTATTATTATTAATTTTATGTCTGTGATGCAGAGTCCAGGACAGGCAGCACGGATAATCCAACTTTCATGTTCATAGAGAGTTCCAGTTTTGCACAGTGTTTAAGAGTGTAGGACTCATATTATTTACTAGATTTGTATCAGACAAAACAAATATAAGAACAAACCAATAGTCCATCCCCCCTGCCACAAACACATTTAAAAGGCTGTAGAATATTAATCTGCCCAAGGCCTGGTTGCGGAGGAACATTTTTGACTGGTGCCTAAAGGGGTTGAATGAGTCTCCCTGGAGGGAGCCACCGCAGAAAAGGCCTGGGAGAGTCTAGGGTTCAAATCCCTGCTCAGCCATGAAGCTCGCTGGGTATGGCCTTGGGCCAGTTGTTGCCTCTTTCCGCTGAACCTACCTCTCAGGGTTGTTGGGACGATAAAATGGGGAGAACCATGTTCACCACCTGGAGTTCCTTGGTGGAAAAGGCTGTAAATGAAATACCGTATTTTTCGCTCCATAAGACGCACCTTTTCCCTCCTAAAAAGTAAGGGGAAATATCTGTGCGTCTTATGGAGCGAATGGTGGTCCCTGGAGCCAAATTGCCCAGGGGCCAAAAGAGGATCGTGCTTTTTATTTTACAAAGAGAAAAGGGGGTGTTGAAAGGACCCCGCTCAGCAGCTGATCAGCAAGAGATCGGGAGAGAGATAAGAGTCCCGGCTCCCTTTCAGCCCCGCCCTCCTTTGTTGAATGTGCTGCAGAGGGAGGTTGTTTGTTTCCCCAGCGACATGTGACTGGCTGATTAGATTATCTGTCTGGAAACTGTAGAAAAGGCTCCCTTTCCTTTAGAAGCTGCAGAAATGTGAGTTGAACCCCATAAAAACGGGGCTTTTCCTCTTTGCTTTTCCCCCTTTGCAAAAAAAGCTGCAAAACTTTTAGCTGATCCTCAAAAAAACCCAGGGCTTTTCCCTTTGCAAAAAAAGCTGCAAAACTTTTAGCTGATCCTTCAAAAAAACAGGGCTTTTAGAGGAGGAAAACCAGAAAAATATTTTTTTTCTTGTTTCCTGCTCTAAAAACAAGGTGCGCCCTATGGTTCGGTGCGCCCTATGGAGCAAAAAATACAGTAAATTATAAAATTTGAGTTTCTAATCTGGCCTTTGCCGACCCGGCGCCCTCCAGAAGTTTTGGATTACAGCTCCCACCAGCCCCGTCTGGCACGGCTGTCTGGATCTATAGTGCAGAGCAGCTGGAGCGGGGTCCCCAAGGGGCATCTAGTCTAACCCCCTGCAATACAGGAGTCACAGGTCAATCGCCCCCGTTCAGTTCCGGCAGCCTTGTTTCTTCTCCCAAGAATGTATGCTCAGGGACACTCTTCTTTGCAGCTCCACGTGGCTTTTAATGCGTGCAAGTGAAGAGGGTGGCAATTGAGGAATCGGCGTTGGGCAAATTGCTCCATAGAAAGGGTGGGAAGTGAATCTTGGGTAAAAAAAATCTCTCTCCACCCCACCCCAGGTCTGGAACGATGCTGCCTCACAAATCTTCTATTCTCTGGGCATTGGCTTCGGGGGTCTCCTTTCCATGGCTTCCTACAACAAGTTTGACAACAATGTGATCAGGTAAGAGACTAAATGATGGGACGCGGGTGGCGCTGTGGGTTAAACCACAGAGCCTAAGGCTTGCTGATCAGAAGGTCGGCGGTTCGAATCCCTGCGATGGGGTGAGCTCCTGTTGCTCAGTCCCAGCTCCTGCCCACCTAGCAGTTCGAAAGCACGTCAAAGTGCAAGTAGATAAATAGGTACTGCTCCGGCGGGAAGGTAAATGGCGTTTCCATGCGCTGCTCTGGTTCGCCAGAACTGGCTCAGTCATGCTGGCCACGTGACCTGGAAGCTGTATGCCGGCTCCCTCGGCCAATAAAGTGAGATGAGTGCCGCAACCCCAGAGTCGTCCGCCATTGGACCTAATGGTCAGGGGTCCCTTTACCTTTACAGACTAAATAAAATTCCTTCCAGTAGCACCTTAGAGACCAACTAAGTTTGTTATTGGTATGAGCTTTTGTGTGCATGCACACTTCTTCAGATATCAGTATCTGAAGAAGTGTGCATGCACACGAAAGCTCATACCAAGAACAAACTCAGTTGGTCTCTAAGGTGCTACTGGAAAGAATTTTCGATTTTGGATGAACAAAGGTTCACTATCTTTTCCTGCAGGGACACCCTGGTCACTATGTCTTTTCCTGCAGGGACACCCTGGTCATCGCCATTGGCAACTGCTGCACCAGTTTCTTTGCTGGCTTCGCCATCTTCTCCATCCTGGGCCACATGGCTTGGCGGAAGAAAGTCCCCGTGGGGAAAGTGGCAGATTCAGGTAGGGGGGGCAGGAGGAGGAGGTGGGTCCTCGTCTGTTTTGGGAGGGGCTTCTGTAAGGGTGCCCGTCCTGCCAATCAAAGCGGGGTGAGGCAATCTCGCAGGGAGTGATGGAGAGGAGAACTTGGGTGAGTCGCTTCTTCACCTCCTCTCTGAATAAGCCTTGTGCTTGGAGGTCCAGGACCAAGGTGGGATTTGAACCCAGAACTCCTCGGTCCACCCTGCTTGCTTCCCCTTGGCAAGTGTGGCTGTGGCATCCAGGGCGTAAATCCCAGGTGCCTCGGGTGTGGCCTCGTCCTCCGTGCCCTGCCATTGATGCTGCCAAATACAGCTGGGTTGTTTGCCCCAAACTCTCTCCTTCCTTCCCCAGGTCCAGGTCTGGCTTTTGTGGCCTACCCAGAAGCCCTTGCTCTGCTGCCGGGGTCGGCCTTCTGGTCCATCCTCTTCTTCCTGATGCTCTTCACCCTGGGAGTGGACACCTTGGTCAGTTCCAGATGTTGCTCCGGGTGCCTCTCCTTCCGCAGGCTCAAGGCTGGCCGGACTCAGTGAGCTCCTGGCTTCTCTCGCATAGAATCACGGAATTGGAAAGGATCAATCCAGGCCAACTTCCTGCAATGCAGGACTAGGCAGCTGCCCCAGGCGGGGATCGAACCTGCAGCCTTGGCGTTATCGGCGCTACGCTTGAACCCACCGGGCTGTGTCAGATGAAACAACAGTTTTAAAGGCATCAGTCCAATAAGTGGAGTGGGGGAGACATTCAGATGTGGCCAACCTTACCATAGGAACACCAGTAGAGCCTGCTGGATTAGGCCAATGGCCCACCTAGTCTCACGGTGGCCAAACAGATGCCCATTATGGGAAACCTGCAGGCAGGGGCGTAGCGAGGGGGGGGTGTACCGCCCCGAGCAGCACCCTGGGGTGGGGGTGACACTTTGGGTGGGGGGCACTGCCCCCTGCGATTGGCGCCGCCGCCGTGCTTGCTGGCTTAGCCAGCCACTGGCGCCTGCTTTTCTTTTTTTCCTCCCCACTGCCGGGGCGGAGCTGCTGGGGCGGCCAGGGAGGAGGAGGGGTGTCACGCTTGTCACAAGGGTGACACCCCCCCCATCCTCACTGGCTCGCCCCTTGCGCCTGTGGGCGGCTCCGCCCGGCAGCGGGGAGAGGAGCCCTTTTAAAAAAAAGAATAGCCAAGGTATGCAGGTTGCTTGCCTTTGCTTTGCTTTTTTTAAAATGACTTTTCTCCCCGCTGCCGGGGCTGGAGCCGTGATGTGACGATGCCCTGCCCCCAGGGGTGCCTCCGGTCGCTGCCCCGGGTACCGAGGAGCCTTCCTACGCCCCTGCCTGCAGGCAGGATCAGAGCACCAGAGCAAGTCTCCCTTCCTGGGGCTTCCAGCTATTGGGATTCGAAAGCGTCGCTGCCTCTTGACTGCGGAGGCAGAGCCCAGCCATCGTGGCAAGCAGCCTTCGAGAGCCCTCTCCTCCTCCATGCATTTGTCTGATCCTCTCTTAAATCCTTCTAGGTTGGTGGTCTTCTGTGGGAGGGAGTTCCACAGATCCTTCCTGGGTGGTTTTTGTGTGTGTGTGGGGGGGGGAAGGAGGCATGTTCTGATAAGGTCCGAGGCAAAAAGGTGCATGGCCCAAGTGGACGGGACCAGTCTCACACATGCGTTTTGCACAATTTCATTTTGGGGGGGAAGTGCATGTAAAATTGTAACCCCCCGGAAGGAGGAGGGTAGGTCAAAATGACAGATTGGGGGGGAGGCGCTGTGGGTGCTGGTCTCCTCCCACCCTAACCGCAAATGCTTCTCTTTCTAGTTCGGAAACATGGAAGGCATCACGACGGCAGTGATGGACGAGTTCCCTTCGCTTCGTGACTGGAGGCGCAAAGCTGTCTTCCTGGGGCTTCTCTGCTTTGCCTTCTACCTTCTGGGGCTCCTGCTAATCACAGAGGTAAGCAGGACGCCAGAAGAAGAGCCTGCCGGATCAGGCCGGGGGGGGGGAAGGACCGCCCAGCATCACGTTCCCACAGCGGCCAACCAGATGCCCGAAGGGAAACCGGCCAGCGGGATTCGAGCGCAAGATGGCTGCGAGCCACAGCGGCTATGCTCTGATAGGAGCCCTGCCGAAGTCTTCCTTCCTGTAAACTGCGGAACTCCCTGCCACTGGAGGAAGCGATGACCACCAACTTGGAAAGAGGACCAGACAAATTCATGGAGGAGGAGGAGGAGGAGGAAGAGGAGGAGGAGGAGGCTCCTAGCCAGGATGGCTCTGCTCTGTCTCCATGCTTCTGGATTCCAGTCGAAGGAAGTCACAGGAGCGGAGAGCGTTGCTCCTGTGTTCGAATCCTGCTTGTGGGTTTCCCCTTGGGGCATCCGGTCAACCGCTGTGAGAACGGAATACCTGGATCCAGCAAGGCTCTTTTCCCGTTCTCATGCGTGTGGCTTTTCCGTCCCCCCTCCCCTCCCCTCCCCAGGGCGGCATCTACTGGTTCACCCTCATGGACTCCTACAGCACCAGCTTTGGGCTCATCATCATCGCCCTCTTCATGTGCCTCGGAGTTACCTTCTTCTACGGTGAGTACCTTGCATCCCAACCCACCCCAGTCTCAGTTCCTTCCAGAGCTCTCCCGGCTTCCAACTTTTTCTCCTCCTGCTTCACCGCGTTGCCTGGAATGGCATTTGGAACCAGAAACAAAATAGAAAATTCTTTCCAGTAGCACCTTAGAGACCAACTGAGTTTGTTCTTGGTATGAGCTTTCGTGTGCATGCACACTTCTTCAGATACACTGAAACAGAAGTCACCAGATCCTTAAATATAGTGAGGGAGTGGGGAGGGGTATTACTCAGAAGGGTGGTGGGAATGGGTGATCAGCTGATAGGTGTGGAAAACCTGTTGACGACTCGGCTGCAATTAGTCTTGCAGGGAAAGGCAAGGGGTGAGATGGCTAAAGATAGCTTTGTTATGTATAATGAGATAAGAATCCAATGTCTTTGTTCAGACCAGGTTTCTCCATGGTTTTAAGTTTGGTGATTAGTTGCAATTCAGCCACTTCTCTTTCCAGTCTATTTCTGAAATTTCTTTGTATTAAGACAGCTACTTTGAGATCTTTTATAGAATGTCCTGGGAGATTGAAGTGTTCTCCTACTGGTTTCTCTGTCTTGTGATTCCTGATATCAGATTTATGTCCATTTATCCTTTGGCGTAGGGTTTGGCCTGTTTGTCCAATATAGAGAGCTGAAGGGCACTGTTGGCATTTGATTGCATACACAATGGAGCCAGCACTTTGAGGAGCATGGAAAGATTCGGAGGCCAATTTCCACCTCTGTCTGTCATCCCTGCACCCTCCAAAGGGCTTTTAAACTAAGCCTTTGAGAGGAGCAGTGGAAGGAGTTGGAGATGTTTAGCCTGGAGAAGAAGAGACTGAGCAAGTGGGACGATAGCCATCTTCAAGCATCTTCAAGTATCTTTTGCGTGGAAGATGGAGTCAGCTTGTTTTCTGCTGCTCCAGAGGATGGGACCCAAACCATCGGATTCCAGTGTCCAGAAAGGAGATCCTGACTAAACCTTAGGATGAATTGGTGGCAAGAGCTGTTCCATAGCAGAGCGGACTCTCTGGGAAGGTGGCAGAATCTCCTCCAGTGGAGGTTTTTAAAGAGAGGTCGCATGGCCATCTGTCAGGGATCCTTACCTTTTCATTACTTAGAATGCATAAAAGCATGCTTCCTTCTTTATTTTGGCTCTCGAGACTAGATTAGAGCATATACTTATCCTTGCATATATTTGTTTTTCGAAGGAACGTGCAACTAATTGCTAATGTTTTGAATCCCACTGCGCCATCTTCCCTAAAAGGCCATGCAAACTGCCGGTCTGAATACTGCTTTGGGGGAGGGTAAGGGGCATTACAGGGACCCAGGTGGCGCTGTGGGTTAAACCACAGAGCCTTGGGCTTGCCGATCAGAAGGTCGGCGGTTCGAATCCCCGCGATGACGGGGTGAGCTCCCGTTGCTCGGTCCCAGCTCCTGCCCACCTAGCAGTTCGAAAGCACGTCAAAGTGCAAGTAGATAAATAGGTACCGCTCCGGCGGGAAGGTAAACGGCGTTTCCGTGCGCTGCTCTGGTTCGCCAGAAGCGGCTTAGTCATGCTGGCCACATGACCCGGAAGCTGTCTGCGGACAAACGCCGGCTCCCTCGGCCTATAGAGCGAGATGAGCGCCGCAACCCCAGAGTCGGACACGACTGGACCTAATGGTCAGGGGTCCCTTTACCTTTACCCTAGGGGACATTACAGATGAGTTTATGGAACCAAGGGGCAGGTATCCTTCCCCACCACATGGGAACCACATGTGAAAGTAAAACAAACCTCCATTGGTCAGCCAGGAGCAACTACTGGCCAGCCCTCGTGGCTTGTTTGGAGAGAGGCCCCAAAGCCCAATTCCTCCTTTTGCGGTGGCCCAGCCGGAGAAGAAGCCTTGAGAACTTTACAACTCCACGATGCAGCTCGCCCACATGGAGAGGCGTCCCAATTGAGGGTGGGGTGACTGGGGAGGGGTTTTTGCCACGCTGCCCCCCACCTGCTAACCCCCTTTCCTCGTCTTCTCCCCAACCACGCAGGCATCAACAAGTTCTGCCAAGACATCGTGGACATGATCTGCCGCTGCCCGCCCTGGTGCAGCCAACTGGTGCTGTACTTCAAAGCCTGCTGGGTGGTCTTCACGCCAGGGCTCTTGCTGGTATGTTGCCCCTCGCCCTTCCGCTTGGGTGGGGGCAGGGCAGAGATTTTTTATTAGCTTCGTGCTGCGGTTCACCTTGATTTTAATACAGTGGTACCTCTGGTTGCAAACGGGATCCATTCCGGAGCCCCGTTGGCAACATGAGCAGCGCATATCCTGAAGTGCCGCGTCTGCGCATGTGCGCAACGCAATTCGGGGCTTCTGCGCATGCACAAAGTGTGATTCGGCGCTTCTGCGCATGCGTGAACCGCCAAACCCAGAAGTAACCCATTCCGGTACTTCTGGGTTTGGCTCGTTCGTATCCTGTGACGAACGCAACCCGCAGCGATCGTATCTAGAGGTATGACTGTAACTGGATGGTGAAAGCCAAGCGTGGCACTGCCCAGACTGAAGGGGAGCCGTTCCACCCCCTTGACCATTTTGATTCTCCTTTTCTGAACCTGCATTTCTGCAATCTGGATTGGTATAACGGCATCGTGATATTGAAAGACTTAGGGAGGCAAATTTCTCCCTTGTTTATAGGCCTTTCACGACCGTCACTGTGGTCTCTGACCTCTTGCTTGCTGCCGGAATAGCAAGAAAACCATTCTGCTCCTTTCCCATAGTGGGTGGGAAGGCTCATGCGCGGCAATTGCCCCTTTCTGAAACTCCCAGAATCCTATGATTGCTTGTGTTTTCCTTCTCCCTCCCCAGTTCACCCTCTTCTACATCTTCCTGGATCTGTCCAGCACGACTTTGCATTATGGCACCTACCAGTATCCCCGGTGGGGGGAGGCCCTGGGCATTTGCATGGGGGTCGTGACCTGCATCCAGATCCCTCTCTGGGCAGCCATTGCCCTCTTCAAGGAGTCGGGGACCCTGGCAGATGTGAGTATGATTCAGAAGGCCGAGAGGTGATAGACACCTTCAAAGGCCTTGACATGGAAGAGAGAGGGAGCAAGCTTCTTTTCTGCTGCTTCAGAAGGGAGGCCCCGAACCGAGGGATTCCAGTGGCAAGAAAGGAGTTTCTGACTAAGAATCAGGAGGAGCTTTCAAACAGTAACAGCTATTCGACAGCCTCCCCCTGGGAGTCTGTGGACTCTCCTTCCTTGGAGGCTTCTAAACACAGGTTGGATGCCCTTCCGTCGTGGATGCTTGAGCTGAGATTTCTGAATTGCAGGGGGTTGGACTAGAGGACCCTTGGGGGTCTCGTCCAACTCTACAGTTCCTGCCACTGGGCTGCGCAATTCCCTGGTTCAAAACACCACCTCTGCCACTACTCGGTAGAGGGCCTTAGGCAAGCTGGCCTATCTTGCAGGGGTCATAGAGTTGGAAGGGACCCCCAGGTTCATCTAGCGTCACCTATATGGAGCACTTTGAACACTCAAGGCGATAAACGTCAGGTAATGTCTCAAAGCCAGCAGGCAATTGAATACAGGAAGCTGCCTTTTGTTGCGACCAGCCATTGATCCATCCTGCCCAAAGTCTGTCTGCACAGACACATGGTGCCCTCTGGAAGCTGCTGGATGGGGAACATAGGCTAAGGCCACAGGCCCATGTGGTCCAGCATCCTGTTCTCACCGTCAGGGGCGTAGCAAGGGGGGCGGGGAGCCCTGGGCAGCGCCCTGCTGGGGGTGACACTTCGGGCGGTGGCCCTGCCCCCTGTGCTTTTTAAAAAAAATTATTTTTTAAAAAAAATTAGGCTATTTTCGGCACTGCCAGGGTGGAGCCGCAGGGGCAGCCAGTGAGAAGGGGTGTGTCCCCCCCCCCGCTGGCCGCCCCGGCAGCGCCGAATATAGCCCCCCCCTTCCAGCAGGTTTTTTCACCGTGGCATGGAGGCAAGGGGCGGGCCAGCGAGGTGGGGTGCCACCCCCTCCTCGCTGGCCCGCCCCTTGCCTCTATGCCGAGCTCCGCTGCTGGCTGGCTTGCAGAGCCGGGGCATGGAGAGGGGCGGGCCAGCAAGGAGGGGTGACACCCCTCCTCGCTGGCCCGTCCCTCTCCCTGCCCCGACTTGCGCTCCGCCAAGGGAGCCTGGGCGGCAGCTTAGGGTGTCTCTGCGGGCTGCAGAGACTCCCAAATCCGCCGCCCGGCCCCCCTTTGTGCGGCGGCCCCCCTTTGTGAAGCGGCTGCTTGCGCAGGCACGAGCAGCCGCGGCATGAAGGGGGGCCGTCACTGGGTGGCGGTTTCGGGAATGTCCTGAAGCCTCCGCCCGGCACCCCCAGGGGCAGGCCGTTGCGTTGGATGCGTCATGATGCATGCGTGCGCCGCGATGCCCCGCCACTAGAAACGCCCCTGCTCACCGTGGAAAACCAGGTGCCCTTAATGGGAAACCAGCAAGCAGGACCTGAGCACCAGAGCCCTCTCCCCCCCCTGCGGTTTCCGGCAACTGGTATTCAGAAGCAGAGTGTAGCCATTGTGGCTAGTGGCCATCGACTGCCCTCTCCTCCTCAATGAATTCATCCAGTCCTTTTTTTAAAGCCATCCAAGCTGGTGGCCATTGCTGCCTCCTGTGGCAGGGAGTTCCATAGTTAAAGCATCCTCTTTGCTCTGCAGGAAGAAGGACCTACTTTTTCTTTCCCGAACCTTCCAATTCCCATTCGCACCATCCCTGACTGCCAGCCATGGCTGATGGGGGTTGTAGTCCAGTGACTGGAGGGGGGCATCCCTGACCTACACTGAGTGGCAGCAGCCCTCCAGGGTTCCATAGGAGGGTCTTCCCAGCCCTACCGGGAGGGGTGTGTTGGGGGCTGAACGTGCAGAGCTCCTGGAGTCCTGAGCCTATGTCCGTCATGCTTCTTTTAATTTAAGAAGCAAGGTTGGGGGTTCAAAGTTAAGCTCATGGGTTTCTTCTCCGCTGCTGTCCCAGCGTTTCAGGAAAGCCATCTGCCCTCTGAACTCCTGGCGAACCGCCAGCAGCCGGGACGCATCTCATGAGATCATCGATGTTCCCTACACGGTGAACCTGACGGACAATGACTTCACGGGGGGCTGGCAGCCGCCGCACAGCAACGAAGCGTCGATCTGCGGGTGAACAGAGAGGGTGGCAGCTCACGGCCTGCCTGCCAGCCGCATGGAGCCGCGGTTGTCCGCCTTTGCCAACAGCAACCGCCCTTCTCGGCTTCCTTGGAGACGTCCCCATCACGACGTTGATGAAGACCTCCAGGAAGCCCTGCTGCTGTTTGCTAAGGAGAGTCTGGATCAGGGGCCAAACTCTCCATTGCACGGCCTGCTTAGGGCTGGAGAGATCATTTCCCTACGTTAACAGGGTGGCGGCCGGAGCTGGCAGGACTCTTCCACACCCCGCTGTGGCAACGCTGGTGCCATCTGCCGGTCCGGCCCCCCCAGCCCTGCGGGGCTCACGGACGTGGCAGGCTATTGCTGTCTATACTCAACAGATCTTGGGAGGCCAGATCTCAGCCAGTCTTCCTGGATTGGTGAAGAGTCTCCCCCCCCCCTCATTTGCACACCTGACTCTCCAGCCAAGAAGAAAACAAGCAGGGCATTGTCTACTGATCTGCTGCAGAGCAGCAGGTAAACTCTCTGGGCTGCTTCCTCCCTTGTGCCCCACCTGGGTCATTCTTCCTTGCTCCCTCTTCTCACCCCCATTGTTGAAGTGGCCCAAGCAGATGGCCAGCGGAGGGCTGGCGTTTCTACCAGGTGTTTGGCAGAGTCCCTGCTAGGTGCCAAGTGCCAATGAAGGAACCAAGCTCAAGCCGGTGTAGGGAAGGACCCTATCCCCTGGATACGGACTGGCCCTCCTATGGGATGTGGGACTCAACCTGCATCCGCACTGACCAATGGCAATGCTGCCTGGGGCTGATGGGAGCTGGAGGGGTCCCCCGGTTCCCCAGCCCTGCCCTGATATTAATGCCCTGGAAGGTGCAGGCAGTTGGGTCCCTGCAGCTGCTGCAGAGGAAGGTCTCCATCCTTGAGCCCCTTCCCCTGCCGTTGCTCCTCCTGAAAGACGCCAGCTCAGGACTCCCTTGCCCAGTGTCTCTGCACTCCATTGCTCTGTTGCAAAGTATTCCCTCCTTGGATTCCTGTTTCTCTCTCTTCAGATCTGCGGGTGCCAATGTGGGGACGAGTAGGGAGGGGGTTCTAGCTGTGTGTGGGGGGGCATTGGGAGTGAAAGGTTTGGAAGATGCAACCCCTGTGAAGACCAGATGTGGAAGCAGGGCTCCCCCTCCCTTCCAGGGGAAATTGGAAGATTCCCCCCTAAATAAATGGTTTGATCTCTTCCAAGTGCCTTGATGCAGTTGGTTTTTTTTTTTTCTCCTTTGGGAAGAAGAGAAGAAGAGTTTGGATTTGATATCCCGCTTTTCACTACCCGAAGGAGTCTCAAAGCGGCTAACATTCTCCTTTCCCTTCCTCCCCCACAACAAACACTCTGTGAGGTGAGTGGGGCTGAGAGACTTCAGAGAAGTGTGACTAGCCCAAGGTCACCCAGCAGCTGCATGTGGAGGAGCGGAGACGCGAACCCGGTTCCCCAGATTACGAGTCTACCACTCTTAACCACTACACCACACTGGCCAAAGACAGCCCAGGGTACATACACATAACTCACAACCCACAGAGTGTGTATAAATGGTTATTGCAATGTTATAACACAGGGCTGATCCTGAAGACAGTTAGGAAATGTCTGCTGATGTAGAATTTGGTGGCCAGGCTTCTCTCTGGGCAAGACAGTTTAAGCGTAGGACGCCAATCCTGTCCCGGCTGCACTGGCTACCAATCTGTTTCCAGGCCCAATTCAAAGCCTTATAAACGGTTCAGGGCTGCAATACTTCAAGGGCTGCCTCTCCCCACACAAACTGACCCGGATCCTGAGCTCATCCTCTGAGGCCCTTCTTCATGTGCCCCCCTCCCCTCCGATGGCAAGAGCTGTCCGGCAGTGGAACGGACTTCCTTGGAGGTTTTTAAGCAGAGATCGGATGACCACCTGACAGGGATCCTTCAGCTGTGAGCCGCCAAGTCCTCATCAGGGGAAAGGTGGGGTATAAATGAATGTAGAAATAATGATTCCTGCATTGCGGGGGGTTGCATTAGATGTCCCTTGTGGTTCCTTCCAACTCTACAATTCTAGGAAATTGCCCCTCAGGCAGAGGGACGTTCCTGAGCTGACGTTCTCAGCCAAGGCCGTGTTGCATTGCCGCCCAAAGAAAACCCTTCCTTCTTGCCCAACCGCCCTCTGCACAGCGGCACTTCCTGCCTGCCCCCTCCCTCTGCGAAAGGCACCGACGCCACACAGCCGCCTTAAAATAATCTACATGCTTTTATTGGATTGAAAACAGTTTTATGAAATGGCCATTAAATAAGATCAAGACTTGGCAGGTGCAGAGCAGGGTGGCCTGGCGCTGGGGGACGGGATGCTCTCCTTGTGCCCACCGCTGCCCAGGGCCGAAGCTGGCAGCCAGACAAGATCTCATGGAGGAAGAGGAAGCTGTGAAGGCTGCTTTCCTTGGCGCTTGTCGTGCCTCCTCTGGTGCGTGGCAAGGGCAGAAGGGAGCACCACGATCCTTCTGGGTTCTCAAGCTGGCCTGGGCCTCTGGTCTTCATGGCCTTGGATGGTGGAACTTGGGGGATGGGGTCTGCTTGAGCCGAGCCCAGGCCCCCCTCCCTGTAAGTGCCCGGTCTCTCGCCTTCCTCACCAGACCCGGATATTGTCAAGCTGGCAGAGGAAGGCCCGGATGGCGGACGGCGCAGGCACTTGGAGATGGAGAAGCAGCAACAGCAGCAGCAGCAGGAAGCTCAAAGCGGTGCCACCTTGGCCATCAAGTCTCTGAGAGTTCCCCCAAAGCCCTTCCTCTGTCCTTGGCGGGCATGCAGGCATGGCTCTGGAGGGGAGGCTGCTGTGGGGGAAGAGGACCCGTGTCTGCCAGGGGAGGAGGCCACCAGCGGCCCAAACCTGTCCACCTTTGCTCCAAAGTGCAAAAACAAAACAAAACAAAACCCAGAAGCCTTTCAGGGCCTGCGAGAGGGAATGGGGGGCAGCTCTCTTGCACGCACATCCCCACACGAGCCGCCCAGCTCCCAAACTGCAACCAGGAGGGCAAGGAGGTCTCCTCCGCTTGGCAAACATGCAGCTGGGCGCCTGGCGTGGCCAAGAAGCTGAGCTAGCCGAAGGCAGGCCAGCTCTGGTCTGTCTCATGCGTAGGGCAAGACCTGGCTGTAGCAGGGACGTCCCGGGGCAGAGAGCAACTCTAGAGTGTGGGGAAGCTCTTGCAGAAGGCTTCTAGGCTCAGCAAAGCCTCCTGATCATTCGTGAGCCACAAAGCAGACACAAGAAAGCCCCCCAGCTCCTGCAGGGACCCCCTCCCCGCAAAGCCAAGCACCACTTGCACAAAAGACAAGGCCTCTTTTCACCTCGAGGGGAGGTGTGGGGAGGAGGAAAGCCCCTGCTGCTGCTCTGGGGCCAAGTGGCCGCTGTGTGGTCTCCTGCCCACAGAGCTGGGGGCTGAACTTGCCCCCTTTTGTCTGTAACGAAGAGATGATGTTCACAAAGGGATCTAAAAAACAGGCTTCTGCCCCAGTGGGCTTTTGCAGGCCGATGCAGCTCATCTCCCTCTCTCTCCCCACTCCTCCCGGCAGCCCTGGCCTGCCCTCTTCCTGCCCCTTCTTTGCTTCGCTTGAGGCAAAGGGGCTAGTCCCTAAAGTAAACCCACATGGGGGGTGGGGGTGGGACAAGCAAGGCGAGCACCACCCCGCCCTCCCCAGCAACAATCCCTTGGCAAAATCCTCTCCCTCCCTGCAGGGTGGGCCACTGAACAAAGCAGTGAACAAAGGGGGGGGCGGGCGGGGTGAATGGATCCAGTGTCGCACGGTGTGGCGGCGGCGAGAGGGCTAGGAGGGAGAGCTCGTCTGAAGCCATGCGCAGCCAAAAGCAAGGGACCCCCCCCCACCTCCGGCGCGAGGGAGGCGGCCAGGCCGACGTCACAAAATAAATAGGGTCGTTCCACCAGCAGCTCCTCCACCCGGAGAGCAGAGGGATCCTGGGGGAGGAGGAGGAGGAGGAGGAGAGGGGGGTGGGTGGGTGCTCTTGCCCCCCCCTCCTCAAGGTGCTCCCCCTCCCCTTGCCTCCTGCTCTGTCCCAGTGTGGGTGTTTGGGTGGGGGGTTCCCTCCTTGCTAACCCCCCCGGCCCGGACTTATTTCTTGGGCTTCTTGAAGATCTTCAGGGGGAATTTCTTCTTGCCCTGCCCCGAGGAGTCGGTCTCTTCCCCCGTGGAGCCGCTGTCTTCCTCCCCGCCGGCCGCGTTCTTCTTGGACGCCAGGTGGGGGATGCGGCTGTTTCCCGCTTTGCCCTGGCTGTTGAGCCGGGGGTCGGAGGTGGGCGAAGGCGTGTCGGGCTCGGTGGAGCTGGGGCTGTGGGAGCGGGACGAGTCGGAGTGGGCGTGGCGGGGGGCCCCTGCCCCGGCCGTGTGGCTGATCTCCCCCAGGCTGGACGACTTCTCCAGGCTGTGGTTCAGCATCACGGCCTTCTTCATGAGGATGGGGCTCTCGGGGAACGGCTCCGGCAGAGAGGAAGCCTCCGCCTGCCGGTTGCTGTAGCTGCAGGCGGCCGCCACTGCCGCTTCTTCTGACTTGTTGAGCAGCGCTGGCCGGGCAGACAGCCTGGGGGCTGAGCTGGACGTGCGCTGGCTGTTGCTCAGGTGAGGGATGGAGGGATCCGAGTCTGAGTGCGATAAATCTCTGGGGGTTGGGGGGAGCAGGAGAGAGACAAGGAAAGAAAGCAGGGCGTGAGAAACCCGGTTTTTTAAATGTGTGACCGCGCACTCTCTCCAGATTGGTGCATGCTCTGGTTATCTCCCACTTGGACTACTGCAATGCGCTCTACGTGGGGCTGCCTTTGAAGGTGATTCAGAAACTACAACAACTAATCCAGAATGTGGCAGCTAGACTGGTGGTGACAGGGAACGGCCACTAGGACCATAGAACACTGGTCCTAAAGGATCTAAATTGGCTTCCAGAACAATTCAGTGTTGGTGCTGACCTTCCAAGCCCTAAACGGCCTCAGCCCAGTATACCTGAAGGAGCATCTCCACCCCCATCGTTCTGCCCGGACACTGAGGTCCAGTGCCAAGGGCCTTCTGGCGGTTCCCTCCCTGTGAGAAGTGAGGTTGCAGGGAACCAGGCAGAGGGCCTTCTCAATAGTGGCCCCCTCCCTGTGGAACACCCTCCCTTCAGATGTCAAGGAGATAAACTGAAGGCAGCCCTGTTTAGGGAAGTTTTTAATGTTTGATGTCTTAATATGCTTTTTTGTACTTGTTGGAGGCTGCCCAGAGTGGCTGGGGTTATAAATAATAATAATAATTAATAATAATAATAATAATAATCACTGATGTCCAAAACACACACACACACACCAACACACAAACCCAGGCAGGGTTAAGAACACCAGAAGAGCACACTGGATCAGGCGAATGGCCCACCTACTTGACCATCCTGTTTTCACAGTGGCTGACCACTATGGGGAACCTGAAAGCAGGATTCAAACCCAAGAGCCCTCTTGGAGCAATTTAACTATGCGCAGCGGGTAGAATTGGAGGCAAACCCAACAAAAGCACACTCTGCATCACAGAACGGCCCAAGTCAAGCAGGGAGGCGGCTGGCCGGTTAGTTGTGTTAGCGTCCTTTTGCCCCCCGGCCAGAACCACCAGGTGAGAGGGCCAACGACACGCCAAACCAGGCAGTGCAGGCCTCCAGACGGCAGCCAAGGGCACCCATGCTTCTGCCGAGGGAAGGAGGTAGGAGGTGGGTAGGAGTTAGGAAGGCAGGCCGGGTCCCGGAGGGGAAGCCAAGAGGGCAAGCACCACTCCCGGAGGAAGCCGCACAATACCCATAGCTCTCGGTACGGCAGCGAGTCCCGGAGGTGACATCGGGAGGGGGCAGGTTGGGCAAGGCGTCCACCTGGAGGATGTAGGAGGAGGTGGTGTGGTGGTAAAGGATGGGCATGGCGTGGCAGGCGGAAGCGGAGGAGGGCGAGGTTGGGCAAGGCGTCCACCTGGAGGATGTAGGAGGAGGTGGTGTGGTGGTAAAGGATGGGCATGGCGTGGCAGGCGGAAGCGGAGGAGGGCGAGTGGCCCGTGGAGGAGGAGCAAGGAGGAGACGGCGGCGAGGAGGAGGAGGAAGAAGAAGATGGAGAGCAGGCGGCCGCACTTCCGCCGTGGATGTCGGAGGCGTAGGGCTGGCTGCCGCTCAAGCTGGGCATCCGGCGCAGAGTGACCCTGCCGGGCAGGTAGTGGACCAGCGACCCCGATTCACCCTGGCCGGCGGCCTGGTGACTCTCTACCAACCTCTGTGATCCCAAGGAGTGCTGCGGGTCGACGAGGCGCTGGCGGACGCCGCTGGACATGGAGGGCGCTAAACCGGGAGAGAGGAGGGAAAAAGACAGAGGGTTAGGAGGGCGAGCGGCTCAAGGGCGACAGGAGAGGCTCCTGGCTGTCAGCATTCACGCCCTGTCCCTGCCCACCGCCAATCACTCCCCCGGGGAAGTGAAGGAGCTCCACCCTCGCCCTGAGCCCCCTGATGCCACCCCAGTAAATGGTTGTGGCAGCTCCTCCTTGCAGTGCCTTCTGTTTTACTTGCTTTGTAAGAGTTACAGGTAGGTAGATGTGTTGGTCTGCCATAGTCAAAACAAATTAAAAAATAAAAAATTCCTTCCAGTAGCACCTTAGAGACCAACTAAGTTTGTTCTTGGTATGAGCTTTTGTGTGCATGCACACTTCTTCAGATACAAGGGTCTGGTGACTTCTGTTTCAGTGTATCTGAAGAAGTGTGCATGCACACAAAAGCTCATACCAAGAACAAACTTACCGTATTTTTTCGCTCCATAAGACACACTTTTTTCCTCCTAAAAAGTAAGGGGAAATATCTGTGCGTCTTATGGAGCGAATGGTGGTCCCTGGAGCTGAATTGCCCAGGGGCCAAAAGCAGATCGTGCTTTTTATTTTACAAAGAGAAAAGGGGGTGTTGAAAGGACCCCGCTCAGCAGCTGATCAGCAAGAGATCGGGAGAGAGATAAGAGTCCCTGGCTCCCTTTCAGCCCCGCCCCCTTGCCCAGGCCTCCATTGTTGAATGTGCTGCAGAGGGAGGTTGTTTGTTTCCCCAGCGACATGTGACTGGCTGATTAGATTATCTGTCTGGAAACTGTAGAAAAGGCTCCCTTTCCTTTAGAAGCTGCAGAAATGTGAGTTGAACCCCATAAAAACGGGGCTTTTCCTCTTTGCTTTTCCCCCTTTGCAAAAAAAGCTGCAAAACTTTTAGCTGATCCTCAAAAAACAGGGTTTTTCCCTTTGCAAAAAAGCTGCAAAACTTTTAGCTGATCCTCAAAAAACCAGGGCTTTCCCCTTTGCAAAAAAGCTGCAAAACTTTCCCTGGTTTCCTCCTCTAAAACGAGGTGCGCCCTATGGTCCGGTGCACCCTATGGAGCGAAAAATACGGTAGTTGGTCTCTAAGGTTCTACTGGAAGGAATTTTTAATTTAATTTTGTTTTGTTTTGTAAGAGTTACACACTGCTCGACTGGAAGGAGAAAGCTCAAAGCGACGTAGGGGAAAAATTAAAACCACGAAATCATCGGTAAGAAAAAACTGAGCGCAACAACCTAAGACTTAAAAAAAGTTAATGTGGAAATAGAGTAAAACTCGCAGCAGCTTTCTACATGTTTCGGCAGGCTTGTCTAGGCCAAAGAGCGCAGGGAAGGCACGTGACGGATGTCAATAATAGCTTCATTGTTTTTGCACGAATGTGGTATGGGGCTGCCATGGCACCCTAAGAGGAGCAGTTGTGTCGATCAAAGCAGTCGAGAGGCGTCTATGGGGGTCAGCTAAGTTGCTTGCTGCTCTATAGAGGGCACCTCTTTCCCTCTCCGGATTCTTCTCTCAAATGCAGCCCTGGTAACGGAGGAGAATCACCTGCAGCGAGCGAAGCAGCCTGGCGGACTCACGCCTGGGAATCCAGGACGAGGCCCCCAGACCACCAAGGCTTCACAGCGCCCAGGCACAACCTCCCGACAGGGCACCATGCGAGGCTGGCACAGAGGTGCCTTCTGGGTAGGCACTGTTCCAGGGGTGGAGGCTGCCTGGGCACTGGAGGGGCACTGCAGGGGCATGCAAAGGAAGCAGCAATGTCAGAGGGGTTAAGAGGCGCATGGAGCAGGAAGCCGATGAGCGAGGGGGCCCCTGCTGGGATCGGAAGAACCAGGAAGCTACAAGTCTAATATTCCAGAGACTCCCGGGGCAGGGGTGTGAATCTTTGCCCGCAGGGCAGCCATTGAGGCAGGGTGAGGGAGCAGGTTGCTCTCTCTTCTTGTTTCTTGCCAGAAAGCACCCTCCAGCAGCTGCAGGTTTCAGCCTGGGAGGTCAATGGCCCACTTGTCCAGCCTCCTCTTCTCACAGTGACCAAGCAGGTGCCCATAATGGCAAGCCCGCAAGCAGGATCTGAGCACCAGAGCCCTCTCCCCTCCAGGAGGTTTCCAGCAGCTGGGATCCACAAGCGTCGCTGCCTCTGACTGTGAACAGGAACATTCAGGGCACAGAGTCCAGCTCAGTGCTGTCAAGTATCCCGTTTTCCCCGGGAATCTCCCTTATTTCAAGCAGTTTCCCGCTGCTATCCCTTATTTTTTATATCCCTTTAATTTCCCGTTTTTTCAAAGGAAGCAGCTCCTCTCCCTCCCCCTGCTGGCCAGGGACTGGGAAGACCTTGCCTCCTTGCAGCCTCAAAGCAAGCGGGAGCCATTTCCCGCGCTTACAGGCGTCGTAGCCCACGGGCAGCGTTTCCAAAATACAGTAAGCCTACTGCGCGCGTTCACACCAGTGCCGCCCACTTTTGCTTCTGGCTCCGCCCACCACTGCCATGTGACTGTCCCCGGGATAGGTGAGGCTGCTGATCCCTTATTTTCAAATCCGAAACTTGACAGCTATGACTCCAGCTGACCCCAGAGTCCCTCCTGCCCCGCTTTCCTCTCTGCCTGGGGTGATTCTGGGTCCCAGCAGGCCCTGCCCCCAGGGAAGGTGTTAGTAAAGATGCCAGCTTTTGGGGTGGGGTGGGGTTTGTGTGCGCACTTTTTTGGCTAGAGAGGGAGGAAGAAAGGATGAGGTGAGAATTAGCTTCTGTGCTCAGAGAGGCTGCCGGTGCTGTTGTGTGAGCAGGAGGGCGTCTCCCGCCTGCCTTTGCGTTTAGTTCAGAGGGTGAAAAGAGAATCCAAGATTAATAATCCTCAAACCGGGGTATTTCCAGGATTGGTCCTCCGAGGAGAGGGATGAGCGGTCGCTGAACCTGTGCCCCAAGAGCAAGGCTGCGTCTGGCGTTAGCCAACCGGGAGGAGGGCAGGGAGGCCGGCGGGGGAGAGAGAAAGGGAGGGGGCATCATTGGTGGGGAGAAACATCACACCTCGCATCGGCATTTCTGAACGGCAAGCAAAGGGCCCTCTCACCCCCCATCCTGCCAAACCTAGACCACCTCTCTGCGCCCCATTGCCAGGGTGGGGCTAGATGCCCATTGGGCTCCCCTTCCCATTCTGTGGCTCACCCCCAGGCTTGCCTTCCCCACGTCTGCCCCCAGCTGACACCTCATCTGAACAGCAACCGCTTTCTCTTCACCTTCCCTGCCCAGGGTGAACAGGTTCCAGTGTATTCTATGGGATTCCCGAATTGCCGGGGGGTGGGCTGGATGACCCTTGGGGTACCTTCCAACTCTATTTCCTTTGAAGCACAACAGCAAATCCCCCCCTCCTCCTCCTCCCAGTATTGGGGAAATGCAGGGCAGAGGCAAGCAAGGCGCTCCTGTCTTAGGCCTTCAGAAGAGCAAAACGCTGGCGTGCAAACCTTTGTTCAGGAACCCTTGAGCCCCAGGCTGCAGGTGCCTGGCTGAGCTTGGGGAACACTCTGCGCATGTTCAAAGGAGCAGCATCCTTGAGTTCTAGTTACAGGTAGGGAGCCGTGTTGGTCTGCCATAGCCGAAACAAAATAAATAAAAAATTCCTTCCAGTAGCACCTTATGAGCTTTCGTGTGCATGCACACTTCTTCAGATACCAAGTGTGAAGAAGTGTGCATGCACACAAAAGCTCATACTAACAACAAACTTAGTTGGTCTCTAAGGTGCTACTGGAAGGAATTCTTTTATTTAGCACCCTTGAGCTGAGCCTTATCAAGCCCCCCTTGATTCCAGCCATGTTGAAGCTGCACAATGGGAGCCGGTGGCGTTCTGTAGCCCCAGGCTACGCTCTCCTCCTCCCCACCACCGCCCCACTTTAATGCAGAGGTGGGCAGGGCAGGACCCTCGGCTCTTATAGCACACAGGGGCACCAGGCGCTGTCCCGTTACCTGGATGGCGGGGGCCGCTTCCCACTTCCCTCCATGTAGAATTTGCTTCCTGTGTCAGGAAGGCGATATGGGGAGGGGGCTCTGGTCCAGAGGTTCCCAAAGTGGGGGTGGGGCAGTGGGAGCGCTAAGGGGGTGGCAGGGGGACAACGGAGGTGCAAATCACTATCGTGAGAAGCTGGCATCCCCGGATCCAGCCCATCCATTTTGTTGAATCAATTGAACGAAACAGTTTTAACTGGGCAGCAAATAATTGTGCAATTCACGGTTACCACCTTGAATTTTACCATGCGATCATCTTCCTTAGGGGGTTGTGCAAACCGCTATTCCAGATAATGCTTTTATACCAGGCAGGATGGGTGGCACTGGGGGCGAGTTGATGGAACAGAAAGAGGGGGAGGGGGCTATTGGGTTGCTGTTTTTATTTCGATTACATATTTTGTGGTTTTGTATTTTGATTTTGTTCTGTGAACCTCCCTGAGACCTCCAGGTATAGGGTGGTATATACATTCAATAAATGATAACAACAGAGGAGAAGCTTTGGGAATCTCTGTACCAGGAGGACTGTGTGAAAGCGAACCATCCCCTAGCTGGCGTTTCTCAAACCTGGGTCTCCAGCTGCTGTTGGACTACAACTCCCATCATCCATGACCCCAGAGGTCCTGCTAGCAAAGGATGATGGGCGTTGTAGTCCAACAAGCAACTGGAGACCCAAGTTTGAGAACCACTGCTAGCCTAAACTTGTCCTCTAACAGGTGAGGGCTCCCTGCTCAGGACACCGCCAGCCGAGGGATGCCTGCTCCTGCTTTCCATTCCTGTGAAGCCCCTCGCGCCCCCTTGCCCCCCAGGGAGACCTACACTGCATGGACATGGGGGATACGATTTCCTCATCCAGGTCGTCCACGTCGTCGGTCATGATGAAGTGCGAGGTGTTTGGCCGCGTGCAGCTTCCTATCCACGAGGGGTCGATGTTGAGGACGGACACCAGGGTGTGGATGCCCGGGTTGACCACAATCTGGAAGCCGCAGAGCATCTCTATCTGCTGCCAGCGGTGGAGCCGCTCCCGCAGGGCCGCCGTCACCTCGCTCAGGGCTTGCCTGGAGGGGGAAAAGGGAACGAGCTTCTATGAAAAGGATGCACCGGTGGGTACTTGACCCCTACTAAGTTATAGGGACGCGGGTGGCGCTGTGGGTTAAACCACAGAGCCTAGGGCTTGCTGATCAGAAGGTCGGCGGTTCGAATCCCCGCAACGGGGTGAGCTCCCGTTGCTCGGTCCCTGCTCCTGCCAACCTAGCAGTTCGAAAGCACATCAAAGTGCAAGTAGATAAATAGGTACCACTCTGGCGGGAAGGTAAACGCGTTTCCGTGCACTGCTCTGGTTCGCCAGAAGCAGCTTAGTCATGATGTCCCCATGACCCAGAAGCTGTACGCCGGATCCCTCGGCCAATGGGTCCCTTTACTTTTACCTTAAGTTATCTAAAATGTATAGAACATGTTCAAATACCTGCTGGAAGTGTAAAGAAAAGGAAGGCACCTTTTACCATATGTGGTGGCCATGTAAGATAACAGAATCATTTTGGGAAATGGTGTATAATGAGTTGAAAAAAAAGTTTGAAATAACTTTTGTTAAAAAAAACAAACCAGAATCATAGGTGCTGAGAACTTCCAATAGATAAAAAAAACAAACCAGAATCATAGGTGCTGAGATTCCAATAGATCAGAAAAGACTTTTCATGTATGCGACAACAGCTGCATGGATGTTATTAGCCAAGCCAAGCTGATGGATTACGCCGAAAGGGCAAAACCAACTGTGAGAGACAGGAATCAAGAAGACAAGGACTTTACAAAAGAATGGGGGGAAATTATAATTTACCTAGGAGACCATTGTAAATAAATTAAAACTTTAGCTGGAATATAAGGCCCACTTGTAATGTAACGAAAATTATGGCCAATTTGGGAATACAGAAACTACGGAGAATGGACTGACGTGTAAATATTGGTACAAGGACCCATGTAGGGGATGGAAGGAAGTCTGGAGATTCAGAGAATTTCAGAGAATGGTTATTAAACAATTCTGTTATAAATGTGTACTTGTGAAAACAAATTTTATGGGGGGGGGGGGAGAAAGGAAAGTAAACAAGCAGGGCTGGAGGGAGTGGAGAGACAAAGGCCTCAGGTTGCAAGGGGTTGGTCTGGATGGCCTCTGGGGTGCCTCCCAGCTCTACAGTTCCACGAACCCCAACAGAAGAAGTGTCTGGTTGGCATGCAACAGGCCCCAGATTCAATCTCTGGCAGCATCTCCGGACAAAAAGCGGAGAAGCAGAGGGTGCCTGAATCACAGAACATCTTTAGCCTGCAGAGTGGCATTGCCCAAGTCCCTGTGGATGCCCGCTCCCAACCCCGAGCGGACGGGCGGCTAGGCCCTTCCTCCTTCGCGAAGCACTCTTGCTTCCGCAGGACAGAAAGGGTCATCTGCCTCCCGCACAGCTGAAGGCTCCCAGCTTCTGGCCTCCAGACCTGCAGTTTCCTAGGATGTGGGTCTTGCAGAGGAGGCAGAGTGGACAGGAGCTGCCCACACAGCAAACTCACTTGGCAGTCAGGATTTTATGATCCACGTCATCCAGGGACGAGCTGTGGGCAACGTGGAATGTCCCAAAGAGAGTGTTGCGCTTCTTCTTTATCTTTTCGGCCTGAAAAAGGGCATTAAGCAGAGGGATGTGACTGAAAAGGTGAGATCTATTCAAACTTTCTGCTCCTGAGTCTCAGCTGCCAGCCCCTAAGGGATCCGGAGGGCAAGGCTAGGAAAGAAAGACACAGCCCACACCCTTCTGCCACGGGGTGCTGAGCGGTCTGTGGATTCTGTCTCCCACCCCCATGGGCCTCATTAAAGCGTAAGAGCTTGGCTGCTGGATCAGGCCAATGGCCCGTCTAGTCCAGCCTCCTGTTCTCATGGTGGCCAACCAGGTGGCCTAAAGCAAAGCCTGTAAGCAGGATTCGAACACAAGAGCCCTCTTCCCTCCCGTGGTTTCCAGAAACTGGCGTTCAGAAGCATCGCTGCCTCCAACTGTGGGAGCAGAGCACAGGCATCAGGGCTGGTAGCCCTCAAAAGCCCTCCATGAATTTGCCAAATCCTCTTTTAAATCCATCAAGGCTGGTGACCATCCTGTGGCAGGGAGTCCCATGGTTTAATTCTGTGCTGTGTGAAAAAGTACTTTATTTTCTCTGTCCTGAATCGTCCAACATACAGCATCATTGCATGTCCTCAAGTTCTAGTGTTTTCATGCGGTGCACAATTTTACAAGTTCCTATCATGCTGCCTCTTACTTGACTTTTCTCTAAACCAAAAGCCCGACGCAGCAACCTTTCCTCGTAGGAGAGTTGCTCCACCCCCTGGATCGTTCTGGGTGCCCTTTCCTGAACCTCCTCCAATTCTACATACCCTCTTTGAGGCGAGGCGACCAGAACCCCATAGTTTAGCCATGTGCTGTGTGAAGAAGTCCTCCCTCTCGATTGGGCCTCACTTACCCCTTCCTTGGCCAGGAGCAGCTGCTTCTCGGCATTCTGCTTCTTGATGTTGTAGTACTGCACCTCCACCTCGTGGGTCAGCTGCAGCCACTTCTGCAGGGACTCCGGGACGGCCCAGCTGCTGTGCGACTCCAGCTCCTTCTCCGCGTTCTTGAGCGCCATGCGCACCTGCAGGGAGCAGGGAACAACAGCAGCCGCTCTAGCACTTTGGCAGGCAGGCAAGGGGGCCCCGGGCACACAAGATTTCCTCGGGTGTGTGTGTGTGTGTGTGTGTGTGTGGATCAGCCACGGTCAACAAGAAGATGCACCAGCCCCGTCCAACAACCCCCCACCCACTCCGGTCCTTCTGGGCCAAGGGGTGCAGGTTTCCACTGCCTACTGCCAAATTGGTTCAGAGCATCCTGGCAAACAGCTTCCCTTCCCACCCTATCAGGGGGGCCTGGAATCGGGATGCTGCAGCTCATGTCCCTTTGTGTGCCCTCGAGAGTGGAAATGCCAACTGATCAGATGCCCGTGGGAAGCCAGGAAGCAGGATCTGAGCAAAGGAGCCCTCTCCCGCCCTGTGGCTTTCAGCAACTGGCATTCAGAAACATCGGGGCGCTGTCTCTGCAGAGCTCTGGGTGTCCAGGCACCCAAAAAAAATTCAGCGAGGGGTCTTGGCCCCCCTCAATATTCTGCAGCCGGGTGGGCTGTCCCGCTGCAACAGCGGGCTCCACCAGAGCCTGTCACAGCAGCAGGAGGCCCTGTTGCAGGTCCCACCAGGCCGCTGGGAGGGGCCCTGGCATGCTCTCCAAAAGGCCTGGCAGGGCCTGCTGAGGCTGCAACAGGCTCCATTGGGCTCTCTCACTGCAGTAGCGGCCCTTTAGGAGGGTGTGCCAGGGCTCCTCCTCCCAGGCGCGCCTGAGAAGTCTTGCTTTCTCTAGCTGTGGAGGCAGAGCATCCTGGCTAATAGTCACCCGTGGTCCCCTCCTGCTCCGTGACTTTGTCCAATCCTTTTTTCAAAGCCATCCAAGTTGGTGGTCGTCACTGTTCCGCAGCTTAACTACATACTCTGCAAAGGACTTTCTCTGATCCGTCCTGAATCTTCCAACTTCCAACGCTCAGCTTCATCCGATGTCCACGAGTTCCAGTGCTGAGAGGGGAAACTCTTCTGCATCTACTTTCTCCCTGCTATGCATCATTTTACAAACTTCAATCATGTCACCGTTAAACTAAGAATCCCCAAACACTGTGTCAGATCGTCAGTGGTTGCTCATGAGTAATCAGCCAGAAGCCGAACTTCTAACAACTAAGTTCTTTATTGTGCAAATATTTACAGTGGAGCTCAAATAAAAACGTCCATCTCATCCCTCAGCAGAGTCCGGGAATGACCGTTTCCGGTTCTTGGTCCAGCACAGAAGGCGCGGGATTCTAAACCCCCGCCTCCCCCTTCCACGTCCTTCCTCCCTTCGCGATCGGAGCGCGGGAAAAGGTCCCTGTTCCCCACTTCCTGCTTGGTGTTGAGGCTCTGTGATCCTGACACAGCCCCTGTCCCGACTCCCTGCTTCCATCTCCCCCTCCCCACTGGAGGAGGAGGATGACGAACTGCGGAGAGGGGGAGGTGGGTCCCTGTACCGCAACGGATCTGGAAAAGCTACCTGTCAGGGTGAGGGGGGTTTCCTGACACACTGCAACCTTACAAAGTCGCTTTATCCCCTGGGTCAATTTGGCTTCTCTTTTCTGCACCTTCTCCAATGAACCCATGAATGCGGAGGATAACAGGAGGCCTGACGTCGACCCGAATCCCACAAGCTTTCCTCCCACCAGGCGGAACCCAACTTGGACCCCAAAACCTGCATGCCACTTCTAACCCTCCTGAGCCGCAGAGATTGGGCTAGAGAGGTTGTTTGTGCCAGTCTTGCTGCCCAAGGTCAAGCGGTCATGGGAAACAGGCCAAAGATACGACTGCCTTGAGGTTCGACGAGGCCTTCTGGTTTTTTAGCCCAATTATATGGAGACAGGAATTGTGTGTGTCATTTTAATATTAGGATTGATGGGAGGAGAGAATCTGGCATATCGCTGCCTCCTTTTTTTAAAAAAAGTCTGGCTTTGGGGGGCTCAGATCCAAGCGGCAGCAGGTCAGGCAGAAACCTCCAGAGCCCAAAGAGAGTTCAAGCCCCCCCAGAAGGAGCTGTCCACCTACCCGGCATGGGGGCTGCTCCCGGCCAGGGCGTACCTGCTCCAGCTCCTGCTCTGCATACTTCTGCCGGCTGAGCTCATTCTCCGTCCCTTCCCGCAGCTCTCGGAGCCGGTGGGCCTCCTGCTTGGCGATGCTGATCTCGTCCTGCAGCCGCTTCTCCAAAGAGACCTTCTCCACCTCCACCGTGCGGTGCTCTTCCTGCGCCTTCTGGAGCCTGAACCACACAGAGAGAGAGAGAGATGGAGCAGAAACGGGCCGTGAGACTGGCTGCCCACTAGGGCTGGAAGTTTGGAGAGATGCGGTCACCTCCCTCAGGAGGAGTGCAGGTAGGCTGGCAAGAATGGAGCACAAGGAAGCGGGTCCTGAAGCTCAGAGAAATGCCAAGGAGGAGTAGGAGGAGGAGGAAGAAGAGGAGGAGGAGGAAGCTGTTTCAGATGCTCAGAGGGGAGTTGGATAGAAAGAGCACAGAGAGGGGTGTTGGGGGGAGAAGGCGCAGGGAAGCTGACAGCGGAGAGCAAGACTAAGGGCCAGGTCACCCAGAAACAGGAGCAAGGTGGTGATATACCTGTAGGCATGGCATCTTCACTTACGGCGCAGGAATTCTACAGCCCCTAATCATTTTGTTTTGGTCTCTAGCCTCCCAAAGCTCCCAAGAAGATTAAGAAAAGGAAGGCAGGAAGGAAATGCAAGCTTAAAAGTTGATTAAAATGCCACCTGCAGCACCCCTCTGCCAACCAACCATCAACCCCTCTGCTGGAAACCAAAGGAGAGTTGCTTGAATCCTGCTTGCTGAGAGCCAGTGTGGTGTAGTGGTTAAGAGCGGTAGACTCGTAATCTGGTGAACCGGGTTCGCGTCTCCGCTCCTCCACATGCAGCTGCTGGGTGACCTTGGGCTAGTCACACTTCTCTGAAGTCTCTCAGCCCCACTCACCTCACAAGAATAAAAAATTCTTTCCAGTAGCACCTTAGAGACCAACTAAGTTTGTTCTTGATATGAGCTTTCGTGTGCATGCACACTTCACCTCACAGAGTGTTTGTTGTGGGGGAGGAAGGGAAAGGAGAATGTTAGCCGCTTTGAGACTCCTTCGGGTAGTGATAAAGTGGAATATCAAATCCAAACTCTTCTTCTTCTTCTTCCTCCCCATTGGGGCACCTGGTTGGCCACTGTGAGAACAGGATGCCAGGCTAGATGGGCCTCTGGCCTCATCCGGCAAGCTGTTCTTCATACGTTCTTCACCAAACCTTGGCCTCCAGCCACGACTGATGGTGGTGCGTTTCCCAAGGCAGGGGACTTCCTGACTCTGGGGGAGCCGCCCAGCACACCTCCCTCTGACCCCACCCAGAGTGGAACCGATGCCTGGCAGGCATTGGTTTAGGCAGGGGGTTCTCTGCTAGTACTTGGACACATCCTGGGGCTGACGAGAAGGGAAAGGAACCTCTCCCAGGCACACAGAGCTGCTCTTCGTCAGCGCCGTTTGTTTCCAAGGCTGCAAAATGCAGGACATGCGTATCTCAGTCTCCCACCCCACTCTGCAATGATGCTGCAAACGAGACGACTGTGGAAAAGCGAGGCTGAGAGAGGGGCTTGGCCTAGGGTGGTGGGCACCCACCCAGAACGGCTTTTTGCAGGGCACCTACAACACATATTCAGTGTCTGGTTCCCGTTTCCACGAATTGGGTTTTGCCTGATTGGACTTCCATCTGATCTAATGCTTTAATGGAGTCCTTGCACTGTCGAAAACAAGGACCTTTGCCAAGAGAGGAAATGGAGACAATTGCATTAGCCTGTTCCAAGGAGAGCTGTGGGCCTTGAGCCATCCTGGGGTATGTGTGAAACCAGTTTACGTCACTACACAGCATCCCAGGAGGATGGAAGGAGGCAGCGGAAATCTTTGTCCTGGCTCTTAGGACCCACAAACTGCTCCCCCTCCCAGCCTTCCTCCAACAAAAGCATGTGCGTTGCCTCGGAAAGATAACGTTTTTCTAAGATTCAGATCTAAGGACGGCCCATGGTTACCCCATGGGATATTGCAAAAGTAAGCCACAGCCCTCAGGACTTTACATCGCAAGATCTTAAAAACTTTCTCTGCCCCCAATTCTACAAAGTTCACCAATGCCTGTTCCCTCGACACTGAAATCTGCAGGCTTCTACGCGTTCCACTGCCAGCAGGCGAGCATTCAAACCTTAAAAGTGAAAATCTCCAGCCTGCCCTTATCTATGCAACCATATAGCGCACGAGCAATTGATGCGAGCGTTTCACATGCCCTCAGCTATAATTCCTCACCAGGAACCAATGAACCAAGTGCAGTCAGCTTTTCAAATTCCAGGAGACAACAATCAGTCTAACTGTTATGAAAACATGCTCCTGTTGGAGAGATCAAAGTTGCCGCCCGCAGGGCTTCCCTCCTAGGCTGCCACGAGGTGCAGGATTCTGCTCCAAGTATGTCCACATTTAGATATCAAGAGGCACAAACTATGATATGTTAATTTGCATGCGTATATGTACACACACCTCCTATGTTGCAAGATTCAGGACTGGCAAAAGAGAGCCCTTCACGCAGACCAGAGTTAAAACTGTGGATTCAAACTACAAGAAAGAAGATTCCACCTAAACATTAGGAAGAACTTCCTGACAGTAAGAGCTGTCCAACAGTGGAATTTGCTGCCAAGGAGTGTGGTGGAGTCTCCTTCTTTGGAGGTCTTTAAGCGGAGGCTTGACAGCCATCTGTCAGGAATGCTTTGATGGTGTTTCCTGCTTGGCAGGGGGTTGGACTGGATGGCCCTTGGGGTCTCTTCCAACTCTAGGATTCTAGGATTCTATGGAACTCCCTGCCACGGGAGGCAGTGATGGCCACCCACTTGGAAGGCTTTGGAAGAGGATGAGACCAATTCATGGGGAAAGAGAGAGAGGAATAAATCCTCTCCTCCTGGGCTGGCACTCCTGCTGTGATAATGTGGCAGGATGCATCTGGTGAGGGTGTGGAGTCTCCCCAGGCCCTGCTCACGGACTGTTCTCTGAAATGCAAAGGCAGGTATTGTGTCTGCCTGCCGGGTGTTTGCTTAGCAGAAAACAATGTGCCTCCTGGGCCAGGACGTCCTGAGAAAGAGAGAAAGAGAGAGAGAGAGAGAGAGAGAGAGAGAGAGAGAGAGAGAGCACTTCCTTGTCACCTGCTGAGGGTCCGTTCTGGGACACTACCGGCTGCCTCCTCTGTACACTGCATTTCTGTCACCCTGCCAATGTGTTTCCTTTTCAGGCTATGTTTTACTTTTAGGCTACGTTCAGTCGCCTTTGGTTCAGCAATTTGTTTTGAGAATCAAAGGAGGAGGAAGACAAGCAGGCATAAAAGGCAATGGAGGAAACCCTATTTTCCTGGGAGATTCAACACCCGATGACAAAATCAACGCATAAAGCAGAGAGCAAGGGAGAGGCTGCCCTACGCTGCACTGAATTTTCGGGGGTTTCAGCCCCCAAGCATGCATTGGTCAGCACTCTCTACCTGGAGTGCTGTGTTCAGTTCTGGGCACCCCCACTTTAAGGAGGATATGGACAAGCTGGAAGGCGTGCAGAGGAGGGCAAACGAAATGATCGAGGGTTTGGAAACGAGGCCTTGTGAGGAATGGTTGAGGGAATTGGGGATGTTTAGCCAGGAGAAGCGAAGACTGAGAGGTAAGATGATTCCCACCTTCAAATACCAGAAGGGCTTCCACATCGAAGATGGAGCAAGCTCCTTTTCCACTGCTCAGTGACAGATGGAATGCTCCAAAGTGGGCAATGAAAGGTTCAGGAAGGATAAAAGGAAGTTCTTCTTCGTGCAGAACATAGTTAAACTATGGAAATCGCTGCCACTGGAGGCAGTAACGGCTACCAACTTGGAAGGCTTTAAAAGAGGATTAGATAAATCCATGGAGAAGGAGAGGGCTATCAAAGGCTACTTGCCACGACAGCTCCACTCTGCCTCCACAGTCAGAAGCAGCAATGCTTCTGAATCCCAGTTGCTGGAAACCACAGAAGGGCAGAGGGATCTGGCGTTTGAATCCTGCTTGCAGGTTTCAGCCACCGTGAGAACAGGAATGCTGGACTTGATGGACCAATGGCCTTGATCCATAGAATCATAGAATTGGAAGAGACCCAAGAGCCATCCAGTCCAACCCCCTGCCAAGCAGGAAACACCATCAAAGCATTCCTGACAGATGGCTGTCAAGCCTCCGCTTAAAGACCTCCAAAGAAGGAGACTCCACCACACTCCTTGGCAGCAAATTCCACTGTCCAACAGCTCTCACTGTCAGGAAGTTCTTCCTAATGTTTAGGTGGAATCTTCTTTCTTGTAGTTTGAATCCATTGCTCCGTGTCCGCTTCTCTGGAGCAGCAGAAAACAACCTTTCTCCCTCCTCTATATGACATCCTTTTATCCAGCAGTCTCTTCTTATGATTGTAAGACAAAACTGCAAAGCTCTGAAATTCAGCGGCAGATGGAATGCCCCAAGCTGAGTGGGAAGGAGATGCCGGAGAATCCAGGTTTCCTCCAGTTCACACTGATAAGAGAAGGGAAAGCAGGCTTTCTAAGAGCATCAAACTCAGCAAGGTTGGGTGGATGCTGGCATGGAAGGAAGTGTCAGGAGCCTCCCCGGAGCGCAACACAACACAAAGCAAGAATTCTGAGGAGGACGCCAGTCCCCAGGAGGGCTGAGATCCGCAGACTCCGAGGAGGGAGAGCAGTGGAATGTCCTCCCAAGGCCAAGCCTTGGCTCCTGGGCACCGCTCTGCTGCACTGCTCCTTTCTCCAAAGGCAAAGGCAATCTTCAAATCTCTGCAGGGCTGTCACAGGAAGATGGAGCAAGCTTGTTTTCTGCTGCTCCACAGGGAAGGACACGAACCAAGGGATTCAAATGGCGAGAAAGGAGATTCCAAAGAAACACGAGGAAGAATTTTCTAAGGGCAAGAGCTGTTTGACAGTGGAGCAGACTCCCTCAGAAGGTGGGGGGGTCTCTCCTTGGAGGTTTTTAAGCAGAGGCTGGATGGCTGTCTGTCAGGGATCCTTGAGCATTGCAGAGGGTTGGGCTAGATGACCCATTGGGGGTCCCTTTGATGAGGTGCCAGGGCGAGGGAGAGGGATGCCGTCGCAGCAGCTGCCCTTCAGGCCTTTCCAGAAGCATCCAGCACAGGCTTCGCTATGCAACGGCCGCATGGGACGCTGCGGGGAATGCGAAAAATGTGCACTCCGGCAGGCGAGTTTCTCAAATAAACACATTGCCTGGGAAGAGCAGAACAGGCCACCGCTGTGTCACTGAAGAGGCCTCGCAACTTGCGGTGCCCACCAGAAACACAAGGCAGCTCCTTGGAACACAGCAGTGGTACCCAAACGTCTTCGGGCGACTGCTCTCTTGGTTTCCTCCCAGTGCCCCCTTACTCTACCCTACGAAAAGCATCAATCAGAGCAGCAGCTTGCACAATGCACTAAGGAAGGTGATAACTCAATGACGTTCAAAACAGTAACGATTAATTGCACACTTACTCAAAATCCAATTAAAACTATTTGTATGATGGAACTTTATCTTTTCAAAGACTGATATTTATACATCCAGTTCTCCCCCTTACCACCTCCCTAGGTAATCCCCCCCCAGGGGTGGTACCATTCAATTTGGGGACCACCAGAACACAGGCAGAGCATTTTCAAAGCCATCGCCACACACAAGCAGTCTCAGCCACCCTCTTTGCCGGCTCCTCTGCAAGGCAAAACTTGTTTTCGGCTCACATTTCTGCCTCAAAGAAAAAACGTTTCCCTCCCCAATTAACAAGGAGTATTTGTGACGTTCCCAGTTTCAGAGATAACCCCCGTGCTCCCGGCAGGGTCCTGGCGCTCCATGGCATTCCAGGGGCCTGTTTGGAGCTGTGGCTTAATGAGGAATTTCTGTCTCCCGGCAGAAAGGAGTCTGTGAGCTGAAGTGAAACCAGATAAAAGAAAAGTCCTCCTTCGCGCAGCAGCGCAGAGCTGAACTGCGGCGTCCGCTCCCACCGGACATAGTGATGGCCGCTGACCCAGACGGCTTCAAAAGAGGATTGGGCGAATTCATGGAGGAGGAGAGGCCCGTTGGTGGCTACTAGCCACAGTGGCTCTGCTCTGCCTCCGCAGTTGGAAGCAGCGATGCTTCTGAACGCCAGGAAACCCCAGTAGCAGAGAGTTGCTCTGGTGCTCAGTTCCTGCTTGCGGGTTTCCCATGATGGGCATCTGGTTGGCCACTGTGAGAACGGGATGCAGGAAGAGATAGGCCACTGGCCTGATCCAGAAGGCTCTTATGATGTTCTTGTGTCTTGGGCCCAGCCCAGAGAACTGGCTTATATATTTGCACATGGGATCTTGTACAGTCATGCGCCTGTCCTTAAGCACGCGTGTTGGGGCCAGTAAGGCTGGTGCTGCAGGATGCTCTCCCCAAGATCCTCTCTGAAGGTACACGTAATTCTGATGCGCTTTTGGTGGTGGAGCCTCATCTAGGGGACCCTCCCTCTCCCTCCCCAATCCAAGTGGTGTGACTCCCTCGTTGCTTTCTTTAGGGGAGACCCAAAGACATTCCTTTTCAATCCCCCTTTGGTTAGGGACGTCAGGGATACTTTTACTCCCACACTGCACTTGCTTTTATTCAGTGGCGTAGCGTGGGTTGTCAGCACCCGGGGCAAGGCAAGTAATTTGCGCCCCCTAACCCGTGGATTTTAGCACTCGAGTCTCTTCCACTAGATTAGTTAAAGAAACCCTTACCCCCTAAGCACATGTATTGTTTGTTATGAAAATACTTTGTTATGAAAATCCTGGTAGTTTGTCGGGATTTGGGAGGGTGGCTGAGATGAAGTTCGTGTCCTATTTTTATGCCTGTCTGTCAAGAATTCACTGAAAATCTAAAACCAATGTTCTAATGTAATTTTAACTTGCGAAACTTTCTGAAAGGACCTATGGTCTTGAATGCAGCATAAGAATCAAATACAGTAAATAAATACTGGACATTTATTACAAGAGGCAGAGATCATTCAGCCAGTTCCCGGCTGAAAAGTTCTGTGTGTCTGTCACGCTGGAGAGAGACGTCTGCCAAAGTGGCAAATGGCACCAGAGACACTGCAAAGCAGTTTGTTCCTCAGAACTGGCTGCCTTTCAGGCTCCGGGGAAGCCAGCTTGTGTTTCTCTTCTCCTCATGTCAGGAGCAGAGCAGGCTGCACCCAACTGCTGCTGCTTCACCTGCCCTGGTGAGCCGGCAAAGGAGGCCCTCAGGCCAGTTCCCAGGGCCAAGTCGGGGCAACCCCACACCTGTCTGGAAGGAGGAGCGCAACACCTGCAAGATACTCTCTGCGCTCCACCTGCAGTTGATTGTCACGTCCATACAGATTGTTACATAAGAACCTAAAAAGAGCCTGCAGGATCAGGCCAATGGACCGTCAAGTCCAGTATCATCTTCTCACAGCACCCAACCAGATGCCCCAAAGGGAAATCCACGAACTGTGGGATGTAACATAAGCAGTCAAGTACAACACTTCTTGTTTGCCCAGAGTGGACCCGCAGGGGGGTGTTACTCCACAGCCAGGAGGACTTCCTGTCACACCTGGTCTGGAGCTTCCTCCCCCTGCGTGACCAGGTAGGTGGGCGTGACCCTGGGGGACCCCATAAAAGGGGCCACCTCCCTCTCTTCCTCTTGATGCCATGCTCTCTTGATACTGATGTATTTTGCTGTCTGCTGGCCCTCAGCCACCAGGACATGGGCTCATTCCCATATGGGATGAACTCAAACCCTCTTCTGTAACTCTTAAGCTAAAGCCTGCCTTCAGGGATCCAACTGTGAACTGAATGTGAGTAAACCTATTATCATTATTTTAAGAGAAGGCTGTTGTGTCTTTATTCTTTTTAAGATGGAACAAAGGAGATTTACCAGGAACAAACCCAATCTAGACAAGCCAGATTGGATAGCATAAGTAAAGAGATTCAAAGAAATCCACCAACTAGCTTCCTGCTATGTATTTGGGAATGTCACGCTGCTGCTGAGTGAGGAAAGATACTATTAAATCAATATATACTCTCCTAGTAACTACAACATTCCCACATGAACAAGACCTGAGCCCAAGAGGCCTCTCTCCTCCTGCAGTTGCCAACAATTGGTGGTATTCAGAAGTATTGCTGCCTCTTACATGGAGGCAGAACGCAGCCTCTATCGTTGCTGCTAGCCCTCTCCACCAATTTGCCCCATCCTCTCTTAAAGTCATCTAGGTTGGTGGCCATCACTGCCTCCTGTGGCAGTGAGTTCCACAATTTAACCATGTGCTGCATGAAAAAGTCCTCCTTTTCATCTGCTCAGAATCTTCCAATGCTCAGGTTCACTGGATGTCCGCATTTGTTGGAGAGGAATGATAGGATAGCCATGTTCAAATATATAAAAGGATGTCATTTAGAGGAGGGAGAAAGGTTGTTTTCTGCTGCTCCAGAGAAGCGGACACGGGGCAATGGATTCAAACTACAAGAAAGAAGATTCCACCTAAACATTAGGAAGAACTTCCTGACAGTGAGAGCTGTTCGGACAGTGGAATTTGCTGCCAAGGAGTGTGGTGGAGTCTCCTTCTTTGGAGGTCTTTAAGCGGAGGCTTGACAGCCATCTGTCAGGAATGCTTTGATGGTGTTTCCTGCTTGGCAGGGGGTTGGACTGGATGGCCCTTGGGGTCTCTTCCAACTCTAGGATTCTAGGAAGGAAAGCTTTTCTGTCTACTTTCCCATTACTTCAGTTCACTAAAACCTACAGATGTGGGAGTACTTCATTGGGAACGGGCTGTGTATAACCCTGTTTATGGACTAAAAAATCATACGAAAGGAACTCAGAAGCCTTGGCCTTGCACAGAACTGTCTTCATGGCCCCTTAGCCCAGGACAGGTGCCTCCACTCCTTCTTGAGACGACTGCAAGATTCTTTACTGTTCAGGAAGCGACTCTTCCAGGGTCCAGACCCAGGAGGGCCTTGCCTCCCCCGAACTGCTTATCAGCAGGCCTGTGTCGGAGAGCAACTATGTGGAGCGATGTAATTGCTTTGTGTTGCCAAAACATGCTAAATGAGCTGGCTGGGTTCTGAACCCTGTAACTGAGCTAGCTTTTGCTGCCTGGTTGGTGGCTGGGAGGGAGCAACGGCCAGAGGGGGGAACACGAAGTGCTAAAGGCCAAGGAACACGAGAGGGAGGGAGACAAAAGGCTCCACACCCTGAGCACTGCTTGCCTGCACATGTTCAGACATTTTTTAAAAGGGTGGTGGGGACAGGGAGGTTCTCAGGGATCTGCATGCATGCACAGAGCTGCAGAGACAAAACAACAGACTGTGGTGAGCCGAGCCTTGCTGCAGCAGTACTGGCTCCTCCTGCAAAGGCAAAGTTGGGGGGGGGGCTTCCAAGCCACAGTGTGTCCTGGGTGCCTTCGATTATTTAAATGACTCATGCTCAGCCTCTTCTCAGTTGGCCGGAATCAGGCCAGATAACTGGAGGATGTGAGGAGGGAGGGAGGAAGAGGCTGATTTCATGCCCCTTTTAGAAGCATCTCTCTGGTGTCCCTTGAAACGAAACAGGAACCCCAGTTTGTGCTGGCAGGGAGCAAGAGGAAGGAAGGTGCCTCAGGACCAGCGTGGGGATTGTCTGCGGCAGGTTCTGGGTTCAAATCCTGAATATTTGGGGCAAATCACCCTCTGTCCCAGGCCTCACCAACTGCAGTCATGGGTTACAAGCTTAAAAAGCCTCACTGCTCTTTGCTTGCTGCAAATAGGACAGACTAACAGAGCCATGTTGGTGCCGCATGCCACTAACTGCTCACAATTACGCTATAAGAAAATAGACGTCAGTTTGCTCAATTAATCTGCAGGGATTATTCCGGTCACAGAGATTATCTCCATTGTTTAGCCCATCCATCCACCAAAGGCAGACCAAGAAGAAACACATTCAGAATACAGGGAAGTAAGGGTTAAATCAGTGGTTCTGAAATGAGCTGAACCTGGGGGTGGGGAGGGATTCCCTTGGAAGGTGCTAAGAGGTAAGGGGGCAGGCAGGGGTGTGTGATGGAGGCATAAACAACTATCAGATTTTGGAGGGATTCCCTTGGCTCCATAAGGTAGGGCGCACCTCGTTTTTAAGTTTTCCTCCTCTAAAAGGTAAGGGGGCAGGCAGGGGTGTGCAAAGGGGGAAAAGCAAAGAGGAAAAGTGATGGTTCAACTCACAGGCAGCCTTTTCTAAACAACTATCAGAAACAAACAATTGCAGCACATTCAACAAAGGAGGGCGGGGCTGAAGACTCTTATCTCTCTGGTATCACTGTCCTTTCAACACCCCCTTTTCTCTTTGATAAAAAGCAATCCTCTTTTGGCCCCTGGGTTACTCAGACCACCATTTTAAGACGCACGTTGAAGTGTGTCTTATGGAGCGAAAAATACGGTAGTTTAAATTGGATTTTGAATAAATGTGCAATTCACTGCTACTGTTTTATTGTGTTATTATCTTCCTTCTGAATGATGGTTTTCACAGGGTAAGGAGCACTGGGGATGAGTTTATAGAACCAGGGGAGCAGAGCCCCCAAAATGTTTGGGAACCCCTGGTTTAAATTAAGTGCTAGAAGAAACCCCCTTGCTGTAAAACCAGTTGGAATAAGCTGCCTAGAAATCTGGATTCTCCACTGAGGTTCTGCTGTCTCTATCCTTGGGAGGTTTCCAGTTCTGACAGGTAACAGCTAACCTGCATGAACTTCTGGGTGCTTAAAGCCACTAGTCTTCTGGTCCACACAAAGCACTAGATGCCCACCCTTGATCCTTGGCGGTCTCTACCCTGAAAGGGTTGGGAATTGTGATACTGGCACATGGTGGGCAGGAGCGAGGTCAGGGACAGCCCATCATGCTTGCTTTGCAAGGGGGCTTCACCCAGCTCTTTGTGGTTCGTAAGGGCCAAACCAGAAGCACAAGCAGGTCTCATACCAAAGTATTTGGGAAGATCTGAGCAAAAGTCATCGGTATGCCAGGTACTAGCGAAGAAGGGAGAGAGCCAGGGCAGCAGCTGGCACCACCCATGGCACCCTGCAGCCTCCAAGACTCACCTTTCCTGGAGATCGTGCAGACTCTGCTCAGCTCTGTGGAGACCTTCGAGGTCCTTCATCATCTTCTTCATGTGCTCTTTCGAGTAGCGGTTCTGGATGTAAGCAAACCAGCAGCCGCCCACCCCGATCACAATGGACACCACCAGCATGAAGTCCTTCAAGTGGTTATGGCGGGTCACTGGGGAAACAGAAGACACACAACGGCCTATTTAGACAAGGAAACAAGCCCACCTCTTCTCCTCTCCTCTCCTCTCATCTCCTCTCCTCTCCTCTCTTCCCTTTGCTCTTTTGGATTTGATATACACCTGTGGCTGTGCTTATGTCAGGCAAGGAAAGCTCCAAGGGACAGAAAGAACCCATAGTAGCCAACTTTCCATACAAACTTCGGATCCACACATAATTCTTTGCCTAAGGCAGAATCCTATACACTAGCACACTGGACATCAACCGGTGGACAGGGATTTGGCTTAAAAGTGGGACCTGGGTCTTCGCCAGCACAAGTCAGTCTAGTAGAGGACAACGTCACTTAGTTTCAGAAGAATAGTGACGTTAGTCTGTGCCCTGATTCTGAAGTGTCCTCCCCAGAGAGGCACACTTCACACCAACATAGAAAGCTTTTCGGCGCTAGGTAAAGATCGGACCAGGCGTTCTAGATTACAAACAGTTTCACTGGCCCTGTTTCTTTGGATTTTTATTTGCTTGCCTTGTTGCACTCTGCAATATTTATTTGTGTCGTTTCAAATTTCCTTTACGTGTTGTGTGTGAATTAGCTTATAATACAATTTGCAATCTCCCCCGCCCGAAAAAAACTCAGTTAAATAAACATTTTTATACTTCACATTTTTAGTTTTATTTGTGAGCCACTCAGATTTTTGCACAACAAAAACCATAAACGTATATATACGTATACAGCAGCATTTAAAATATACAAATTGGAGTTGGGGCATTAAAATATGGCCTAAAAATTGCCATTTAGGGTTCTATTCATATTGATAACACCGCTTGTTCTCTGAGCTTTGATAACACAGTATTTAGCTACTTTCAGGGTAAATGAAATAGTGTGCATGCACAATTATTATTCACTAGTTACAGGAACTGCAAGAAGATCCAACCTCTCCATGCTTAAGGAAATCAGCCCTGAGTGCTCACTGGAAGGACAGATCCTGAAGCTGAGGCTCCAGTACTTTGGCCACCTCATGAGAAGAGAAGACTCCCTGAAAAGACCCTGATGTTGGGAAAGATGGAGGGCACAAGGAGAAGGGGACGACAGAGGACGAGATGGTTGGACAGTGTTCTCGAAGCTACCAACATGAAGAAGTGTGCATGCACACGAAAGCTCATACCAGGAACAAACTCAGTTGGTCTCTAAGGTGCTACTGGAAAGAATTTTTGATTTTGTTTCTACTAACATGAGTCTGACCAAACTGTGGGAGGCAGTGGAAGACAGGAGTGCCTGGCGTGCTCTGGTCCATGGGGTCACGAAGAGTCGGACACGACTAAACAACTAAACAACAACAATTTACAGGGATGCAGACATCCTCTCTCTGTTGAGGATCCTCTTGGAGGGGGCACTCCTTCTCCCATCCTTCAACAGCAATATACTACTCCTGGGGATTCTTCCTGACCCTGCCATGGTACGCTGCTTTGCTTCTGCCCACCAGCCTGCCAGCATCCTTGTTCCAGTTGCCCCACTATGATCCCCTGGATGGACTTCTCAGTGTGGACACCGGCTGGTCATCAACTCTGCCCCAAGGCTGGCCCTCGCACAGCTCCAGCCCAACAGATCATCCTGCCTTCTGGGACTCCCAGCCAAGCCTCGGAAAGTCATCTTCTTCCCCAGCTATTCTTAGATCATGTGCTTACAGAGCATTCCTGCAAAAGCACTAAATATACACATCCCTGCCTGAAGCATGAGCTCCGTCACCAATGCATTGTTTACTTTATTTATGAATCACTTCCTACGAGGCATCTTGAAGCGATTCCACAGCACAAATTAAAATGCATCTAAAACACGTCGAAACAGTTTCAAATCTAGTGCAGAAACAAAGCGGGATAAAATAACTCCACTTAGGAGGCTTGTTGAATGGAAAGTCTTCATTGGAGAAGGTGCCTGCCTGTTGTCTAGGAGGAGGGAGTTAAAAAGGGCATTGAAGGCCCAATTCAGACTTCCTATGGGACAGAGCTCCTGAGAAGACGGTGTGTGCGGGATGCCCTGACCTGAAGAGTACAGTGATCAGCTGGGTATAGAAGGGGCGGTCCAATCTTTCAGGTACCCCGGCTCCAAGCTGCATAGGCCTTTGTACACCAGTACCGGCACCTTTAAATTAGTCTAGTAGTTATCTAGATCAAACTTATCCATCCTTAAAGAAATCAGCCCTGAGTGCTCACTGGAAGGGCAGATCCTGAAGTTGAGGCTCCAGTACTTTGGCCACCTCATGAGAAGAGAAGACTCCCTGGAAAAGACCCTGATGTTGGGAAAGATGGAGGGCACAAGGAGAAGGGGACGACAGAGGATGAGATGGTTGGACAGTGTTCTCGAAGCTACTAACATGAGTTTGGCCAAACTGCGAGAGGCAGTGAAGGATAGGCGTGCCTGGCGTGCTCTGGTCCATGGGGTCACGAAGAGTCGGACACGACTGAACAACTGAACAACAACAACAAAGAAATAGCTATTTGGTGGCCAGTGCAGTTCTGTAAACAGTGGAGCAATATGATGGCAATATTCCTGGTTAGAGCTTGGCGCTGATAACACCAAGGTTGCAGGTTCATAGAATCATAGAATCGTAGAGTTGGAAGAGACCCCAAGGGCCATCCAGTCCAACCCCCTGCCAAGCAGGAAACACCATCAAAGCATTCCTGACAGATGGCTGTCAAGCCTCCGCTTCAAGACCTCCAAAGAAGGAGACTCCACCACACTCCTTGGCAGCAAATTCCCACTGTCGAACAGCTCTTACTGTCAGGAAGTTCTTCCTAATGTTTAGGTGGAATCTTCTTTCTTGTAGTTTGAATCCATTGCCCCGTGTCCGCTTCTCTGGAGCAGCAGAAAACAACCTTTCTCCCTCCCCGTATGGGACAGCTGCACATTCCTGCTTTGCAGAGGGTTGGAATCGATGACTCTCCGGGTCCCTTCCAACTCGTACAATTTTATGCTTTTATCCTGCCTCAGTGAGCAACTGAGCTGCTGCATTCTCCCTCAAGGGCAGCCCCACACAGAGCGCACTGCAATCATCAAGGTTACCAATGCAGGAACCACAGTGGTGAAGCCATCCAAGTCCAAAAAAGTGTATACGCAGCACTCCTTAGCCTCTAGCAATAGAGATGCACCCAGGGGCACCTCCGAGCTACAAAGCTGCTCCTTCAAGGGAGTGAGACCCCCATCCAAAGCAGGAAACTGGCCATTAATCCACTCAGGAACTGCTCACCCACAAGGCCACGATTCAGAATTTGGCTCTCATCCAGCCCACCACTGATTAGAAGCCCTGATCCAGGGTTTGCACAATCTTTCCTGATTAAGCTACGCCCTGTGCAAATGGACCCTTGTTGCATGGCCACCTGATAATGGCTACTGTCAGTCACACCAAGCATGGTGGGCCTATATCACACTGGGTGGAGCCTGGTGTGAGACAGGGCTGCAGGGTCCGTCCTGGGGCCTCCAAGCAGCCAGCAGAGTAAACTGGAAATTCCTATCGCAGAAACGGGTAATTGAAGGCACTCCTCACTTCACCTAAAATGGTAAGATTCCTAGGAGGTAGTTATGTAACTCCTCTGCTAGAGAAAGAGAGAGAGAAAGAGGAGCTCACCCTGAACACACAAGGATTCTTCAAAGAGCTCAGAGCAATCAAACCATGGCTGGATTTGGGGATTAGAGTGGCAGGGAGCCAAAGTTTCAGGAAGGCACTGCAAACAAGGAAAGATCCATCCTTAGAAAAACGACCCTAGGGTTTTATTTCCTTACCGTGTATGAGAAAGCATCCTACTTTCTCTGGGTTGGATGGGACAACTGGAGCTGCAGTCCTCCAGGCCTTGTGTTGACTTCACTCGGCAGCAAACACGTTACAAAGCACCCCTAAAAATGACGTCTGGTGACTTCTGTTTCAGTGCATCTGAAGAAGTGTGCATGCACACGAAAGCTCATACCAAGAACAAACTTAGTTGGTCTCTAAGGTGCTACTGGAAGGAATTTTTTCCACCCCTAAAAATGCCCAGCTTTCGCTATGATAGCCTGCACCTCGGAAGGGAGTTTATGAGACTTGGAGAGGCCTCAAGAGAGACTCGCAAGAACCTAAGAAGAGCCTACTGGATCAGGCCAATGGTTCATCTAGTCCAGCATCCTGTTCTCACAGTACAGAAAGCCAGGCCAACCAGATGAACATGAAGAGCATCCGGAAAACTCATTGCTTCCTCTTGCTGTAAATCTCTGCCACCCCTCCTTTTACCGCTTGCAAACTTAAAAAGTGTGCTTTTTTGTGAGGCAAATAGCAGTCAATGGGAAGCCTATGCAGCCACAGGACCCTGTTGGGTGGGGAAGGGGAGTTTAACCCTTTCCCTGCCCACAGTCCTGACAAAAACCACTCCCCCCAAAACTGCTCTTTGCATTTCAAGCAAAATTGCTGCTGGTGGCAAAGGAGGCTTCCTTCCCTAATGGCTGGCGGCTGCTTTGGAGATGGGGACCATGGGGATTGTATGGGTACCGTGTGGGGTGCAACAGCAGAAGAGCAAGAATGGGTTTATGTGCTGTAACGGTCCATAAGAGAATTATACTTTGAGGCTGGTTACGGACGGAAGCGGCCTGCTGTCTGCTCACATGCTGAATGGAAACACTCTTGGCTGGCTTGCTGACCAGTGCTGTTTGTTTATGCTCAGAATGGTGTTTTTATGTGAGATCCGAGTGACCTTTCAACCAACGTGCTCTTAGGGAGGCCAGTCCTTATTTGGATGGCTCTGGGCAGGGCCGGGTCACTGAGAACTCAGCGCAGAAAAACTTCAGGGCCCACAACGCTCTTCTGCGTTGCTGGTTCTGACCCTCCGGTGTTGCTTCCTGGAGTATTTGGCTTGGGAGCCTTGCCTGAGCCATCAGATCTCTGGCGCAATGCCCCATTCCTGCTTGTGCCACACAATGATCTGGACTGGGCTAATGAATGGGTGGCAAAACGGCAGGGCCCCACAGACTCTGTCCTGGGTCCCAAATGGACTGTGTGCTATCTCCCTGCTCTCCCCCTCCCTCCCTCCCACCCTCCATCTTATTTCACTCTCTGTAATCACCCAAAAAGATGCCTGCTTCTTGGGAGGAAAGCAATGACAAACCTAGACAGCATCTTAAAAAGTTTTTCAACCTTTTTTGGGCAAAGCACACTTGTTTCATGAAAAAAATCACGAGGCACACCACCACTCTGTGCCTATATTGACTATATTAAAGTAATTCCTTGAATTTTTCAATTTTTCCCACGGCAAAGGCAACATCTCGCGGCACACTAGTGTGCCGCGGAACAGTGGTTGAAAAACACTGGTTAAAGCTATGGTTTTCCCAGTAGTAATGTATGGAAGTGAGAGCTGGACCATAAAGAAGGCTGATCGCCGAAGAATTGATGCTTTTGAATTATGGTGCTGGAGGAGACTCTTGAGAGTCCCATGGACTGCAAAAAGATCAAACCTATCCATCCTTAAAGAAATCAGCCCTGAGTGCTCACTGGAAGGGCAGATCCTGAAGTTGAGGCTCCAGTACTTTGGCCACCTCATGAGAAGAGAAGACTCCCTGGAAAAGACCCTGATGTTGGGAAAGATGGAGGGCACAAGGAGAAGGGGACGACAGAGGACGAGATGGTTGGACAGTGTTCTCGAAGCGACTGGCATGAGTTTGGCCAAACTGCGGGAGGCAGTGGAGGATAGGGGTGCCTGGCGTGCTCTGGTCCATGGGGTCACGAAGAGTCGGACACGACTGAACGACTGAACAACAACAATCACCCAAAAATTGCTCAAGAGAGTTCCCTCTGAGTCAAGGGAAAACAAGAAGTCGTAGGGCTGAGTCCTTGAAGGGAAATGGAGCACTTCTATTTGTATTGGTCAATTTTCTCATAGATGAGGTGCCTGGAGCCTCCTGGTCTTAACAGAGGCATCTTGATTGCACCAAATAAACCTTTAACTGCTTTGCACTGAATGCTTCTTTCTGGACATGGTGGTGATGTCTTGCTTTGCATCTTGGTGGTGTCTCTGGCACCTCCTATATGTTTATTCTGGCACCGCTAATTGTGAGGATGGATGTTGCTTGCTGGCAGGAGTGCAAGAATCCAGACACCATGGCCTGCCTAAAAATGAGAACTATTGCACAGAATCATAGAACTGTCGGGCTGGAAGGCACCCCGAGGGTCATCTAGTCCAACCCCCTATAAGCGCAGGAATCTCAGCTAAAGAATCCCTGACAGATGGTTACCCAAACTCTGCTTTAAAGCCTCCAAGGAAGGAGAGTTCCCCACCTTTGGAAGGCGTCTACTCCATGGTTGAACAGCTCTCGCTTTGTGTTTAGTCAGAATCCCCTTTCATGTAACTTGAAGCCATGGGTCTTCTTCTCCAGAGTGAGAGAAAACAAGCTTGCTACAACTTCCATGGGGCAGGGCTTTTGATATTTGGAGAATGACTATCTTATCTCCTCTCAAAATAAAAAATAAAAAAATTCCTTCCAGTAGCACCGTAGAGACCAACTAAGTTTGTTCTTGGTTTGAGCTTTCGTGTGCATGCACACTTCTTCAGATACACACCTGAAGAAGCACTGAGCCGGACACGTCCTCCTGGCACTGCACACAGGAATGTCAGAGCTGAAACTCTAGTGCGCCCAGCTTTTCCCAGGCTCACCATCCTGCAGTTTTGACAATGTCTCTCTTGTTGTTGTTCATTCGTTCAGTCGTGTCCGACTCTTCGTGACCCCATGGACCAGAGCACGCCAGGCACGCCTATCCTTCACTGCCTCTCGCAGTTTGGCCAAACTCATGCCAGTCGCTTCGAGAACACTGTCCAACCATCTCATCCTCTGTCGTCCCCTTCTCCTTGTGCCCTCCATCTTTCCCAACATCAGGGTCTTTTCCAGGGAGTCTTCTCTTCTCATGAGGTGGCCAAAGTACTGGAGCCTCAACTTCAGGATCTGCCCTTCCAGTGAGCACTCAGGGCTGATTTCTTTAAGGTTGGATAGGTTTGATCTTCTTGCAGTCCATGGGACTCTCAGGAGTCTCCTCCAGCACAATAATTCAAAAGCATCAATTATGGTGTCTCTATAAGAATGTCTCTATAAGAATGCAAAAGGGCAGCTGAATAATTTTTTTATTTTTTATTTTGTTACAACTACGGCAGACCAACACGGCTACCTACCTGTAACTTATCTCCTCTCAGTCTCCCCTTCTCCAGGCTAAACATACCCAGCTACTCTAACCATTCCTCCTAAAGCTTGTTTGTCAGACCCTGGATCATCTCGGTCACCCCGCTCTACACAAATCCTTCAGCTTGTCAATATCCTTCTTCAACTGGGGTGCCCAGAACTGCAGCGGTTCTGCAGCAGGAGAAAGTGAGTCTGCGGTGGGGCAAGTGAGCGGCCTTGGCTTGCTTCTGCCTTGACTTGATGCCCCGTTTGTCCTTCTCAGCATCCCTCAAACCCTAATGAGTATCCCTGGGTATCCATAAGGAAGCTTTCAGTCCAGGGGAGAGCAAGGAGCATTCACAGAAGAAGCAATTCCTCCTCCTCCTCCTCTTCTGCACTTTCCTCAGAAGGTATTGCAATACAGTCCCTGGGGACAGGATCCAATTTCATAATGGAAATGTCCTCCTTGAGAAAGGCAGCCGCACAAGAACAGGTCTGGGAGGAACCCCCCCCCTCCACTTCTACTGAGAAGTCTGAAAAAGCCATCCTGCTTCAAAATTGAATTCAGGGGGTGTTTAGGAGATGCAGTGGGCTGATAGCTGCCCCTTCACATTCTTATAGAGACATCGTCAAAATTGCAGGACGGTGACCCTGGGAAAAGCTGGGCGCCCCAGAGTTTCAGCTCTGACATTCCTGTGCGCAGTGCCAGGAGGACGTGTCCAGCCCAGTGCTTCACAATGCCAAGATTTTGCAAGCGTTTTGCACTGAGAGAGACGTCATCAGCATCTTATGCTGCAGGCAAAGTAACCAGAAAGAGGGTCAATCCTTATCACGGTGCCTCGGGAGATGGGAGTTTTGCTTTCTAGACCTCGCAAATGTTTTTATTAGCAGCGAATCAAGCTCACATACAACCGCCACCGATAAGATTGTAATAACCTCTCATAAGGAGAGCCTGCTGCTGGATCAGGCCAATGGCTCACCTAGCCCAGCATCCTGTTCTCACAGTGGAAAATCAGATGCCCCAAAGGGAGACCTACAAGCAGGATTCGAACACAAGAGCCCTCTCCCCTCTTGTGGTTTCCAGCAGCTGGTATTCAGGAGCATTGCAGTCTGACTGTGAAGGCAGATCACGGCCATTGCTGCCAGCAGACTGAACTGCCTACTCCTCTTTTAAGGCTGGCGGCCATCACTGCCTCTTGTGAAAGCAAGTACCATAGTTTATCTCTGCCCTGCATGAAGAAGTCCTTTCGTCAGCCTTGCACCCACCTGGTGTGCACTCTAGGGGTGCGGCGGCAGGTTTGAACACAGGAAATGTGGGTTCAAGTCCATGCTCTCCTCAGTTCTCAGGGTGGCCAGGGCAAGCCAAGCGCTCCAAGAAGCAATCGTGCACAAAGAATTCTCCCTTCCTAAAATGTTTGCATTTGCTCACCTTCCAAAGGAGGGCGAGACTGATCTCGCCCTGATCTGGCCACAGTGATCCATGCGACGGTCACCTCCAGACTTGATTATTGTAACTCGCTCTACGCGGGGCTGCCCCTAAAGCTGACCCAGAAACTCCAGCGGGTGCAGAATGCCGCGGCGAGGCTCCTTACCGGGTCTTTGCCGCGGACCACATTCATCCAGTGCTCTACCAGCTGCACTGGCTCCCGGTGGAGTCAGGGTCAGGTTTAAGGTGCTGGTTTTGACCTTTAAAGCCCTATGCGGCTTAGGACCCTCGTACCTAAGGGACCGCCTCTCCTGGTATGTCCCGTGTAGGACCTTAAGGTCCTCAAAGGATGCTAGGTTGGCCTCAACTAGGGCCAGGGCCTTCTCAGTATTGGCCCCGACTTGGTGGAACAGTCTATCACAAGAGACCAGGGCCCTGCGGGATTTGGCATCTTTCCGCAGGGCCTGCAAGACGGAGCTGTTCCACCTGGCCTTTGGGTTGGTTTCTGTTTGATATTATGCTTCATTCTTTTATTGGTGGGCTATTTGAAAATGAGACTGCAGTTTTAATTTTGAATTTGTATTTTAATCTGTATTTTAAATTGATTGTTTTATGTTTTTGCTGTGATTTTAATTAGTGTTAGCCGCCCTGAGCCCGGTTTTTGGCTGGGAAGGGCGGGGTATAAATAAAAATTTATTATTATTATTATTATCTCTGTGCGGATGCGGCTGCTGCTGCATAGGAATCCTCCTGTGGCTTCCTCCACACACAGCCCCCCTGTGAAGCGGCAACGCTCACCTTCTCGACAGAAGGTCTCCTGCACCTGCAGGCACCACCAGTGCTGATTTTTCGAAGGTAAAACTCTTAGGAGTTCTGATCGCCCCCGTGCTGGATTAGAGCAGCGATTCCCAAATAGAGGAATGTAAAAATCATGAAGGGGGGGGAGGCTATTGGTGGCTCTGCTCTGCCCTCCAGCCACGCTCCTGGATCCCAGTTGCTGGAAACCACAGGAGGGGAGAGTGCGGCTCCTGTGCTTGCATCCTGCTTGCAGGTTTCCCACTGGGACACCTGCCTGGCCCCGGTGAGAATAGGGAGCTGGGCTAGGTGGGCAAGTGGCCTGATCCTGCAGGCTCTTCTTATGTCCTTCTGTAACGCCGCAAGGGCCCAGTGTGACGAGGAGGGAGCTTGCTGCCTCCGCCCCCCCTCCTCTCGCCACCTGCCTTTTGCACCACGGAGCTGTGCCTGCTGGGAGAAACCAAAGCTCCAGCGCTATGGTGACAGGGTCACACACAAACTCCGGCAGTAAACAAACACTGGGGTGCCCTTGGAGACTGAGCGCAGCACAGAAGGAATTTCAGAGCACGCAGGCACAGAGCAGGGGGGCTCGGCCTGCTCGCGGGCTGCCCTGGGCTCCCCACTTCAACTTCCTAGCACTCACACAGACTGACGGTGCACCTGAGGTGACCCTCCCGTGGGGTGGGTGGTCGGCAGAGGGAGATTGAGCCTCCTGCTCCAGCTTCCCTTCCGCAGCCAGGCCAATGAGGCACTTTCACTTCCTGGCTCCTGTCACAGGGCTCAAGAATCACACGATGCCAGGAGGAGGATGCCCAAAGGACGCTGCTGCAGCCGCCTCGGCTCCTGGCTCACTTCACAGCCTGGGCCAGTTTCTGTACATGCAGCACAGCAAGGCGAGAAGTTAAATACTAATGTGCAAAGCGCACAGTTAAACCTCAGGAGGCAGTGATTCATGGAGGAGAGGGCTGTTGATAGCTACTAGCCATGCTGGCTGTCCTCTGTCTCCACAGTCAGAGGGAGAAACGCTTCTGCATACCAGTTGCTGGAAACCACAGGAGTGTTGCGTTTGAATCCTGCTTGCGGGGTTCTGTGAGAGGCATCTGCCTGGTCAGTGTAAGAACAAGATGTTAGACTGGACAGACCTTTGGCCTGATCCAGCAGGCACTTCTTACGTTCTTGTGTGGCCCCTGGCTGCCAGGCCCCTCAATAAGAATACAGTGGTACCTCGGGTTACATACGCTTTAGGTTACAGACTCTGTTAACCCAGAAATAACGTTACAGGTAGGTAGCTGTTGCCATAGTCAAAACAAAATAAAATAAAAAATTCCTTCCTTAGCACCCTAGAGACCAACTAAGTTTGCTCTTGGTATGAGCTTTCGTGTGCATGCACACCTCTTCAGATACACTGAAGCAGAAGTCCCCAGACCCTTATATATAGTGAGAGAGTGGGGAGGGGGCATTATTCAGAAGGGTGGTGGGAATGGGGGATTGGCTGATAGGTGTGGAAAACCTGTTGAGACTGTTATCGACTGCAATTGGTCTTACAGGAAAAAGCAAGGGGTGATAGCTTTGTCATGTATAATGAGATAAGAATCCAATGTCTTTGTTCAGACCAGGCCTCTCCATGGTTTTAAGTTTGGCGATTAGTTGCAATTCAGCCACTTCTCTTTCCAGAAATAACGCTTCAGGTTAAGAACTTGTTCTTCAGGATAAGAACAGAAATCGTGCTCTGGCAGCGCAGCGGCAGCAGGAGGCCCCGTTAGCTAAAGTGGTGCTTCAGGTTAAGAACAGTTTCAGGTTCTTAACAAACCTCCAGAACGAATTAAGTATGTAACCAGAGGTACCACTGTAGTAATTTTAACATCTGACTGGGTTGCTCCAGCTACCCTGGGAGGCTTCCAACACAATATAAAAACACAACGAGACATCTAACATTAAAAACTTCCCTATAAAGGGCTGCCTTCAGGTGTCTTCTAAAAGTCCCAGCCCCCACTGGGAGAAATCCCCACTTGCCTCCTGCAACCTGTCCTCCCCTATTTCAGTAACTTCCCCAGACTGAGGCTGCCCTGGTGCACAAGTAAGGGCAGCAGGGATCAGGAGCATTGGCAGAGCTGCACAAAGGCAATTCAGCCACTTCTCTTTCCAGAAATAATGCTTCAGGTTAAGAACTTTGCTTCAGGATAAGAACAGAAGTCGTGCTCTGGCAGTGCAGCGGCAAACTGCCTTTCCAATAACTGCTAACTAATGGGATTCCGCTGATGCTGCCGCTCAGCTCATTACCAGGCAAAGTCAACCTAAACACAATGCACTGGACTGTAAATATTTAGAGTGGCCAGGATATCTGAGCCCGATAATTGCAACACTTGGATTAATCGCCTCTTCCTGATCAAAGCAAATGGGTTTCTTCACAGCCAAAGTGCCTTTCAAGCAAGCTTTCTGTTCCTCGGGAGAATAAAAGGCCTAAATTCGGGTTCTTCCCAAAAGGACCCGTGTGACATAAGGATCAAAGAAAGGGCCACAGACTCATAGAAGCTTAGAGTTGGAGGGAACTCAGGGGTCATCTAGTCCAACCCCCTGCAATGCAGGAATCTCAGCTAAAGCGTCCATGAGTCAGGCCGGAGAGCACAGATACAGGTCTCCGGTCATTGCTGCTAGATAAAGGAAGTGATGGAAACTTCCACTCTCCGCTTTGGCCCAATAAATAAACCCTTTATTTGCAAACAGAAAATCCTTCATTTTATCCTGGAATCTGCACAGACTGAGCAGGAAGATGGTGGAGCTTCGATGCCTCTCTGCCCTCAGTCACCACTATGGCCTCCCACCACTAAATCACCTTGTCACACCTTTCCCCAAAATGTTGCCAGTACCAGCAGTATGGAGAGCTTGTGGAGGGATGCCCTCCCTTTGAAAGAACCTAACAAGAGCCTGCTGGAGCAGGCCATCTAGTCCAGAATCCTTTCTCACGGGGGCCCAATAGATAGATGCCTGTGAGAAACCTGCAAAGCATCAGGTGTCCCAGAGAAGCATCAGTGGCACACCTGACGTTCAACCTGTGAGCCACTCACTCACCAGAGCCTGTGAGCCAAGCGGAAGGAGACGCCAGCTTCGTGCTCCTGGGTTAGATCTATTGCAGCCACTTGGGATCCCACAAGGGAAAAACAGCACTTAAGAATGATAAATAAATCATCCACTTTGCTCTTCAACCACCTCTCTCCTAGAGTACTTGCAGGCCCTGAGGGTTTCCACACAATTTATATGGCCGGTTTAGATTTATTCCCAACCAGAAGTTGAAGCAGTCCAGAACCAGCAACACAAACACTGGATGAACATCTCGACTCAACCCTAAGTTGCTCTGCTGCTCCCTAACAATACCCCCCCCCCAGCTTCTCATCTTGCCAATCCAAGCACGGGGCCCCCAAGTGTGTGTGGGGGGTGGGGTGGGGGTGGGGGGTGGTTTCAGGCAGCCAAAAAGGAAAAAGGTCCAGGAAATGCATGCATGTAAATTAATCTACCTGTCTGTCTAAGAGATTCTGAATATTCTGGTTACAGATTTCTGTTTTGTCTTGGATGCCAAAGCCACATTTCTTTGGATTTCCCCCTTCCTTGTTCCATGAGGCAAGGCTGGGCCACAACCACTTAAAAGCCAAACCGACAAAGTAAATTCTATGCCACGAAGAAGAAGAAGAAGAAGGAGAAGGAGGAGGAGGAGGAGGAGGAGGAGGAGGAGGAGGAGTTTGGATTTGATATCCCGCTTTATCACTACCCGAAGGAGTCTCAAAGCGGCTAACATTCTCCTTTCCCTTCCTCCCCCACAACAAACACTCTGTGAGGTGAGTGGGGCTGAGAGACTTCAGAGAAGTGTGACTAGCCCAAGGTCACCCAGCAGCTGCATGTGGAGGAGAGGAGACGCGAACCCGGTTCCCCAGATTACGAGTCCACCGCTCTTAACCACTGCACCACACTGGCTCTCACAAGGTGGGATAGAACCAACAAATATTAGTTCTATATATAAGGCAGTCCAAGTGTCAAAACCCAACTTCCAAATCACTCTGGCAAATCTTCAGGAAAGGGGGATTTCTTCTCAACTACAGGCAGCCTCCAAACTCTCTCTCCTCCATTCCATCCAGGCATCAAGTCTGAACAAGAAGAAAACTAGAACTAGAATCGTAGAGGTTGGAAGGGAACCTGAGGGTCATCTATTCCAACACCCTGCACTGCAGGAATCTCAGCCAAAGCCTCCCTGACAGACAGCCATCCAAACTCTACTTTAAAAAACCCAATGAAGGTGATTCCTTCCAAGGGAGTCCCTTCCCCTGTTGAATGGCTCATACCAAAAACTTAGGCCAGTGTACTGGAAGAAGCAAAGATCACCCGTGTCGAAGCATTGATTCTTCAACATCAACTTCGTTGGACTGGTCATGTTGTGCGGATGCCTGATGATCGTCTTCCAAAGCAACTACTCTATTCTGAACTTAAAAATGGAAAGCGTAATGCTGGTGGTCAACAAAAGAGGTTTGAAGGCAAGGCAAATCTTTAAAAATGTACTATAAACACCGACAACTGGGAAACACTGGCCTGCAAGCACTCCAGTTGGAGAACAGCCTTTACCAAAGGTGTGGCTTTGGAGACGCTCAAACTCAGGACAAAAGGGAGAAACGTGCTAAGAGAAAGACACGCTTGGCAAACCCTCATCGTGATCAACTCCCGCCCGGAAACCGATGTCTCCACTGTGCAAGGACGTGTGGATCCAGAATTGGCCTTATGGACTCACTGTTAAAACTGTGTTGATGGAAGACATTCTTACTCGGCTACGAGGGATCACTGAAGAAGACAAGGAGTCCTTGCAGCTTCCAGAGTGCCTAGCAGAAGCACCCCAGAGATGTTCCCCATCTACACATGTCAGCTGACACACTTCACCCACATACAGTCACGTGACCACATGAACATCACTCACAGAGAGGCGGCCCAAAGAGCACCGTGTCCAGGGCCTTGAGCTGCAGCTTCTGCCTGTGGCTCCTGTCGGTCATCTTCAGGACAGTTCCTGTCATGGTGGCGTTGGTGATTGCCAACCTGCGGGGAGGAGGGAGGCGGAGGAGGTGGTCACATCTGAAGGGCATTTGGAGCAAAAAACACAGCTTGGGCAAGTAGCCCCTCAGGGAAGCTCTGCTGGCCAGGACTCACCACCAGCAGGCAGGTAGGAGATTAACAGGCAGCTTCCTGGATATTTTGGACCAGATATTCTCATTTCATAAAGCAGGAAAGCTTCCTTTGCTGGGATAGCTTCTCTGCTTTGCAGAGAACACCTCTCGCTAAACCCAGGGAGCTAGTTGTTAGCCCCCCAAATGTGTGAGAATGAGAAAGTGGCCAGATGGATAAGTTTTATTTTTTAAAATAATTTTATTTATTGCAATACTTCTTTATTACGTTATGCGTTTTTGTGTTTTGATATTGTAAAGCACCCTGTGATCCTTGGATAATAATAAATAATGTGGCATTTATATCCCACCTGTGGGGTAGAGGTCAGTCTGAGAGGCAGTGGGTGCCCCCCCCAGGTCACCCCAGTAAATTTCATGGCTCAGCAGGGATTTGAACCCAGGTCTCCTAGGTCCAACATTCCAACAACTACTCCACCGCTGGCTCATCGACACTATACACCGAAAGCAGGTTTGAAACTGACTTTGCCAAGCTACTCGGGATCTCCAAGCAGCGCTCTCACAAAACCCTGGGAACCCACAGACCAAAACCTAGCTTCCTTTTTTTTTTGCACCACCGGAACTGACCTTGGCATGGCATGCCCAGAGAGCTGCAGCTTCCTGAAGGTCTCTTCGTACTGTGGCAGCTCCACGTAGGTGATGAGCCACTGCACCACCTCATCGACAGTCCAGTTGTACACTGAGAAAAAGGTGAGAGAGGTCAAGTCATGGCAACATGCTTGAAGTTTACACCATTATGCACAGAAAATGGATAGAGAGAAGAAGCCTTTCTCCCTCTCTCATAGAACTTGTGGGCATCCAATGAAGCTGAATGCTGCCCTTCCTCACGCAGCAGAGTTAAACTGTGGAACTCCTTCCCACAGGAAGCAGCAGCGATGGCCACCAACCTGGATGGCTTAATGGGAGAGATTTGTGGAGGAGAGGGCTATCGATGGCTCCTAGCCAGAATGGTTCTGCTCTGCCTCCACAGCTGGAGGCAGCGGTGCTTCTGAATACCAGTTGCTGGAAACCACAGGAGGGGAGAAGGAAGAAGAAGAAGAGTTTGGATTTGATATCCCGCTTTTCACTACCCGAAGGAGTCTCAAAGCGGCTCACATTCTCCTTTCCCTTCCTCCCCCACAACAAACACTCTGTGAGGTGAGTGGGGCTGAGAGACTTCAAAGAAGTGTGACTAGCCCAAGGTCACCCAGCAGCTGCATGTGGAGGAGTGGAGACACGAACCCGGTTCCCCAGATTACGAGTATACCACTCTTAACCAGGCAGAGGGCCTTCTCGGTAGTGGCGCCCGCCCTGTGGAACGCCCTCCCATCACAGGTCAAGGAGATAAACAACTACCTGACATTCAGAAAATACCTGAAGGCAGCCCTTTTAGGGAAGTTTTTAATGTGTGATATTTTTGTATTTGATTTTTGTTGGAAGCCGCCCAGAGTGGCTGGGGAAATCCAGCCAGATGGGCGGGGTACAAATAATAATAATTATTATATTATTATTATTAACCACTACACCACACTGGCTCTCTTGAGAAAGTGCTCTTGTGCTCAAATCCTGCTTGCAGGTTCCACAGGCATCTGGTTGGCCCCTGTGAGAAGAAGATGCTGGACTAGATGGGCCATTGGCTTGCTCCGGCAGGGCTCTCCTTACGTTCCTCTGCTCCATTCAGCCCTACAAGACTCCAGCGCTCACGCCACCAAGCTCCTCGGAGGAGAGAAGAATCCTGCAGCCGGCATGTGGGCAGAGGCACTGCAGCCAAGCCTCCCCTTTGTTCGCTCAGGCAATTTTGGAGGCAGATGCAGGTGGGCGGGGAAGGAAGGAGCCTCAAACAGCCAGAGCGTGGCAGCAGCATGGGGTGGAAGGGCTTGGGTGGGTGGCTGGTCGCTTCTCGCTTGCTAGCTTAGTCTGGGGGAGCTGCCGCAGACATTTAAATCCAGCCGGGGGTGGGCGTGTTGTGCAACATGGTAGGAGTGACTTTAATAAGGCAAAATAACTGCTATGGGGAAACTGCCCTCAGCTGAATAAGGCTTGCACTTCAGAGTGCATGCAGTGAGACGGGATGTAGCAGGGAGGGAGCATGTGAACGCCAGTTTCCTCTGACCAGAAGAGGTGGTTTAAAATGTTGAGAAGTGGTGGATGAACTTTCCTTCAAGGAGGAAGATGACCTGCCCGTGTGAGAGACAAGCTTGTCTCTGTGCAACTACATACTTCCGTGAGCGTAATTGTATTTTGTTATTGTTTTATCCCTCTGCTTTCAAAAATGTTTTATTGTGTCCTTTTTCCTTTTCTTTCTTTCCTTACTTTCATAGAATCGTAGAGTTGGAAGAGACCACGAAGGTCATCTGGTCCACACACGCACACACACGCACCCCAGTGTAGGGACATTTCACCCAATGAATCTTTGTTCAGATAAAACTAACGGTGGGCTGGACCTTTTTGAAATGCAGGACCAGGCGGTGGACAATTGCTCTTTCTCAAACACAGTGGACCTTTGCTTGCTTAAATGCTGAGCAACCCATGGATGCTGGAATGCCCTAAACAACTGGGTATGTTTAGCCTGGAGAAGAGAAGGTTAAGGGGTGATATGATAGCCATGTTCAAATATATCAAAGGATGTCATATAGAGGAGGGAGAAAGGTTGTTTTCTGCTGCTCCAGAGAAGCGGACACGGAGGCAATGGATTCAAACTACAAGAAAGAAGATTCCACCTAAACATTAGGAAGAACTTCCTGACAGTAAGAGCTGTTCGGACAGTGGAATTTGCTGCCAAGGAGTGTGGTGGAGTCTCCTTCTTTGGAGGTCTTTAAGCGGAGGCTTGACAGCCATCTGTCAGGAATGCTTTGATGGTGTTTCCTGCTTGGCAGGGGGTTGGACTGGATGGCCCTTGGGGTCTCTTCCAACTAGGATTCTATGATTCTAACTTCTGAGTAGGCCTAGTCTAGAGTTGTCCAACTTGTCTGGGATGCTGAGAGGGGGCAAGGACCCAACACTGGTGGTTCTGAGAAGAAGGAAAGGGGCCATCTCTGCAGGCTGACACCACGATTGCGCTTTCGTGGAGTGAGCTTTGGAAATGAGTGGCAACAGAGACACCTCCCAGGCATTCGCCCCTTCAGGCACTAACAAAGTGGAGTCTCACATAGCTTTAATTCATGTATTTGTTTTTTTAAAAAGCAAGGGATTGCTGAGGTGGAAGGGACCCCAAGGATCCTCTAGTCCAACCCCTACAAGGCAGGAATCACAGCTAAAGCATCCGTGACAGATGGCCATCTAACCTCTGCTTAGAAACCTCCAAGGAAGGAGAGTCCACCATCTCCCAAGGGAGTCCGCTCCACTGTCAAACAGCCCTTATTCTCAAGAAGTTCTTCCTAGTCTCCTTCCTTGCAGTTTGAATCTACAGGTTTGGATCCTACCCTCTGAAGCAGCAGAAAACCAGCTTGCTCTGTGCTGATAAAAACTGACTGCTTTTCTACCAATGGTTACAGGTGAGGATATAAGAGCATCCCCTGCCCTCAGACAACACAGCATAGCACAGCACAGCAGCTCCTGCGACTGTGCTGTTGGGCTCTGCCTTCCTCCTGAGAAGATGCCTTAAACGGCTCAGGACTGCCATACCTCAAGGACTGCCTCTTCCCTTATGAACCTACCTGGTCCCTGAGATCATCTTCTGAGGCCCTCCTTTGTGTGCCTCCTCCTCAAGAGGTTCAGAGGGTGGCAACATGAGAGCAGGGCCTTCTCTGCAAGTGGCTCCCCTTCTGTGGAATGCTCTCCCCAGGGAAGTTCACCTGCCGCCTTCATTATATACCTTTAGGCGCCAGGCAAAAATGTTCCTTTTTAACCAGGCCTTTGGTTGATCTCATTGACACCCAACACCCTTTTAAAATGTAGCTTGGGGGGGTGTATTGGGTTATTGGTTTTGGTTTGATTTTATATGTTGTGGTCTTGTTGTGAACCGCCCTGAGACCTCCGGGTATAGGGCGGTGAATAAGTTGAATAAATAATAATAATAATAAAAATAATGCCTCTGCTTTGACTTGAAGCGGAGGGTCTAGCCAGCTTCACAACAAGGACAGGATCTGGCAGCAAAGCTCTCAGACTGCAAGCCGAACTTTTCTGCTGGGGGGAAAACCTGACAAGTACATGAAGATTAGAATGGGTAGCAGCCAGGGGAGATTAAGAAGGCCATAAAGGGAGCAAGAAGTATCAGCATCAGGGAAGTGTTTGCTGAGTGTGGCAGGCAAAGGAGCTGCGGCCTTATCTGGAAGGCACTCAACACCCTCTGCACGACTGTGGCACTTCTGGAGAGCAGAGAGCACTGCAAGTCTTCTGCTCTCACTGCTGCCTTGATGACTCGGTGCTGGAGAGCGGATACAACTCTGAAGAACACAAGAGGCACCTGCAGGATCAGGCCAGTAGCCCATCTAGGCCAGCATCCTGCTCTCACAGTGGCCAACTACAGCCATACCTCGTGTTGCATACGCTCCGTGTGGCGTACATCCGAGTTACGGACCTCCGCAGCCCGGAAGTCCTCCACGGAGCGCGTGTGATGCACAGGTGCGCAGAAGCGTTCTGCGCAGTTCGCGCATGCACACAAGTGCAAAAACTCATGAACTTCCGGGTTTATTCTTTTTTTGTTCGTTTGCGTTACGTATGCCCGGGTTACGTGGGCGCAACCCGGAACGGATCGCGTACATAACACGGGGTACCACTGTAGATGCAGGATTTGAGCACCAGAGCCCTCTCCCCTCCTGCAGTTTCCAGAAACTGGTATTCAAAAGTATTTCTGCCTCTGATTGTGGAGGCAGAGCATAGCCGACCTGGCTAGCAGCCATCAAAGGCCCTCTGCTCCCCCCATGAATTGGCCCGATCCTCTTTTATGGCCACCCAAGTCGGTGGCCATCCCTGCCTCCTGTGGGAAGGAGTTGCACAGTGTGACTAGTTGCTGTGTGGAGGAGGACTTTATTTTAATCTTCCCTGGATCTTCCAACACTCCGCTTCCTTGAAGCATCCTGAGCCTCTCAACAGGGCAGTAGAACGGGAATGTGGCCCCTGTGTGTCTCCTGAAATGCCTTAACAAGATTAAACATACAGGATTAAACATACCAGTATTTAATCCAGGCTCCTAATATACCAAAAACTTCTCAGACGCGCCGCGGCCCTCCCCACTCACGCCCTTTTCCCTTCATGCAGTGCCTCCTGTGACTCATTACTGAACCCCGCTCATTCTTTATCGCCACAGGAAAGGAGGGCAGTGCGGGGAGGGGGGAGAGGGAAAGAGATAATTCCCCCATTTATTATATATATATATTATTTGCATCTTATTTCCCCCCTGCTTCCTGTTCTACTGTGACGGAGGAGTCACAAATGCAAACTCGGTTTTAAAAAATGCAAAAGTTGGAAACCGGTCAAGGGCTGCACTGGAGGAAGCCACAGGCCAGTCGAGAGAGAGAGGCTTTGCTGGAGGAGAAGGAAGTGGCTTGGCCAAGGCGCAAGAGGCTGCTAGAGAGAAGCAGGAGAGGGAGGGAGGAGCAGAGAGGCAGGTTTTGAACACTGAGAACGTTAAGAGCCTGCTGGATCAGGCCAAAGCTTGGGGAGCATCTAGCCCTGAATCTTGTTCCCAGAGTGGGAAACCTTCAAGCAGCATTCAAATACAGTGGTTCCTCACTAGACGCTAGACGAAAAACTCGCTAGACGAAAAACTCGCTAGACAAAAGGCATTCGCTAGCGAAAGGGTGCTTCGCAAGACGAAGTTTCCTATGGCCGTGACTTGCAAAACGAAAACGTTTTGCGGGTTCCCCCCCCGTAAAGCCGCGCTTCCTCCGACCGTGCTTTGCAAGACGAAATTTTCGCTATACGATAGCACTCGCAGAACGAATTAATTTCGTCTTGCGAGGCACCACTGTACAAGAGAACCCTCTTTTCCTGTGGCTTCCAGCAACGGGTACCCAGTAGCCACTGATAGCCCTCTCCTCCTCCACGAACTGGTTTGGTCTTCTTTTAAAGTCATCCTTGTTTGGTGGCCATCACTGCCTCCTGTGGGTGGGAGACCCACAGTTTTGCTCTTCGCTGTGGGAAGGACTTTCTTCCCTCTGTCCTGAATCTTCCAACATTCAGCTTCATTGGATGCCCACGAGTTTGAATGCTATGAGGGAGGGAGGAAGGGAGGCTTTTCCCTCTATCTACTTTCTCCACGCCACGGATAATTTATCATGCAGCCTCTTGCTCGCCTTTTCTCTAAACTCAAAAGCCCCAAATGCTGCAGTCTTTCTTCATAGGAGAGTTGCTCCACCCACTCCCTTGGTGATTTGGGCTTCCCTTTTCTGAACCTTTCCCAACCCTGCAGTCTCCTCTTTTGAGGTGAGGCAGCCGGAGCTGGACGCCAGCCTTACCTTCGGACGACTTCCAGGCCTTCCAAAGATCTTCCACGCTGATGTGCTTATCCTCCCCATGGAAGGTGCTGTGTTTGACCGTTGGGTCGTGGTAATTCAAGTCTTCCCTCAGGAACTGGAGGGGGGGAAAACACAGCCCCGAGTCAACCAGTTGCACAAGGTCCCGTGCCAAGGGATGTTCTCATTTTAACAGTGAGCGCAAGAGAAGCTAAAAGTTTGTTGGGTGTGGAGAGGGCAGACCCAGGTTCAGAAACAACAAAGGAACTGGTCTGGGGGCTGAGCTACTTCACAGGGCTGCAGAAAGAATTAACACACAAGAGCGTGGTTTTGTGTAAGATATTAAACTGCAAGTCCCCAAGGAACGGGGGAACCATCACTCGGAACACAGTAAGAGCCCGCCTGGATCAGGCCAATGGTCCAACTAGTCCAGCATCCTGTTCTCACAGTGGCCAACCAGAGGGATCCTGCAAGCAGGATCCGAGCACAAGAGCAGCACTTCCACCTCTTGTGGCTTCCAGCCGCTGCATTGCTGTCTCCCAATTATGGGGGCAGAGCCTAGCCGTCCTGGCTAGTAGCCACTGCTAGCCCTCACCTCCATGAATCTGCCTAACCCTTTTTCAAAGCCATCTGGGTTAGTGGCTCTCCTGTGGGAGAGAGTTCCCCAGTTTGACTGCACGCCGCGTGACGAAGGACTTCCTTTTGTCTGTCCCGATGTGTCCTATTCACCCCGCTCCTTGTAAAAAAATCACCGGCTTGTTTCTCCTTTCGGCTTCCCATCAGTGCACAAGACCACCAGTTCCTCATCCCGGGCTGCTAACCTTTCCTGGAAGCGTTTCAAAGAAGGGTTTTTTAAAACACACACACACACACACACACAACACACACTGAACCAATTGCCTCTTTTTGCATGCTTTTACTGATGTCTCTGCTCTCACTGTTGCTATGCAAACCTTTACTAAAGCACAGCTGTTCACCTGAGTGATGGGCCGGGTTGTCCCCATTTGCAGTTTCTTAATGAGGCCACTGGCAGAAATGCAGCTTTGCTCACTAGAGCTGTCCCGTCCCCCTTACTCTGCTACTGAGCTTTGCAGAGAAGCTAGAAAAGGAGAGGTGGCCTTTCCAACTGCTCCCATCGGAGATGAAAAGTAGCTGGTCCGCACTGTCCACGTGGAGGCACAAGCGTGCAAACACACACCTAGCGGATCTGCTCAACAAGCCAGCAAGGCAGGCGACTCTGACCCTCTGAAGAAAAGCAAAGATAACTCTGCCAAGAAGAGGAAATCCATTCGCCGTGTGCAAACTGCAAATTCATCTTTGCTGCCGGGAGGCTAAGAATAAACTGCAGCATCACGTTCCTAAGCCACATCCAGGACGAAGCTGAATAGGCTGCGTCTCTTTTTTCCTCCAAAGATCTTAGCACCTGCCTATTAAAAGGATATTCTGAAACTCACAGCTTCGGAGATGTGTGCAAGGGCAAGCAAAGGTGGCTTCCGAAACTCGGCCGCGAGATCAGGGCTCTCAAGTGTCTCTTTGCAAAGCCACACCTGAGCCCTCTCAAGGTTAATCGCCACAGAGCCCCTTCAACAGGCAGTGACAGAAGAGCCGCATTTGCATTTCTCTGCTTAGAGGTCCAAAAAGGTCGGCAGATGGAATGTCTTCCTGGCTAGTCATATCCTTCACTTCCTGAATCAACTGACGCCCAGGGACTTTGGATTCAGGAGAGAGATGGGCAAAAGTGGAATATATCACACACACACATACACGCCCAGCCTCCATTCACTCTACCTTCAGAACTGTCATGAATTATATCTTTTCCCTCTTTGTCTGCAGAGTCAGATACCAGTAGTATCTAAAACTCAAAGAAACTTCCTCTTCAGTTTACACAGATGATATATATTTTTAGACCAATTCTAAAGGTATTACATTAATCCCCCTTCACATCATGCTGTTGTTTTGAATGAAAACCACAACTGTTTTCGGAAAGTTACATACATTTTACAACCACTGACTTCCGAGTTGTTAATAGCCGCCAAATCCACAAAATCTATTTCTACCCTGACCCAAACCACACCATAATTCATTAAATAATTCAAGATAATTAACCTGAAAGGTTCCAAAAGGATGGAAACCTTTCCACTCCTGATCAGTTTTTGTTGCTAGGATTTTCCATCAGTGAAATCACTGTTCCTTGTTACAAGCATCTATAGTTACCGTATTTTTCGCTCCATAGGGCGCACAGGACCATAGGGCGCACCTCATTTTTAGAGGAGGAAACCCAGAAAAAAATTTTTTTCTGGTTTTCCTCCTCTAAAAGCCCTGGTTTTTTTGAGGATCAGCTAAAAGTTTTGCAGCTTTTTTTGCAAAGGGAAAAGCCCTGTTTTTTGAGGATCAGCTAAAAGTTTTGCAGCTTTTTTGCAAAGGGAAAAGCCCTGTTTTTTGAGGATCAGCTAAAAGTTTTGCAGCTTTTTTTGCAAAGGGAAAAGCCCTGTTTTTTGAGGATCAGCTAAAAGTTTTGCAGCTTTTTTTGCAAAGGGGGAAAAGCAAAGCTCCTTTTGCAAAGGGGGAAAAGCAAAGAGGAAAAGCTCTGTTTTTATGGGGTTCAACTCACATTTCTGCAGCTTCTAAAGGAAAGGGAGCCTTTTCTACAGTTTCCAGACAGATAATCTAATCAGCCAGTCACATGTCGCTGGGGAAACAAACAACCTCCCTCTGCAGCACATTCAACAATGGAGGGCGGGGCTGAAAGGGAGCCGGGACTCTTATCTCTCTCCCTGATCTCTTGCTGATCAGCTGCTGAGCGGGGTCCTTTCAACACCCCCTTTTCTCTTTGTAAAATAAAAAGCATGATCCTCTTTTGGCCCCTGGGAAATTCAGCTCCAGGGACCACCATTCGCTCCATAAGACGCACAGATATTTCCCCTTACTTTTTAGGAGGAAAAAAGTGTGTCTTATGGAGCGAAAAATTCGGTATACGGTACCTCTTTTAATATGCAAAGGGCTTAACCCTAACCCTGGATTTCAGCTATAAATATATAGCAGAGCATAAGCCTTTAAGCACACTTCACACTTTCAGCAAAAGGCCTCAGTAAACCAGTCACTTCCATATTTACAAGATATTGAAAAATGAAAAGGGGGTGTTGACAATGAGCCCAGCAAAACACACCCCTTCCAACTGCAAGCCCCCCCCCTTAAAAAAATGCCCTCTGGTAGGGGGAAAAACAGCTTTCACCCAGCAATGGCATGGAATGAACTTGAGGGGGGTGGCTGGGAGGAGTTTCCAAAGGCTCAGTGTCACTTTTGAGAGAGCTTCTTACCAAGTATTCCTCAAAACAGTGAGGGCACCCAGAGCAACACCTGGAAAGAGTATCTTTTGAAAGAGAGTGTCGGAAGCTTTTGTGAGCCACCACTCTATTCATCAGATGCATGAAGGAGCTACCTAACTGAGGAGGTATATAAATAAACAAACCTTGCCTTAGGCTCAGTGGAGTGGACTCCCTTGGAAGTTGGTGAGCCTCAACTTCTGTGGAGGCTTTCAAGCAGAGGTTGGGTGGCCATCTGGTCAGGGATGCTTGAGATGTGATCCCTACATTGGACGCATGGGTGAGATGCCCCTACAGCTCTATGATTTGATGACCACAGAGAGGATATATTCAGATAGGGCTTATCCACCTGGAAGGGAGCCCATATAGGAGAAGGAAAACTCCTAAACCTCCGCTGCCTTGCAGGACATCTCTGGGAGAAGAAAAGCCACAGGAGTAAATCCTCTGCAGCTCCAGAGCTGGGTTCCTAAGGCAACTGGATGACATCTTGCATGCCTCCTACCAGCAACTCCTGCAGCCAAGATGGTGCCAAACGTCTTGCTTGCCTTTCCTTTGGACTATATCAGCATGCCTGAGATAGCACGTCTTGTCATCTGGGTAGCTCAGGACCAGAGCCGTCTCATCCATTGAGGCTGGTGGCGCGGCGCACCAGGGCGCAACGGCCTGGAGGGCGCCTCCGCCCTCCAGCCCCGCTGGCAGCGCCTGCCGGCAGCGCCCTCTTACTGCCCGGCAGAGCATGGGAGCACGAGCCGGACGGCCATGCCGCACCCTCTGACTGCCCGGCGGAGCTTGAGCTGCCCGGCTGCACCGCGCCATCTGGCTGCCCGGCGGAACGCGGGAGCACGAGCCAGCTGCCCTCGCCTCCCGTCCCAGAAGCACTGGAAGGGCGCGCAGAGCCCCGCGCCGCTCCAGCGCCACGCCCCTCATCCCCCGCTCGCCCACCCCCCTCCCAAGGGGCGGCAAGCGCGGGAGGGAGGCGGCGGAGAGGCGGCATGGCGGGGGCGCCGGAGGGATAGCCGCGCCAGGGTGGCAGATCCCCTTAAGACGGCTCTGCACCCTCGGGAGGTCACTTTTGTACTGCTAATGCAACTCTCTCTCTCTCTCTGTGTGTGTGTATCAAATACCAAAGGGCAAGCAAGGCAAAGCACCGTTTTATAGAGAGATGTGGCAAGGCAGAAAGCAGAACACAAATGAATTCAGAATCCAGCTCAGTATCGGTGTGACCCTCCACCACACTGCATTATGCAAATCCCGATGATCAAGAGGCTGAGTAAAACATCTGACGGGGGCCAATCCCTTTCCCAGCTGAGCCACAAATCCATGCGTGGTGCAGATCCTGCTAGATGAGTAAGAGAGGGAGCAAGGAAGACAGTGGAAAAGGCAGGCCGAAGAAGATGGAAGAGCAGCTAATTGCAAAGGAGAGGAAGGAAAGCCTTCCTGGAGCCAGAAAGTGCTGAAGGACTCTAGAAGTACCCAATGGATCCTTTTTTCTGCAATGCCCCCCCCCCTGTCTGGCAGGCTGGCCAAAAGGCCCCTGACTGAGCAGAGTTTTGAAGCTGCATCGCCTGAAAAGAGGGATTAAGAAAATCTGTGCAGTCCTGTGACATTCTCAGTGAGCCAAACTCATGATTTGAAAATGAAATGAAATAAAATAAAATAAAGGAGGGTGGTGGTGAGGAGGGCAGGGTGAACCTTCCCAAGATGTTCCAAGATCTCTGGAGATTATAAGCCACTGGGTGCAGCCAAACCAGGCAGGAATGCAAAGAAAGAGATATCCTCTCCTGCCCCCCACCCCACCCCACAGCCTGTGACCTCCACAGGGAACATGGCAATGTCATCGAGAGTGGCCAATGTGCACAGCTCAGAGCAGCCGTGATCTCCTCCAGGGATGTAGGCAGGGGAACCAGCTGTTGCTCAGTATATTTAGCTCAGGAAAGAAAAGTGATCTCCCAGTCGGCCCTCCTTCAGCAGTGCCCCAGTGAAAACAGGCTTCCAAGGTCTCTTGGAAGAGGACGCGGTCATAGAATCATAGAATCGTAGTGATGGAAGGGACCCTGGGGGGTCATCTAGTCCAACCCCCCTACAATCCAAGAATCTCAGCTGAAGAATCCCTGGCAGAGGGACATACACCCTCTGCTTAAAAACCTCCAAGGAAGGAGAGCCCAGCATCTCTCGTTGGGAGTCTGATCCACTGCCAAACAGCTCTTCCTGTCTTCCTAACGTTTAGTCGGAATCTCCTTTCTTGCCATTTGAATCCACTGGTTCAGGTCGCACCCTCTGGAGCAGCCAAAAACAAGCTTGTTGCATCTTCCATGGGGCAGGCCTTGAGATATTTGGAGACGGCTATGAGGTACCTCTCAGGTGCGCCTGGAGCAGTTCTCCAGGAAGGAGCCACCGTCCTGTACCTCAAGTGCAGGAGGCGGTGGGTCCTCTGCATCGCCAGGAGGTACAGAGCACGAGCTGAGCCAAAATGCATTCATAGAATTGTAGAGTCGGAAGGGACCCCCAAGGGTCATCCAGTCCAACCCCCTGCAACTCAGGAATCACAACTAATAGCTGAGATCACTGGAGTATGGCAACATTAGAGGACAGAACGTTAATGTAGGCCTGCCTATCTACATGCCCAGCAGGGCTGGAAAATGACTTCTTTTAGCCACAGGTTTTAAGCCCCGAGGAAGGCAGGCACCTGGGATCCTGTCTCCCTCCCCAGGCTGTGGAGGTGAAGGCACACCTCCACAGGCAGACACAAAGGCCCACTGCACATGCGGCCGAGTAATCCCAGCAGCAGAAAAAGCAGGCAGCTGGCCATGTTTCAATGGTGAGGTAACTGGCTCTTTCTGGAGAATGGGCTGAGAAGCACAGCGCATGGCCTCTTCTCAAAATTCAGGGACAGCACTGCACACACACATCAAGAGGTAAGGCATACAGGGCCCAACAGAAACAATGCAAAAGCAAAGTGGAATGGGGAACGAAGAGGAAAGCAAGCTTTCAAGCAACATCACACGCTTTGCAATTTTGGTAGGTCCTAATAAACAAACACTTAATTAGCAACCTTTAATTAATTAAAACATTTTGGCTACTTGATGGAAGGAAGAGATTGTTCCTGACAGCCTTGAAATTGTTTAAGACATTGTTTTTACTGTTTTGTTGTTCATTTGGGGAGCAGGGAAAGGATAAAAAATCAAAGTGATTATAAATAAATAAATAAATAAAGGTAATTATAATTAATAATCATAATCATAATCCTCCCCTGATTAATTGGAGACATTGTGGCATAATCGGGCAGAACTGTGGAGACCCGAGTTCGAATCCTGCCTCAGCCATGAATCTAACTGGGAAGCCTTGGGCCAGTTTCCACCTATCGCAACTGGGTTTTGTTAAATAAAATATTTCCCAATGCTAGGTGCATTGGGTATCCTGGGTGCGAGATGGAAAAGCAGGATATATAAATCTTTTAAAATAAATCAAATACGTGCGACGTCTTGTGGCCCCGCTGGGGAAATAAGTCATAAAACGGCTGATTTGGAATGTGTCGTCATTCTTTGCTGCATCTTGGCCGACAAACAGCTCTGGCGAAGGGTGCTGCTGGCAACTTCCAAGGCAGCCTTGGGCTAGGGAGGAACAGGGCTTTCAGTGGACCCCAAGCACCTGCAGTTTCAGAAATGAGTTCTGGGGTGCTCACCCCGTGATTCGGAGGACAAAGCTGCTGCTAAGGTTACAGCCTGCAGGCAGGCATCTTTCCTCAGCTGCAAACCCAGAGCTGCCAATTCCCTCGGCAGAAATGCTGGAGGAGAGAGAAATCCGTTCAATTAAGTCGCCGGGAACTTTAGAGAGCTACGCCTGCCTCTGCACGGAGACCAGAAATAGGCCGCCAATTGGAAGGGATCCCCCTCGGGGTTCAGGGGCGCTCCGTTTAATTGCGGTCCCCGCAGCCACCTCCGAACACACACAGAAAACTCCTCTCCCTAGAGGGGAGCGTCAAGAAATGCGAAGAGAAGCGCTCCCAGGGCTGCGGGTGGGCAAAGGTTTCGAGCAGCAGCGCAGCTTAGCAAAACAAGAGAGCTGCTGAGCAAATATGCAGAGAGCTTATGAGCAAAAAGATGAGTGCGATATAAATGGAAAGGAAGGCAGAGGTCTAAAGCCGGGTTCTGTCTCTGCTCCACCGCCAAGTATCTAGTGCTCTCAAGACTGGAGTCAGGAAGGAAGGTGCACTTCTAAGATTCCAGCCCCTGGCATGAATAGGGACTTGCAGAAAACAGAGAATAAAGACTCCCTTCCCAGAGAAGCTAGGCTGGCTCCCTCCTTCCTGCCCTTGCCCTGGCAGTTTTATTCCAAAAGGCCTTTAGGGACTAACTGTTTTTTAAAGGAATTTTAACAAAGGTGTGCCAATTTTATTTTCTGTATGTTTACAGATTTGTTTCTATATTGCTTGAATTTATTAGAGGTTACTTATTATATCTGGCTTTTTGTATTTTATCTGTCTTGTTTTAATGTGCGCCTTCATTATTATATTATGAATATAATAATGATCATGATAAATATAGCTACGTCCCGTGCTCACAGGCTTTGCATTTTATGTCAAAGGCCAAGTGAAACTTAATTCAACTTCCTTTTGTTCTCATGCCCAATTCCTATGTCCAACAGCCAATTCCTGAATAAATATAAACCGAGTTTAGAGTATCTGATGTTTTAAGCTGTGTGTTTGCTTAGGTTTTGCCTAATGCCTCTTCAAAACTCTAAACCGGTGTTGGGATTTGTGCTCTGAAAGAGCTAAGCAGGAACAGAGGAATGATCCCGACAAGTTATAGCAGATTCCATGAGTGTAATCCCAAGTTTTGCCTGTATATCTATCTAGACTCCCTTTAAAATGAGAGCTAGGGGCACCAAATACAACAGAATTAAGGACTGGTTAGGAAGGTCTGTTCATTTATTACTGAATTCATACCCCCCCCCTTTTCCTCCAAGAATCTCAAGAAGCCGTACAGACTTCTCCTTCCCATTTTATCCTCACATCAACCCTGTGAGTAGGTTAGGCTGAGAGCGAGTGACTGGCCCAAGGTCACCCAGTGCGTTTCATGGCTGAAGTGGGGATTAGAAGCCTGGCCTCTCCCAGATCCTAGTCCAACACTCTAACCACTGCGCCACCAGACTACTAGTCTATCAACCTCAATATTGTCAATAATTTCTGGCAGCCGTTGTCCAGCATTTCAGCCAGGGATCCATCTCCCTCTCTACCACTTAAAAAGTTAAAGGGACTCCTCACCATTAGGTCCAGTCGTGTCCGACTCTGGGGTTGCAGCGCTCATCTCGCTTTACTGGTGGAGGGAGCCGGCGTACAGCTTCCGGGTCATGTGGCCAGCATGACTAAGCCGCTTCTGGCGAACCAGAGCAGCGCACGGAAACACCGTTTACCTTCCCGCCGGAGCGGTACCTATTTATCTACTTGCACTTTGACGTGCTTTCAAACTGCTAGGTGGGCAGGAGCTGGGACTGAGCAACGGGAGCTCACCCCGTCGTGGGGATTCGAACTGCCGACCTTCTGATTCAGCAAGCCCTAGGCTCTGTGGTTTAACCCACAGCGCCACCCGTGTGGGTCTCTACCACTTAGCTGTGGTCAAAAGCTGGTTTCCTTTATTCTTGACATCCGAATATTAAGATGTCACCCTGGGAGGTGAGAAGGATTGTGACAGAACTGCAAGAAATCAGCCTGGATCTTTGACAATCCAAGTGTCAGGCAGGTACCTTGCAAATGACAAATGCTGTACAAATTATAAGCGGAAGAGATCATATATATGCAGGTCCCACTATCCAAATGCTTGTTATATTAAAATCCACTTATCCAAATATGAGTAATTAGTATCCAAATCTTGGTATACACGGCGCTGATTCAGATATGCAAGCTATTTTGTGTTTTGCTGGTCTGTGGCAGCTGCTTTGCCAGAAACCATGGTAGGAAGGAGGGAGGGGGAGAGATAGGACAGAGAAGAGAGCATTTTTCCCTTCCTTGTTCGCCTTTTGCAAGATTTCAGAGGGTTTTCCTGGGTTTTTTGTCGCTTTGGGGTCGAATTTCCATGGTTGGGAAAACGTTAGAAATTTCCCCATAGGAATCAGTGGAGATTGTGGACTTGTTATGCGAAGGCTCGCCTAGGGAACATTTTCCGAGGACGCATTGCGTTTGGCTAGCAGGACCTGCTTGTGTGTATGTGAACATGCTCTGATTCAGCCTCGACTCACAGCCTCAGCTCCACAGGAAAGAGATTACTGGAAAAACACAGCTTTCCCATTCTGCACAGAACGCAACCTGACAGCATCACTTTTGCCTAATGAAAGGAAGGCCCCAAGTACTTCAGCTTAGTGGAAACAGAAGTCAGAGCCAAGAGCAATCAGGCTTACATGTTTAAGCATGTCCAAGTCAAGACGTTTCCCCTGGGAAACTGCCCTTCAAGCAGCGAAGGGAGGGGTGAGAAAGTCCTAAATGCACTGGGAGGGGGAGAAGAAGACTCAAAAGGCGCATCTCCCTCGAGAAGATGCTACACCTGGATGTAGGCTGTGAGCACCCATTGGGCAGGGCAGGTTGCTCAGATGCAGGAAATGCCTTGCTTCCAAAGACAACAGCTGAGATCCCCAGCTCTTGCTCCAGCTACAAAGAAAAGGACTCAACTTTCAGCTGCGCGCCTTGAAAGCAGAGTCCTTGGCTCTTTCTGCAGCTCCAGATTAAAATTAATGGGGGCCCCCCACACACAAATACCTATTTCCAGTGCCATTTTCTAGAAAAAGAGGTGCCGGAACCCACCATGAATGCCTCCCTCGTTCTCTTACAATGGCGCACACCTGGCAGGTGCCGGAACTGAGTTCCAGCGAGTTCTGGCTGAAAAAGAGCCCTGTTTATATCTGTTAAAATAGCATCACAAAGCAACTGCAGTAGTCCAGGCCTTAAGGGAAAATAGGGAGAAGGAAAGTTCTTAATCCGAGCTTCAGAGATCTGGCTTGTTTCTTTAAGAGCTCTAGGGAGGATTCCTTTCTAAGCAGCTCTGCTCATGAGAAATCCTCCAAACATAGTTTGGAAAAGAAAAAGACACCCTTTAGATAGTCGCTTTTCATTCCGCTAACTTGGCCAGGGCCTCACCAGCTCGTAACAATTTTGGTCAACCTGGTGGTGTGCTTAAAAATCGACACAGAGGTGCAGTGCCTTGCACCCCAACGCTAAACACATATATTTGTAATTAACGGCACTTACTGAGTGGAACTTCCAAGGGTGGTGCTTAGAAATCACAAGGCAAAAACCTACATGTGGAAATGGACAACGGATGCAAAATGCAGCTACCCAAAGGCAACTCACCCATTAGAGGTGGAGGAGACGTATCTCTTTCAAGAAGAGGCTTCTGGTTTTTCCCAAGGAGCAATTAGCTTTCCTTTTAAACATCGGGAGTGTAGTATTAGTGGTTAAGAGGACTTGGGACACCAGGGTTACTGAACTTGGAGTATTCAGAAAATCTTTTTAGCCCTCCATCTATTTTCTCGACACCATGCAAAGGCCTCCTTTGCTCCTCTAAGCTTTTCATCTTATTTATTGCACATTAAACGGAAGAGCAGGGATGCGGGTGGTGCTGTGGGTTAAACCACAGAGCCTAGGGCTTGCTGATCAGAAGGTCGGCGGTTCAAATCCCCGCAACGGGGTGAGCTCCCATTGCTTGGTCCCAGCTCCTGCCCACCTAGCAGTTCAAAAGCACATCAAAGTGCAAGTAGATAAATAGGTACAGCTCCAGCGGGAAGGTAAACGGCGTTTCTGTGCGCTGCTCTGGTTCGCTTAGTCATGCTGGCCACATGACCCGGAAGCTGTACGCCGGGCTCCCTTGGCCAGTAATGCAAGATGAGCGCCGCAACCTCAGAGTCGGACACGACTGGACCTAATGGTCAGGGGTCCCTTTACCTTTACCTTAAACGGAAGAGCACCTGCAGCCATTTTGCAGCTCCTTTCCCACGCCTGCTTTGACAATGTTGAAGTAAAGCAGCATAGTTTCGGAAGAAAGCTTAAGAGAAGGAAGGCTAAGGGAAGCCCCTGTGTCGCAGGAGGCAGGAATGTGCAGTTGGCTCTCAGGCTCAGCTTCTACACACACATAGGGCCTCCTCGTGCTCTCCATTTTCAAGATGCGCAGCAGAAGTACAGGAGGACAAATGCCGCTTCTCAAGAGTAGCTGGACTACGACTGCCCTAAAGCTGGAAGGGAGCAGGTGGAAGGATTCAATAAGAAAGTCCCAGAGCTTAAAGGAGGCTTGGCATTTTCCATCTTCTCTCTGCTCCAAAAGACAAGCAGACAGCGGCCGAACGGAAAGCTTCCCCTATTTCTGTGTCTCATTCATCTCTAAGCGTATGAAATTGTTATGAGAGTGGCAGGAAGGGAGAGGAGGTTGTTGCCCTGTGCTGGTTTTAAACCAAGCAAGCATTGCCCCCTTTTTTGCTAGGAACTTCTTGGCTAATTTGCAGGGGGTGGGTGGGGAGAGTATAGCAGCCAGAGGGGGGAGGCTGGGTGGTGGCAGATGTCCTCTGGTGAGACTCAGAGAATTCATAAAACGGTGGAGTTGGGAAGGACCCCTCAGGTTCATCTAGTCCAACCCCCCGCAATGCACTGGTGTGAGGGGATCACCACCAGGAGGCAGCGGTGAGCCCTATGGAGAGGGGAGAGGGCTCTTGGATGCTGAGGTCCCCAAGCAACACCAGGAGAGCCCAGAAATGTCGCAGAACTCAGTGGTGAAGGGGCTGTCAGACTCTAGGGAGCCCGCACGCCAACTGAGTAGCTCCAGGACAGAAGGGGAGGTGGCAGCTCCGTCGCCCCAACAACGTAGGGGGCTCAAGCGGAAGGAGGAGAGGAGGAGACTGGGGGTTCCCAGATTATTATGTTGGAGGCGTTCTAGGAAAACGCCACTTCCGGAATCTGAAAGTGACTGAAACGGTCATGGGAACTTCAGCTCTGTCTTGTACACATCTGTATAATAAAGCAATGTAAATATACAGATCCCGAGTCAAGAATCGTTACTCGTGGGGAGCACCAACAGCACCCTGACAATTGGGTCTTGAACTGACGGAGGTTTTGCTGAGCATAATCTTTGTATGGTTCATAAGAGCAGCCTGCTGGATCAGGCCAACGGCTCATCTAGTCCAGCATCCTGTTCTCATTGCGGCCAACCAGATGCTCCAAAGAGAAATCCACAAGCAGGACCTGAGCACCAGAGCCCTCTCCCCTCCTGCGATTTCCAGCAACTGGGATTCAGAAGCATGGCTGCCTCCAGCTATGGAGACAGAGCACAGCCACCCTGGCTAGTACCCATTTATAGCCCTCTCCTCCTCCCATAATTCACCTAGTCCTCTTCAAATGCCACCTAGGTTGCTGGCCATTACTGCTTCCTGTGGTACAGGTGGAGGTGGCCAAGAGCTTCAGTCTAACTTCAGCTTCCTCAACCTGGTGCCCTCCAGATGGCCAGGCTGGCTGGGGCTGATGGGAGTTGTAGCCCAAGACACCTCCTGCCCAAGCCGACTGTGTCACCTCTAGCTTGATTTATTAAATTTGCATACAGCCCTTCATCCAAAGACCACAGAGCAGTTTACAACATAAGACTTTAGAATCTCTGTGGGGAGAGGATGCCGGGTCCCCCGAAACATATGTACACTAGGTGGAGTGGGAAGGTCAGGAGAGGGACCGGAGACCGAGAGAGTGGGGTGCCCTTTGCCGTGCCCTCACCTCGTCGCTCTCCTCCACGTCGACATCGCCATTGGCATCGTCGTCCATCTGCTTGTGGATGTTGAGGACGGCCTCGAAGCTGAGCTGCTCATCTTCGTTGTGGCACAAGGGCTGGTCGATGCGGCAGAATTCTGCGGGGAGGGAGGATAAAAGCAAAAAGGGTTAAGTCACGCCCCAACACCTGGCATTTTGCCTTGCCGTTTCTCCAGACAGGTGGGAGGGAAAATGATATTGGCCTTTGGAGACAACTGAGCACAATTGGGCTTCGTTTCTGGAAGAAGAGTGGCGAGTGAATCTAGCCGGGATATGCAACACCCCAATACGGTAAAGGTAAAGGGACCCCTGACCATTAGGTCCAGTCGCGGACAACTCTGGGGTTGTGGTGCTCATCTCGCTTTACTGGCCAAGGGAGCTGGCGTACAGATTCTGGGTCATGTGGCCAGCATGACTAAGCTGCTTCTGGCGAACCAGAGCAGCAGCACGGAAATGCCGTTTACCTTCCCGCCAGAGCGGTACCTATTTATCTACTTGCACTTTGACATGCTTTCAAACTGCTAGGTGGGCAGGAGCACGGACTGAACAATGGGAGCTCACCCCATCGCAGGGATTTGAACTGCTGACCTTCTGATCGGCAAGCCCTAGGCTCTGTGGTTTAGACCACAGCGCCACCCCAATAGCTAACCTCTAATCCAGTGCATGAAGTCTAATCCCCCCTTGACAGTCACTTGGGACGCAGCCATTCCATCGGTGGGGGAAACAGGAAGAAGAATGCTTGCTCCATCGAGCTCTTTTGGAGGCTCCACTCCACCAGACACCTCCTGCCCCCAAACTGGGCCAGATGGTCATTGGTGCCTGAGTTTTGATTTTCCTCTTCCCTCCCTGTCCCCTTTCCCTTGTGTGTCGTGGTTTTTTTTAGGCTGTAAGTCTAGGGATAGGGAAGGTCTTGCTGTATATAAGCTGCTCTGGGAGCCCTTGTGCTATAAATCAATCAATGAAGCCTCATGGCTTGGGGTGGAAGGCACTCCACACATGCTCAGAGGTGCTACTACACAACTTTCAAGACTGAGCCTGGCTCCTGAAATGCCACATGATTTCACTTTGGAGCATCTGTTTCCTGCATTCCTGCAAAAGACAAGTGTTCTTAACCAAACAGGCTGGATGTAGAGGGATTGAGGGAATCCTTTTTTTTTTTTTTTTAAAGATTTTTTATTATTTTCCAATAAAACAAAGAAAAAACATAACAAAAACACAATAAAACACAATACATATTAAACAATAAACAAAATCAACAATAATAACAATAACAATAAACATAAGAAAAAGAAAAACATATACAAACCTTAAACATACACTTATCTTTGTACTTCTCTAGTTCCAATCTTCTCTGTATAGGGACTTCCCCCGTTCCCTCCCCTGCCTTCAAAATCATATATATTTTGGGTAACTTTATATCTTTTTCTATTAACATTACCATATCTCTTAATACTCTTAAAATACCTTAATCATATATAAATCAACACTTAAACTCCAAATCTTAAGATATTCTTAAACAATTAAATCATTCACATCAAAACATCTTCTAAACAATTTGTCTAACATTAGCAAGCTAAAGCCAATTCTATTAGCTAATTCTGCTCAGATATTCAATTTTACAGATTTAACTAGATAGTCCTTAAATTTCTTCCAATCTTGTGACACCTTCTCCTCCCTCTGGTCTCGGATTCTCGCGGTCAGTTCGGCGAGTTCCATAAAGTCCATTAGCTTCATCTGCCATTCTTCCACTGTCGGAATCTCTTCACCTTTCCAATTTCTTGCCAATAAAATTCTAGCAGCTGTTGTGGCATACATAAAAAATACTCTATCCTGACTGGGTATCTCTTCGTTGGTCATGCTCAAAAGAAATGCCTCTGGTTTCTTACTGAGGGAATCCTTTTTGACTCCAGAAGATAGCAAGCATATTGCTTTAAATACAGGTTTTTTTCTTGGTTCATTCAAATGATTTTGTACAAGCTGCTCTTGACTGTCCTCACAATCCCAGAACAGGGAATAACATTAAAATACAATAAAACAATATTTCATTTAAATACAACTTAAAACAAAACAAGGAAAGACAGCACTTTACTAAAATGCTTGGGTGAATAACCACATTTTTAGCTGGCATCAAAACTTCATAAATGTTGGTGCCCCTTACACCCAGAAGGGGAAGGCATAGGGGCTGCTGTTGTGCACTAGAGCAGCGTTTCCCAAATATTTTGGGGTCACCGCCTGCTTGGTTCCACAAACTCATCCCCACTGCCCCTCCCCTATAAAAAGCATTGTTCAAAAGGGTGGTTTGCACGACCCACTAGGGAAGATAACAGCACAATAAAATTCAAAGCAATGACCATTAATTGCACAGTTATCCAGAATCCAATTAAAACTATTTAGTTTAATTAATTCAACAAAGCTGATGAGCTTGATCCAGTGATTTCAGCGCTATTGAGTTTGAAGCAAGTCAAACAGTACACAGAACAGGGAAAACCTCCAGTGGCTGTAATGCAAGCAAGAGAACACATGTCGGTGCCCAATTTTGCGCCAGACGGCAGCCACGGAAACCTCCGGACCGCTTGCTCAAAGGCCACAAAAGCTGTTCCGGAAAAGCCTTGCCCTCATTATAGGGACATCACACACCTTGTGCAGACAGACAAGAATGTAAAAGACCTGTCAAGAGCTCAAAAATGGGATCAAGGCAGGAGCAAAGGGAAGAGCCCTTAAGCGAAAGGTGAACAACGATGCTAAGCCTCTTGACAGCTCCAACAACAGAGGACTGTGTATTTCTGGCATCCCCAGACACACACACACACCCCTGCCCTCAAATCCAATATCAAGGTGTCTAATAGTGATTAGATCTAAACAAGGGAGCTCTTCTCGGGTTTCAAATTTCAGGACTTCTCCTGCCCTGCCCTGCTCCCTCCGTGCATCGCTTAAATATGTGCTGCTGAATATGTGCTGTTGGGTGGCAAGCCAGGAGACAAAGGAAACACGAAGAAGGAAAAACCGGCAGGCTGCGATATGGAGCAAGTTTCAAAAGCTAAAGGAGGCCTGATGAGTCAGAGGACTGCGGAGAGTGGTAACGTTCTGCAAGCGCAGGTGTCTGTCTGCCCAGGACAGGCTCAGCTGGCTGACACACACACACAGCACAGCCTCAGAGGATTTGCTCATGCTTTGCTTGGAATTGCAGGTGTCTATATAAAAGCAGTGGGTGGGTGGGAAGCCGGGAAGGGGGGGGCGTGTGAAGGCGTTGGGTGCACTGTCAAGAAAACAGCAGAGCAAGCTTGCTTTCTGCTGCTCCAGAGGAGAGGACCTGAACCAATGGATTCAAAGGACAAGAAAGGAGATCCCAACTAAACATTTAGAAACTTTCTGATTATAAAAGCTGATCGAACATGGAATGGGCTCTCTTGGAAAGTGGTGGGCTTTCCTTTGCTGGAGGTTTTTAACTCTACACCCCTATGATTCGATGACTCTCCTGGCCCTCCAGCCACTGCTACAGCTCTACTCCCTGCTGTCCTCAAGAGAGCAAGTAGCAATGTGCCCCCTCGCAGCCAGAGACTCCTGAGACGCCCCCCCACATTCATTCAGCCAGCTTCCCGCAAGGAGAATTAAGGCAGCTCCCCACCCCAAGAGGGACCATAGACACTCGGATGACTTTCAAGACACATGAGCCAAGAGTCACGAGTTTGGACTGAGAGTTTTGCTTGTTGCTCCAGTTTCATGCTTCGCACGCAGTAGTCTAGGACAGACCTACCCTATAGCCCGGCATTCTCCTCAACACTACCCATCATGGCAGTCTGCCCTCGCAGGGTAGTTATGTGATGAAGGCATCTCGTTTATCTTGTTAACCTAGATTCTCGTGCCTTTAAGAACGGCGAGACAAGCCCAACTGTAGCACCCTATGGGCAAGTCGTTCCGCTTTCTGTACTTGTACCCGAGTACAACACCCCTGCAAGTCCCGTCAGGCACAAGGAATCTGGAGCAAACTTAGCCAGGAAACTCACCTGTTCCTCCCTTTCCCTACCATGGCGGCCAGGAGTGAGCAAAGCAGCAGGTCTACCTGTCGCTAGGGCAGGGCGACATATTGACATATCGTCCAAAACCGGCTTGAAGTCCCTATCGTGATATCAGTTTCGTAATTTTTGACCTGGCAGTATATCACAAATCATGAACGTGTCTGTGTGCTATGCAAAAACCACAATGTGGGGGAAACCATGAAGCCAGCCAATGCTTCTCTTGGATTCCCGCAGCCCTTGCTAACTCTGCAGGCCCAGCTCTCTCCTGCCTCATGCAGGGGGAAGAAAATCACAACAGCTGGCGCCAGCAAAAATCACAGTGTGGGGGAAACCGTGCAACCAGCCAATGCCTCTACATAGCTCCATCCTTATCTCAGACAATGTGATATATCGGTATATTGTGACGTTTAGCCGGTTTCACAATGCTGGATATTGCCCCAGCCCTACCTGAGACGCCATTATTAAAGGCACGAGGACCCCAAGTAGGTGGGGAAGGGGGTGGCAACCATAGAGGAAGCGGGTGCAATGGGAAAGAAAGGGGGGGCAAAGCTGGCGGGTATCCATTATTTTATTTGTTTTTTAAAATGCACAGCGCTGTATCATAAAAATATATCAAATCGGTTTACAGCAATAAAAACAAAATACAGCAATAAAAACAAAATAAAAACAAAATAGGGCAATATACAAATACAGTAAAAGCATTCAGGGACCCATTTCTTCAGGGTTTTTTTTAACCTTCTGTTTGTATGGTGGTAATGCTACTGTTCATAGAATCACAGAACTGCAGCGCTGGAAGGGATCCCAAAGGTCATCTAGTCCAACCCCCTGCAATGCAGGAATCACAGCTCAATAATCCTCGGCAGTTGGGCATCTAACCCTGTTTGAAATCCTCTACCACCTTCTGAGGGAGTCCGTTCCTCGGTCAAGTTCCTCCTAGTGTTTAGCTGAAACCCCCTTTCTTGTCATTTGGATCTACCGGTTCAGGTCCTCCCCTCTGGAGCAGCAGAAAACAAGCTTGCCCCACCTTATTCTCTCCCTTTGACCGTTGTTGCAGCTGGAGAATTGCTACTGCTTTTCCTACTGCTGTGTCGGTGTTTGATTGCTTTTTTGTAAACTGTGTTGTTAAAAAATTTAATTTATGGTTTGGCTGTGTCGTGGGCCACTGTGGTTTAAAACAAATAAATAAGCGGGAAGACCAGCTGAGAGAAGAGATCATTTCCAGTGGCTGCCTTGCACTTGAGGAACCGCCATGCAGAAATTATTCAAAAGCAGCGTGGGATCCTTCTATCTGGGGGCGTGCTGCCTTGCTATTGCGGTCACATCTGTACACTTACAAAACCAGGAGCTTGAGACGCACCACTCAGGCAGACTAGAAAACCAACAGACACGAGTGCATACCTTGAAAGGCTGAAACCAACCCATCGTTCAATGACATCCTGACTGTCAGCAAAGAGGCAGAATGAGCAACGGTTTTAAGAAAGGGCTGAGCCACAGTTAAGTGACCCCCATGGAAGTGGACCAAGCGTCTGGGGGGCCTCCCCACACATTCCGTAGCACCCCGGGGCAGCCAGGCACCATACTGTTGTCGCACGGCTCACATGGCAACTATCAATGCCATCAAAACATTATGTGCCCATTATTCAAATTTCTTCTCCTTGGCTGGGGCACAATCCACGGTTGCACAACACCTAGCGTTTCCTTTCCGGCTTACTAGTTTCAGGTGGATTTTGTCCTCAGAGTCTCAAATTGCAGGCGGTCTTAATTCTCTTTGATATTATCTTTATCAGCACTCAAAAAGGACTGCCTTAAATCCTTCACGGCCAGCTACCCCAAGAGGTACTTCAGAATAATAAAAGGAGGCCGGGAGGAAGCAGCGTAGCTTGGGCTGAAGCACCACCCTTTGTGCCTCGGTTTATCCATTCTGGAAAGGCGGCCAAGAGGGAAACTTATCTCAAAAAGTTAAAACTTGTTACAGAATCCCAGAAAAACAAAGTGAGGTAGCAAAAATTATACATGGAAAAAAATACGAGAGAGACATTGCACTACCTTTGTAAATCAAGAAAATCTTTAATAAAAAATACCAAAAAAACCAAAGTGAGGTAGAAGGGGGTGGAGAGACAGCAAACATTTTATTTTGATTACTTCCAAGAAGGGCACAAAAAAATGCTAAGCTTTTTGCAGAGGATGGAATCTTCAATTTATATGAGTTCTAATGTGCATCTGTGTATTAAGGCAGAATCTCCAGAATCTTCTAAATCATAGAACCACAAATAAAAGCACCCATGCAAACACAGCTGCGGCTTCATGGGAATTAAAAACCTGCACCCCAAATTCTCTAGACATGCCTTGAGAGCTGTTGCACCCCCAAGCAGCTCTCAAGGCATGCGCCACTCACTCAGGTGGGTGACACCTGGCTTGAGAGCTGTACACGTGAAAAGGATCTAGGAGTCTTGGTAGACCACAAACTTGACATCAGTTCAAGAAGGATACTGACAAGCTGGAATGTGTCCAGAGGAGGGCAACCAAAATGGTCAAAGGCCTGGAAACGATGCCTTATGAGGAACGGCTTAGGGAGCTGGGTATGTTTAGCCTGGAGAAGAGAAGGTTAAGGGGGGATATGATAGCCATGTTCAAATATATCAAAGGATGTCATCTAGAGGAGGGAGAAAGGTTGTTTTCTGCTGCTCCAGAGAAGCGGACACGGGGCAATGGATTCAAACTACAAGAAAGAAGATTCCACCTAAACATTAGGAAGAACTTCCTGACAGTGAGAGCTGTTGGACAGTGGAATTTGCTGCCAAGGAGTGTGGTGGAGTCTCCTTCTTTGGAGGTCTTTAAGCGGAGGCTTGACAGCCATCTGTCAGGAATGCTTTGATGGTGTTTCCTGCTTGGCAGGGGGTTGGACTGGATGGCCCTTGTGGTCTCTTCCAACTCTATGAGTCTATGATTTATTTAAAAATCTGCATTACCACTGTGCCATAAAAAATACACCAAAGCAGTTTACAGCAATAAAACTGCACACTAAAAGCCATAATGAGAGTTAAAACCAGACATCACTTTAGCATTGTGTATTCTTAAATGCCTGCATAGGTCTGGTAGAATAGAAAAGTTTTCAGCAGGCATTTAGAAGTTGGCACAAAAGGCACCTGCTGAATATCTGAAATGAATTTCAATAGGGACAAATGTAAGGTCCTGTACTTAAGCAGGAAGAACCAGGTGCACAAATATTAGATGAGGGACACCTGACTTGCCAGTAGTACATGTGGGAAAAAATCCAGGGGTCTTAGAAGACCACAAGCTGAACAGGAGTTGACAATGTGATGCAGCAGCAAAAGATGTTAATGCATCAACAGAAGTCTAGGGTCCAGATCAAGGGAAGTCATAGTACCACTGTATTCCGCTCTGGTCAGATCACACCTGGAATACTGTGTCCAGTTCTGGGCACCACAGTTCAAGAAGGATACTGACAAGCTGGAAGGTGTGCAGAGGAGGGTGACCAAGACGATCGAGGTTCTGGAAACTAAGCCTTAAGAGGAACGGTTGATGGAGCTGGGTATGTTTAGCCTGGAAAGAGACTGACTGGAGATAGGAGAGCCATCTCCACATATCAAGGGGGCCGTCACATGGAAGAGGGAGCAAGCTTGTTTTCTGCCGGTCCAGATGGCAAGACCCAAACTAGTGGATTCAAATGATAAGAAAGGAGATTCTGAATAGACATCAGAAAGAACTTTCCCAAGCTAGGGATTTCCGGCTCAAGTCCCACACGGCCTCCATCTGCTCTTGCACAAGTGCCACTCATTTACACGCAGGGGGAGAAATCCTTGATACATCTGGAAACATGAAGGTTGAGCATATTTAATGGCACAGTATTCCATTGGGCTATTTCTGCTGCAAAAGGGCCCAAGGAACTGGCTGGAAGCCACTCTAAATTAAGTAGGTAAGACCCAGAGAGCACCAGGGAGCACAGAGAGTGCTTGGAGAAGCGAAGGCTCCTTGGCAGCAAAGCAGGGGAAAGGCCAAGGCAAGCACAAGAGCCATGCTCCTTTGCAGGCAACTCGCAAGAGTTTCTAGGTCCCACCTATGTTTGGGGCTCTTTAGGGACTGAGCAACAAGGGTCCCTGTCTCACTCAGTGCAGCCACATATTCCACGTAGGCCAGTGTTCGAAACTCTCATTGTTCTACGCGCATTTTGTGACAGGGGACTTCATTAGTGCAAGCAGTTTCTGAGCTCTGGGTGCAACAGATTTCAGAGTAAAACTGCAGAGTGGAAGGAAAAGAGGACCTTTTTCTGCCTCCCCACTTCTAGCTGCTCTCTGAAGACTGGAGAAGAGACCCTCTTAAGAATATTTGGGGGGTGGGCAGGGGAAATGAACATAATATTTTAGCTGCAGTTCTTTCTTTTTCAGCTTCGTATTCTTGTTATAAAAAAGTGTGCCTAGACATTCTGTTGCTGCGCCCATAACCTAGGTTTAAGGTGCCATTTAGCTCCTAGCTTTCATATCTCAATTTCTAACACTGATGTGGGTTTACAGCCTCCAGAGGGTAAACGCAGAAACAACCGAGGGTCACCAATTTAATGGATGCAAGCTGGTTTTCTGCTGCTCCCGGAGGGAGGACCCAAACCAATGGATTCAACTTACAAGAAAGGAGATCCTGACTAAACATTAGGAGGAACTTTCTGGTGGTGGTTGTTGTTTAGTCGATTAGTCGTGTCCGACTCTTTGTGACCCCATGGACAAGAGCTGCTTAACACCTTCAGAAGGTGGTGGACTCTCCTTGCTTGGAGGCTTTTAAGCAGAGGTTGGGGTGCCCACCAGTCATGGATTCTTGAGCTGTGATGTCTGCCTTTCGGGGAGTTGCGACTAAATGCCCCTTGGGTACCCCTTCCAGCTCTATAATTCTGAGATTATATTATTCTAAGTTACAAAATCATATCATGTACCCCAAAACCTACAATGCTGCCACACTCTGTGTCTGACCACCATCCCATCTCTCCCAGAGCTGTCCATTCTGACTGGCATCAGCAGCTGCCCAAAGTGTCTCAGACCTTATCACTTGGAGATGCCAGGGCCTAAACCCGGGGTCCTTCCGCATGCAAGGCACGGGCTCCCCCGACGAGCTACAGCCCCTTCCTCACTGTTTTAACGGCTGTGTGCCTTTTGGTTCCCACCCACGAAGCTCCAAAGGGAACCCCCCCCCCAATGTGACAACTGGGCAGTGAAAGCAGGAACAAACCGCCTCGCCATCATCTTCTGCAGAGGAAACAGAAAATGCCAGCCTCGCCCAGAGCACGCCGTGCTGCTGACACAGGAACAACTGGAGCCTGGCCAAGGGTTTTCGCCGCGTTATCGGCAAGTGCCACTTTGCTCCAGCTCAAGCACAATCCACTTCCGTCAAAAACTCCCTGAGCTCTGAGCCTGGCAAAGCAGCTCGGCGCTGCAGGGGAGCCTTCGCTGGTGGGAACGCCAAGAAAGAAAAGGGATGGAAGGGGAGGCACGCAGGCAGGTTTAAGTGCAGAGTTATGCCTTCCTTAAATTGCCCAGCCATTTCCTCCCCTTCTTCTCCCGCCCCCAGCGGTACAATTTGTATAGCCAGAAAGAACAAACACGCTAGGATCTCCACCCCCCAAGTGGCAGAACTTCATGCGCAGGACCTCCTGCACGCTGGACTGGAGAAGGCCTTTGTTTGCGCATGTGATTTTTAAGTACACAGCCACACAAAAGGAGAATGCTATGAACAGTGGTACCTCTGGTTACGTACTTAATTCGTTCCAGAGGTCCGTTCTTAACCTGAAACTATTCTTAACCTGAAGCACCACTTTAGCTAATGGGACCTCCCACTGCCACTGCGCCGCCAGAGCACAATTTCTGTTCTTATCCTGAAGCAAAGTTCTTAACCTGAAGCGTTATTTCTGGGTTAGTGGAATATGTAACCTGAAGCGTATGTAACCCGAGGTACCACTGTATATACAAAGCCCAGCCAGATTTCCTCCCTGCTGGAGGACCCATCTCTCACCAAACACCTTCCTCCAGCTCTTTCAAACAGTTGCAATCCAGGAACCTCCAGGAATGTTTGTTTTCAACCCACTAGGACTGTTAGGCGAGGAGATGGCCCTTCAGGATCACTTGAGGACACGTGACGGATTTCTACGCATAGTTCCACATCACATACTTAAACTGTGGAACTCGCTCCCACAGGAAGTAATGATGACCACCAACCGAGATGACGTTATAGGAGGATATGACAAATTCATGGAGGAGGAGACGCCTATCAACAGCTACTTGCCATGATGGCTAGGCTCTACCTCCATGGTAAAAGGCTGCAATGTTTCTGAATGCCAGTTGCTGGAAACTGCAGGAGGGGAAAGTGGCTCTTATGCTCAGGTCCTGCTTGTGGGGGGGGCACCTTTTTGGCCACTGTGAGAAGAGGATGCTGTATTAGATTGGCTGCTGGCCTGATCCAGCAGGCTCTTCTTATGTTCTTATTGCTGAAAGTCTAGCTAAAGATAAAAGACCACCCAGGCAATATACTTAAGCCACCCTGAGTTCTCCAAAGGGAGATGTTAGATAACAAGAGCCACTTAAAATACCCTATTTTTCGCTCCATAGGGCGTACCGGACCACAGGGCGCACCTCGTTTTTAGAGGAGGAAACAAGAAAAAAAATATTTTTCTGGTTTTCCTCCTCTAAAAGCCCTGTTTTTTTGAGGATCAGCTCAAATTTGTGCAGCTTTTTTGCAAAGGGAAAAGCCCTGTTTTTTTGAGGATCAGCTCAAAGTTTTGCAGCTTTTTGCAAAGGGAAAAGCCCTGTTTTTTGAGGATCAGCTCAAAGTTTTGCAGCTTTTTTGCAAAGGGAAAAGCCCTGTTTTTTTGAGGATCAGCTCAAAGTTTTGCAGCTTTTTTTGCAAAGGGAAAAGCCCTGTTTTTTGAGGATCAGCTCAGATTTGTGCAGCTTTTTTTGCAAAGGGGGAAAAGCAAAGCTTCTTTTGCAAAGGGGGAAAAGCAAAGAGGAAAAGCCCCGTTTTTATGGGGTTCAACTCACATTTCTGCAGCTTCTTAAAGGAAAGGGAGCCTTTTCTACAGTTTCCAGACAGATAATCTAATCAGCCAGTCACATGTCGCTGGGGAAACAAACAACCTCCCTCTGCAGCACATTCAACAATGGAGGCCTGGGCAAGGGGGGGCTGAAAGGGAGCCAGGGACTCTTATCTCTCTCCCGATCTCTTGCTGATCAGCTGCTGAGCGGGGTCCTTTCAACACCCCCTTTTCTCTTTGTAAAATAAAAAGCACAATCTGCTTTTGGCCCCTGGGCAATTCGGCTCCAGGGACCACCATTCGCTCCATAAGACGCACAGGTATTCCCCCTTACTTTTTAGGAGGGAAAAAGTGTGTCTTATGGAACGAAAAATACGGTATATAAAAAACAAAACAGAAGAACAACAAGCAAAGAGGTGTCACGAAGATTTGCACTTCCCTGCCAACAGTGGGATGCATTCATTGGCATTATAGTGCAGGGAATAATTTGAGTCTCTTGGCACCCTTAAACAAAGCCATCTTCTCTAGAATGACGGAGCCCCAGTTTTGCTGCCCAGAGGCAACTTCTAATGCCGTCTCTTGTCCAAACAAGAACAGCCACGCCTGAAACCTCCCCATACCAGACCATGTCTCAGAGTGTCATTATAAAACCCACATCTCTTGCAGTCCCTCCTCTGGCTGCTTTCTTCTGACTCACATAACCTTTCTGTTTCAATCACCTGGCAAGCTCCGACTCCTGCAATCCACCACAACGCAAGCCTGGGAAGACAGGGCCTGGTCACAGAACCTGGAATGTGCCCTGCGGGCTTCTGCACCAAGCCTTTCCTCCTGTCATCCAGGGATCCGGTTTCATTTCTAAAATATTTTCGGCCTGAGCTGCTCCGTGTTAAATGGAGTCTTCTGAGTTCCTCTGCAAAGAGGGAAGCGGCGAGCAGGCCAGCAGGGGCAAGATTCAGCGCTGGAAAAGGTACAAGAAAGGGCCATCCAAATGATCAAGGGGGTGGAGCGACACTCCCCTCCCCCCCAAATGAGAAAAGGTGGTAGCATTTAGCGCTTTTTAGTTTAGAGAAAAGAAATGTGAGAAGCGACATGATAGAAGTTTGTAAAATAACGCATGGAATGCAGAAACTGTTGTCTAGTGTTTTTCATAGAATCACAGAGTTGGAAGGGATCCCAAGGGCCATCGAGTCCAACCTCCTGCATGATTTGTTGTTGGTGACTCTGCACTACTGGAAAAGCTATCAATAAGTGGCATTGTTTATTGCTGTTATTTATTGCTGTATACCTGAAGGAGCGTCTCCACCCCCATCATTCAGCCCGGACACTGAGATCCAGCGCCGAGGGCCTTCTGGCGGTTCCCTCACTGCGAGAAGCAAAGCTACAGGGAACCAGGCAGAGGGCCTTCTCGGTAGTGGCGCCCGCCCTGTGGAACTCCCTCCCTTCAGATGTCAAAGAGATAGACAACTACCAGACATTTAGAGGACATCTGAAGGCAGCCCTGTTTAGGGAAGCTTTTAATGTGTGATATTTTAATGTATTTGATTTTTGTTGGAAGCCGCCCAGAGTGGCTGGGGAAATCCAGCCAGATGGGTGGGGTACAAATAACAACAACAACAACAACAACAACAACAATCATTATCATTATTATTATTTTATCATTTAAATGCCACCCATCTGACTGGGTTGCCCAAGACCACACAGTGGAATGAAGCTGGGACCGCCTGACACATCCCATAGCCAGAACCCAGAAACAAGGACTGGGGCAAATGGGCTGGTTCTTCCTCAATCTGCAGGGATATGTTGTACAAACACTTTTACACCTGCATGTCAGAGATGGAAAGCCAGAGGTGGGTGGAAACCGGTGGCAGGGGGAGAGACTTCAGCAGCCTTTAGTGAGTCAGCAGCTCCTGTCAGCCACAGCCCACGTAAAAAGCCAAAGGCATGAGGAGCTAATAATCATATGAAAAGGTAACAAGGAGAAGGAAAAGTGAAGAAAGCCAAGCTGATGAATCACTCAGGAGAAACTTGCAAAAGCAAATGCGGTTTTGCCTCAGGACCTTGGCTGATGCTCAAACTTGCTCTCCGTGGAACTGCAGGGGTTTTGGGGACCTTGGGTCAAGGCAAAAGAGTGCAAAGTTTTAATCTGCACAGCTTCAGGTGTAAGCAGCCAGACCTCCCCAGAAAGCAGCTGAGGCTCAGACCTGGCGAAGTCTTATGCCGCTGGACTGACCACTGACCTGACTCCATTAAAGCAAGCTCCTTGCAGCTTTACCTAATGTCCGAAGAGGATTTAGAAGAACTTAAAAGGAAACTCATTCCACCCATATACATCACACGAGGCCAACACATTTCATTCCTCAGAGGGAAGAAAGTAACACAGCTCATATATTCTGCCTTTCTGAAGGGGTGCAGTATCTGTCACCCTCCTGTCTTGTGATCTCAGGCAGAAGGCACTACAGGAACTTGAGTGTAGCATCCACTTCAACTTTATGCTTTTTAAAATTTGGATCAGCCCAGAAAGTCTAGCATGAATCCCAGAATTAGAGGACCTTTCTGGGGTGTTTGTCTGAGTGTCACTAAGTCATAAAAACAAGTTTCGATGAAAAAGAATAATTAATCTTAGCTTCCACAGTACAGTAATACCTCCGCCTCATCTAGAGTCCATTCTGGCGAACGTCTGTGGCAAACCTGGAAGTACCGGAACGGGTTACTTCCAGGTTTGCCAGTCGCACATGTGCAGAAGCGCTAAATCGTGCATGCGCAGAAGTGAAAACCGCTCCCCCCCCACGCGCATTTGCAGACACTCTGCCCTGCATCCTTTTCGGCTGGCGGCATACAACTGTATGCCAAAACTGTGCAACTGTGGACCAAAAAGCCTTCTACATCCAGCATCCTACTCTCACAGTGGCCGACCAGACGCCTGTGAGAAACTAACAAGCAGGATCTGAGCACAAGAGCCCTCTTCTCTCCTATGGTTCCCAGCAAGTGACATTCAGGAGCGCTGCAGCTTCTGACCACAGAGGAAGAGCATAGGCATCAGGGCTAGGAGCCATCAATAGCCCTCAGCTCCTCCATGAATTTGTCTTTCAAAGCCACCCCGGTTGGTGGCAATCACTGCCTCCTGCGAGAGAGAGTTTCCTAGTTTTAACGATCGTATTTTTCGCTCCATAAGACACACTTTTTTCCTCCTAAAAATTAAGGGGAAATATCTGTGCGTCTTATGGAGCGAATGGTGGTCCCTGGAGCCGAATTGCCCAGGGGCCAAAAGCAGATAGTGCTTTTTATTTTACAAAGAGAAAAAGGGGGTGTTGAAAGGACCCCGCTCAGCAGCTGATCAGCAAGAGATCGGGAGAGAGATAAGAGTCCCGGCTCCCTTTCAGCCCCGCCCTCCATTGTTGAATGTGCTGCAGAGGGAGGTTGTTTGTTTCCCCAGCGACATGTGACTGGCTGATTAGATTATCTGTCTGGAAACTGTAGAAAAGGCTCCCTTTCCTTTAGAAGCTGCAGAAATGTGAGTTGAACCCCATAAAAATGGGGCTTTTCCTCTTTGCTTTTCCCCCTTTGCAAAAGGAGCTTTGCTTTTCCCCCTTTGCAAAAAAAGCTGCAAAACTTTTAGCTGATCCTCAAAAAAACCAGGGCTTTTCCCTTTGCAAAAAAAGCTGCAAAACTTTTAGCTGATCCTCAAAAAAACAGGGCTTTTAGAGGAGGAAAACCAGAAAAAATATTTTTTTCTTGTTTCCTCCTCTAAAAACGAGGTGCGCCCTATGGTCCGGTGCGCTCTATGGAGCGAAAAATACGGTATGTGCTGCGTGAAGAAGCTCTTTTTCTTCCAACATCCAGGTTCTAGTATCATGAGATAGGGAGATAAACCTCTCTCCATCCACTTTCTCCATGCCAGGCATGTGGAAAGCACTGTGAGGGGTGGAAAGGAGGGGAGGGGGCTCCTAGGACAATGGCTGGAGCAGTGCATGTAAATCCCAAGGCTTCAGCCCCAAGGAAACCACACATTCTGGACACTTGTCTGCCATTACTAAATTGTTTTCTGTGGACCCCTTGAACTGCTTCATGGGATTCCACATGAACATTCAATTCTACGCACAGTTGCCAGTGTGTGAAAATACCTTGCACTGACTAACGCTGCATTCTCTAATCGTCCGCAATGGCACCACACTCACTGATCAGAGCAAAGGCAAAACCGACAAACAGTTATGGGGCACATGCAGAGTTCCACCTGAAGAGCGCTTCTCGGCAACAGCCGCTGAGCGCAACGCAGACTTAACCTAGGAAAAACAGACCAGCTTCTGTGGTTTGGCAAGAGCAGCGAGGGGAGGGGAGCCCTAAGGTCAACAAAGCCCAGCCCACAGGCTTGCCCATATACATTCCTTGGATTGTTCAAAATATTTTCACCTTTTCTGCAGGGTAAACTGCCCACCGGCCAAAACAATGGCAGCTGCTTAGAAAAGCGTGGGGGGACGGGACTGCAGCTCAGCTGCGTGCGGAAAGTCTCCTCGCTGGCATCTCACGTAGGGCTAGGAAAGAGCCTGCCAGTCAGAGTTGACAATGCTGAGCTAAATGAACCAGTTGCCAGACTTGCTAAATGGCAGCTGCTAATGCAAGGGTGAGAAAGTGCCAGGCCCCTGGCAGAAGGGCATTTCTTTCGTACTGTGGATCCCAACACAAGCATGAAGACCCCCTGCCCCCTAAAATCCCCCCCCCCACATAAACCTTGAGCCAGTCACTGCCTCTCAGCCACAACACAGGGCTGTTTTGGGGATTAAAAGAGGAGGGGGAGAAACTTGTGCACCACCTGCAGCTCCTTGGCAAGTATTTATTTATTTAATAGATTTATTTATTTAATAGATTAATAGAATAGCAGAGTTGGAAGCAGGGTGGATTTGATTTAAATCAAACTGATTTTAATCACGATTTAAATCACTAGTCAGTAAGGCTTGATTTAAATCACAGTTTTCTACATAAAGACTAATTCTTGCTGGTATAACTTTAATATGCAAGTAGATGAAGATTTTTAGAATAACAACTTTTCATATTAGTTTTTTTATCCCCAGTTTAATAGGTTAATCATTCATATTTGGACAACTTTTCTGTTGTACTTAGGAAGGAGAAAAATAATCATTACCTTAATAATAGCAATTTAAATAGATTTGTAGAACAATAGGATTAAGGTCTTTTTCTCAACTCTGTTCATGTTATAACATTTTTGCTGTGAAGAAGAGGCATGTGATCTCTGCTGAGTCAAATTCAGTTTTGAGAACTGCAAAAGTAAACCAAGCATCTGTGATAATATCTTGTAGGCAGAGAAACTGCCCAATAATCTTACAAAAACCTCTGGAAGAGCATAAATGACATTGTGAATGGATTAATGGAATTTATTTACCAAAAAATTAAACATATACAGCCTTATTCTACATAATTAAAAAACTAATCTTTATTTCATGATTGAATAACCTTTGGATGGTAATATATTTTCCTCAAAAAGCATTTTATTTTTAAAAAAAATCCGATTTAAATAAAAAAAAATCTGATTTTTTTAATATATATTTTTAAAAACCATTGATTTTTATCCACCCTGGTTGGAAGGGACCCAAGCAGTAATCTAGTCCAACCCCTTGCAATTATTATTTTAATGAAATTTATACTCCGCTTGATGGTAAAAAATAATAATTCAGTGTGCAAAAGAAGTAAAATAAAATCATCATTAAGAATAATTAACAATAATTTAAGACTTTCAAAAAGTTAAGACAGCAGTAGCCTAAAAACAGACTGAACTTGCATCAACTTTCTAAATATCTGGTAGCCTTGCCCAAACAAGAACAGGCACTGAAAAGAGTACAGTGATGGCACCTGCCTGACATCAACAGGCAGGGAGTTCCAAAGTGCAGGAGCTGCCACACTAAAACATTGAATTCTTACAAATGTGGAATGAGTATTATGTGGCACTTGTGACAACAGTGCCAGTTCCAAAGACGGAAGTGGTCAAGTGGGCATACATGAGGGTAAGGGGGTCTCGCAGCTAAACTTATCCCAAGTTGTTAAGGGCTTGGCATGCTACTAGCAACCCCTTGAACCTGGACCGGTAGGAAATCAGCAAAAATAGTGCACAGAGCAATGCAAAACGGGTTCATTTAAGTACATGTGGGGGCCACAATTACACCTTGCTAATAAACAGTTCTGTTTGCGAACTGATTACTAGAGCGCTGGGCTGGGGAGCCTTCCTAATCTTGTTCATGCGTTTCAGGGTATCTCACCTTGGTTTGTCAGAATACAATTTGCATTTATTAAAAGAACAGTGGTACCTCGCAAGACGAAATTAACTCGTTCCGCGAGTGCTGTCGTATAGCGGAAATTTCGTCTTGCGAAGCACGGTCGGAGGAAGCGCGGCTTTACGGGGGGAAACCCCGCAAAATGTTTTCATTTTGCGAGTCACGCCCATAGGGAAATTCGTCTTGCGAGTCACCCTTTCGTTGGTGAATGCCTTTCGTCTAGCGAGTTTTTCGTCTAGCGAGGTACCACTGAATTGTCTTGCTTGGCTGTGTACTCTGAGCCTAACTCATTGGGCCTTGGAAGGGGTGGGAAGCTAATGGATTAATTAACCTAATTGAGTCAGGCAACTTATCTCAGTTTTGCCCACTTTGTGCTACCCGTTTCACTTCCTGGTTCTCATGCTCCAGTTAATATAGTCTAGCTAAAAACAGCAGGAGCTGGGGCTCAAAAGCATTTAGAGGTAGACAAAGGGTTTCAGCTTTCTCAAAACAGAAGAAATGCAAGGGCTGCAAGGGATCACTTTCAACCGAGAAACAGATTGACGGGTATGAATCCATTCTTGCTTGTGGCAGCCGCTGTTCCTTTGCTCTTCTTAGGAATCGCACCCAAAGCTTGAACCCTCTGGACTTCCCACCTCGAAAGAGCGCACTAGCCTACCCGGCAGAGCCCAGCTACGAAAGGAGGGTGGCCTAGCACACATTCCTGGAGATGAGTATTGTTGGCCAAACACTTTCTGGCCACTCCAACAGAGCCATTTCCTCACAGGCGGGCTGGCGGAAACTCTCTTTTTATAGTATTTATAGTTCTGCATTTATGGGAAGATTTATATAGATCTATTCATAGCCCAACACAAAAACTATGCAGTCCTTCCTGCTCTGGTTCAGCAGAGGCAGAAAGTCTCTCACTCTCTCTCTCTCTCTCTCTTTGCAAGCATATAAAAATATAACATCTGAGGACTCCCCAGCTGAGGGCATCAGACAACCCTCTCCTATTCCCCCTCCTCTGCGTGTCTCCCGGGTGCTTGCCCTGTCCCTTCTACAGGTCTCAAACACAGCACCGCAACCCACAAAACCAGACTGTGCAACTTGCAACCCACCAAGAGAAATGCAGCTAGCATCGTGCATGGTGGAACCCCCTGCAGCTTCGCAGACCTGGTGCTGTCGCTGTTTGTCTGGGGGCTGCGAAACAGGAGGGCTCAGGTCACCGTTCATGGATGGTGGGGTGCCTTGTTGGACTCGGTGGGTCATACGTTGGGCCTGGTGGATCTGAACAAAATAGAGGCCAAAAAAAAACACCCCTGTGAACAGTCATGATTGTGCCCAATGGGCTGGTCAGTCACCAAGTATTTCTCAACGGTACAAACCCTTCTTGCCAAGCAGCACAATAAGAACATAAGAAGGGCCTGCTGGATGGGGCCAATGGCCCATCTAGTCCAGTATCCTGCTCTCACAAAGGCTGACCAGCTGCCCCAAAGGGAAATCCGCAAGCAGGAATCCAAGCAGCATCTCCCCTCCTGTGGTTTCTGGCAACCAGGATACAGAGGCATTGCTGCCTCCAATTCTGGAGGCAGAGCGTGGGTGTCATGGCTAGTAGTGTTCGATATCCCTCTCCTCCTCCAGGCATTCATGTAATCCTCTCAGAAAGCCACCCCAAGTTGGTAGCTATCACTGCCTCCTTTGGGAGTGAGTTCCATAGTTTATCTACCGTATGTGCTGCATGAAGGAGGACTTCCTTTTATTTGTCCTGAATCTTCCAACATTCAGCTTCATAGGACGTCCATAAGTTCCAGTGTTGTAAGAGAGAGAGAGAGAACTAAAACTTTTCTCTACCTGCTTCCGCCATGCAATGCATAATTTTATAAACTTTTACTATTCCACCTCTTTACTTGTCTTTTCTCTAAACTAAGTCCCAAATGGCTGCAACCTTCCTTCAGATGTAAATTTCCTCAGGAGGAATGGCACCACTTTCTGTGTAGTCCCTCTCTTCCTAGATGAACTCATGAGGCAGTGAAGTCCATCAAAGAGGGCTTGTGGCCAGGGGGTCAGCTCCTCAAGCCCCACAACTTCCAGCTCTTACTAAGTCAACTGCTTGAATGGCACAGCTTGGGAATCATAGAAGAAAGTAATTGTCTCTGAAGAAGAGAGTATTACAGCAATCAATGTAGGTAAGGTAACATCAACATAAAAAAACTAAGATCATGGCCACTGGTCCCATCACCTCCTGGCAAATAGAAGGGGAAGAAATGGAGGCAGTGAGAGATTTCACTTTCTTGGGTTCCATGATCACTGCAGATGGTGACAGCAGTCACGAAATTAGAAGACGCCTGCTTCTTGGGAGAAAAGCAATGACAAACCTAGACAGCATCTTAAAAAGCAGAGACATCACCTTGCCGACAAAGGTCCGTATAGTTAAAGCTATGGTTTTCCCAGTAGTGATGTATGGAAGTGAGAGCTGGACCATAAAGAAGGCTGATCGCCGAAGAATTGATGCTTTTGAATTATGGTGCTGGAGGAGACTCTTGAGAGTCCCATGGACTGCAAGAAGATCAAACCTATCCATTCTAAAGAAATCAGCCCTGAGTGCTCACTGGAAGGACAGATCCTGAAGTTGAGGCTCCAGTACTTTGGCCACCTCATGAGAAGAGAAGACTCCCTAGAAAAGACCCTGATGTTGGAAAAGATGGAGGGCACAAGGAGAAGGGGATAACAGAGGATTTGCCCACAGACAGCTTTCCAGGTCATGTGGTCAGCATGACTAAACTGCTTCTGGCACAACGGGACACTGTGACAGAAGCCAGAGCACACAGAAATGCTGTCTACCTTTGCACCACAGCGATACCTTTCTACTTCAACTGGTATGCTTTCGAACTGCTAGATTGGCAGCAGCTAGAATCAATATGCACCGGGTGCAGCCAGTTTTCTAGTTTGCCAGCACCTTTTGAGGTGCACCACGTTTTGCAGTCTCTTTTGATGGTCTTAGCATATGGCACACAGCCTGCGCCTTTAAAGTGAAGAGAGGCAAAGACGAACCGCAGAAACCAACTGGATGCTATTTGAACAATACACACTTTTGCTGTCAGCCACTAATAAACTCTCCGGGGGAAGACTAATAAAATTTCCATACACATCTGTAAAGTAAGTGATATGCCAACCTCCAAACCCTGAGCTGGAAGACGGCTGAGTTATGAAGAAGCCATGAGGTGATCACCTTGAACATGGGTGGGCAAACTAAAGCCCAGGGGGCCGGATGCGGCCCAATCACTTTCTCAATCCGGCCCACGGACAGTCCGGGAATCAGTGTGTTTTTACATGAGTAGAATGTGTCCTTTTATTTAAAATGCATCTCTGGGTTATTTGTGGGGCCTGCCTGGTGTTTTTACATGAGTAGAATGTGTGCTTTTATTTAAAATGCATCTCTGGGTTATTTGTGGGGCATAGGAATTCATTCATTCCCCCCCCCCCAAAAAATATAGTCTGGCCCACCACATGGTCTGAGGGACAGTGGACCGGCCAACAGCTGAAAAAGGTTGCTGACCCCTGACCTTGAACTTTGAGGAATGGGAAGTGGGACATTTTGAATGAGGACAGCCAGGAGGCGTGTCTGCCCACACAAAGCAAGCACCAGGCTTTTGTTTTCATTGCAAACTACCTTGGGTGTGGCCCTGGATGAAAGGCAGCCTATAAATAGAGTAATGAAACTAAAAATATCCCGTGTGGCTCTGATCTTTAGCTTAGAATGAAAGCAAAGGAAGGAGGGCAAAATCCAAGGAGGGCATGACAAGACAGTGCAGGTGCAAAGCAACGGGCCTCGGTCTTGCCACAGCCCGTGTTAAGATAAGAGGTTGCCATGCTAAGAGGCAGGAGCAGGAGAGAGACCCAGGCCCCCAAGAAAGCAAGCAGATCAGCCAGGCAGCTACACCGTGGCAGTGATGATCTGCTCTGTGAAAAGCCTACCTTTCCAGCCCCACCCCAATAAGAATCATAGAACTGCAGGGCCATTAAAATTTTATAATTGGCTATGTGATTGATTACCTTTGGTTACAAACGGGATCCGTTCTGGAGCCTGAAAGGTCTGCATCCTGAAGCACCGCGTCTGTGCATGTGCGCGATGCGATTCGGCGCTTCTGCGCATGACGTCATTTTGCACGTCTGCGCATGCGTGAACCGCCGAACCCGGAAGTAACCTGTTCCGGTACTTCCTGGGTTCGGCACGTTCGTAACCCGTGACGAACGCAACACGCAGCGTTCGTAACACGAGGTACGACTGTATTTGAATTGGCATTGTAATTTGGTATTCATATAATATGGCTTATATTGGACTTTTGTAATTGAAAATTAATAAATATTAACAACAACAAAAAGAATCATTGAACTGTAGAGTTGGAAGGGACCTCAAGGGTCCTCTGGTCCAACTCCCTGCAAGGCAAGAATCTCAGCAAAAGAAGCCCTGGCAAATGGGCCCCCAATCTCTGTTCTAAAGCCTCCAATGAAGGAGAGCTCACCACCGATGGGCAGTCTGTTCCACTGTCAAACAGCGCTTACCCTCAAAAAGTTCCTCCCAATGTTTCAGTTGGAATCTCTATTCTTGTCATTTCATAGAATCAGAGTTGAAAGGGACCCCGAGGGCCATCTAGTCCAACCCCCTGCAATTCAGGGATCTCAACGAAAGCATCCACAGCAGACTGCCATCAATCCTCTGCTCAGGGGTGTAGCAAGGCTCTTCACCACCCGGGGCGGCGTGCGCGGAGGCACCCCCCTGGGGGCGGGGCGCCGTGACGCGTGCGCTGTGACATCACGACACACGCGTCACGGCGGGCTGGGCAGAGCCACAGTGCAGAGGCGAGGGGCGGGCCAGGAGAGGGAGGGGTGTCATCCCTCCTCGTTGGCCCGCCCCCCCGCTCTCCCCCTGAGCCGAACGCTGAAAAAAGCCCTTTCTAAAGGGCTTTTTCAGCGCTCGGCTGGTGCTGGGCAGAGTGAGGGGCGGGCCAGAGAAGGTGGGCTGTCATCCCTCCTCTCTGGCCCACCCCTCGCTCTCCCCGCCGAGCCGAGCACTGAAAAACCTCCAAGGAAAGAAAGTCCACCACCTCCACTGTTGAATAGCTCTTACTGTCAGAAAGTTTGAATTTAGAGATTCTTTGCAGGCTGCAGGCAGGATACTTGGACCGTAAGCCTATGACCTTACTACATGCAGTTCGAATTCAGAGTTCAAACTCAGATCGAAAAGCGAGAAACGTGCTAAGAGGAAGGCACGCTTGGAAAACCCTCACTGTGATCAACTCCCACCCGGAAACCTATGTCCCCAGAATTGACCCACAGTCACCTATGGACTCACTGTTAAAACTGTGTTTATGGAAGACGATCTTACTCGGCTACGAGGGATCACCAAAGAGACTACATGCACAAAACAGGGTCCATTCGCATGCAAAAATAGGCAGAGCGCAGGCCGCTGCACCCGCAAGCTAAGAGGCACATGAGATGGGCCTCAACTTGTGATGCTCCTGCATTGTGCTGTATCGGCACAAAGGAGGGGTGGGTCAGAGTGAAGCTCCAGGATTTTACCGCTCCCAGAAGCTGCCTGGGTTGCCAGCAGCAGTAAGTCCCACCTGCCTCACTTCACCGGAGCTCCTTTCCCCAGCTCAATTCATTTACTCTCGGACCTGCTCTTTCCACTTGGGCGTGACCTGGTCCTCCCGTGCTGAACTGCGCGTAAAAACAAGCACACTAGCTAGGATTTCATCCCAGATGGCGATCAAAAGATTCACGGTGCTATGGTAGCCCCACCTGCAGTGACCAGGATCCTTTGTGCAAGGAACTGAAAGTATGAAAACACATCTGCACACAAAAGCACCTGGAATCCATCCCTCCTGGATTAAGACATCTACAGCCAAAGGTGGCAGAGGCAGCTGTAGTTTAAAGCCATGGTCAATGGCTCACCGCCCTCTTAGCGACTTAGGATTCTCTCTGATGGAGAGCTTAGAGCTTTCCAAACTAAGATATCTTTCCCCTCCTCCTTTCCCACAACAGCACGACAACACGATTATACAACTGTCAAAGCATTTGGGGAATCTTTGCCGATTACAGGCACTACATAAAAAGAAAAATATTCGCTATCATGGAAGGCCAGAAAAGAATTAACATCAGATGTACACGCGGAGTGCGTGTACATTTTAAAAGAAAAACCAACTCTGGAACGCAGAGAAGTATGCCTTTAATCAGATTTCAGCGCACCCTGGCATTTCTCTGCCATCTGTCATCTGATCTCTGAACAGTTTACAAGAACACTGATTAGTTTAAAAAGACTTTGTGCATCTCCAGGACTCACATGCCCTTCTCCTCCCCCTTGGCTCTTGCAAGCCTAAAAGTGATTACTTAATGCCCCACTCAACTGTGATTCCCAGCAACCAGAACTCAGAGGGATCTGGCCTCTGACAGCGGAGGCAAAACATAGCCATGGATCTGCTTAGTCCCTGGTTTGTGGCCACCACGGCTTCTTGTAGGAGAGAGTTTCACAGTTTGCCGATGTGTTTTATTTACCCCCCATCACTTTGATAATTCCCTAATGCCGTTTCTTTTCTCAAATGTTGCAAAAAGTTAAGGAAAAAATGGCACCACACTAATACATACAGGGAAATAGAAAGTTTCCTTAAATTTGCTCAGGAACGATCTACAAATTTGACAAATTCCTCCTCCCAACGGTAACAGGGTTGCAGTTTGGGAGGGACCACCCTGGATCTCCAGGTCCTAGTAGAGTTGTAAAGTTTTTTATACAGATCAGTTACATTTTTTATGAGACATTTGTGTTGAGTACAGTATAAGTGGAGGGGTGAAATTTTACTCTTTTTTAGAGGGTTAGGTTTCAGACCATTTAACACTCTTCCCCTTGACTCACTTGTCCGGTTCATCATGGCTTCATTTGTACAATTTCTACATGTCTAGGTTTCAAAGGCACCCTAATACAAAGTGCATGTTCTCTTTTGCTGCCGCGCTTCAGAAGTACACTGGGGTCTGTCCAAGAAGGCAGAAAGGAAGCAGCGCAAGAAGGAAAGGGTTTCCCATTGGGAAGAAGAGCGGGATGCTGGTGGGCCAAGTGGGTCTTTGCTTGGCGGGGGGGGGGGAGGAGAAAGAGGAGCCGATCACGTCTGTTAAAAGCTCTATGGAGGGAGGTATTCAAGAGACGTCACCCAACCCCACTGAAGTGGAAAGGGTTCCCCAGTCCAAGCCCAAATTATGTTCAGTTTTGAAGCATCATCGTGCAAACCCTCCATGGGCCTCTGCCCCACACATCAGGCCTTCAGTTCTGTCGGAGCACAGCTAACAAGCAAACACTTTCATCTCTTCACCGGTCTGTTCAGCGGACCCCGTCACATTTATAGCCAAGGAATCGCTTTGCTTCCCCCCCCCCCGCTTTTCCTTTTTTTAATCTCTCTGGCGAGTCATATAAAATCATCTGGAGCGAAACGCTGCTTTTAAACGTTGCCAGTTGGAAGCGGCACTTCAGCTGCAGAAGCCCAACATTTCCACAACGCTTACTCTCATTTTCAAACAAAACATAAATAAAACTTTGGACACAGAATGCCAGCTTTTTACCTCTCTGTTGTCTGTTGTTGTTGTTGTTGTTGTTGTCTTCCTTCCGATATTCAGCTCAATGAAGGGTGTGCGATTCATTTTTATAATAAAATAAAAGCCCCAAAGTAGAATACCAACAGGTAAGGGAACAGGCTCATCTAGTCTTCAGAGGGTCTTCTGCTAGTTCCCTCACTGCGAGAAGTGAGGTTACATGGAACCAGGCAGAGGGCCTTCTCGGTAGTGGCTCCCTCCCTATGGAACGCCCTCCCTTCAGATGTCAAGGAGATCAAGAACTACACAACTTTTAGAAGACATCTGAAGGCAGCCCTATATTGAGAGGTTTTTAATGTTTGAAATTTTATCATGTTTTTAGATACGCTGCAAGCCGCCCAGATAGGTGGGGTATAAATATTATTAAATGAACATTTTTTTGATAGAGGGCATCTTAGACAGATTTATTGTGGCAGAAGCTTTGGAAGTCCAGAGGGTGGCCACAACTCTGATCAGCCCTGGGCCGCATGTTGCCTTAGTTTTCCACAGGGAAGCAGGGTGTACAAATGGTACCTCTAGTTGCGGACATGATCCGTTCTGGGGTGCAGTTCACACCCCGAAAAGTCTGCAACTAGAGCGGCGCTTCTGCGCAAGCGCAAAGTACAATTGAGCGCTTCTGCGCATGTGTGAAGCGCGCAGAACGCTTCTGCACATGCGCACATGGCGAAACCCGGAAGTATACACTTCCGGGTTTGCCATGTTCGCAACTCGAAAATCCGCAACATGAAGCAAACGCAACGTGAGGTATGACTGTATTACAGTTACAGTAATTAATTAGTTGCCTTCCACACATATTCCAGCATTGCAGGGGGTTAGACTACATGACCCTTTAGATTTCTTCCAGCTCTACAATTATTTGATTCTATGTCCCAATGCAATTTACAGTCATATCCTTAAAAACAGCAAAAAAAACAACACAGGTCACAGGTTTACAAATAGCACATCTAAGGCAGAGACCTTTTCGTACAGCTGGAAAATTTTGTAAAAGCAAAAATGTATTCCACTGTTTCTGAGAAACACAGATTAAAAAGTGCCATTATGATGGTCCACCGTTAGACAATTATGGACCCAGGTGTAGATTTTCCATTGCATCATTCTATTACGAACGAATATGTGCACTACAGCGTGATCAAAGACTGTATTTTATCTGGAAAGATCATCTCTACATATCCCTTCAAGGTGTCAAAGCTTTTTGTTTATTTCTTTTTAAAAATCAATTTAGCCAGGCAACTGTGCCAAGTGAGAACAATTGTTTTGATCCACAGACAAGTTTCAAGCGGTTAAAAGAACAAAAGACTCTTTGTTTTCACGGGGAGCCTTTCAGCACCGATAAAACTCAGGGAGCTCTGCGTGCCCTCTGATCTTTCCCAGAATGAGACGTGGAAAGAAATCAAAGCAACGTGGCCCTTTTCAGAACAAGCAAGACAACTCAGGCCTCTGATCTCTTTGTACATGTCACACGGACTGGGCTTCCTGACTTCTTGGAAAAAAACTGGCCCAGGCCACTGAGGTGTGATGCAAAGCCACTGGGCAAAAACACAAGGCTCTGACGCAGGGGTCCCCAAACTAAGGCCTGGGGGCCGGATGCAGCCCAATCGCCTTCTAAATCCGGCCCGCAGACGGTGCGGGAATCAGCGTGTTTTTGCATGAGTAGAATTTGTGCTTTTATTTAAAATGCATCTCTGGGTTATTTGTGGGGCATAGGAATTTGTTCATTTTTTTTCCAAAATATAGTCCGCCCCCCCCCAAGGTCTGAGGGACAGTGGACCGGCCCCCTGCTGAAAAAGTTTGCTGACCCCTGCTCTGACGCCAGCGAAGGAAGAGGTTACCTGGTAGCCACAACGGCATCTGCTCCGGCAGGGCCTGTTGCCCTCCAGAGATGACTGGACAGCAAATCCCATCTACTGAGGGGGGGTCTGAATCCAAGAGACGCTGGCTAGGCCATTCATTCATTCATTCATTCAGGATCAGCCCTTTCCCCTTCAACTCCGGGAGTGTGCTCATCTATTTATTTTTACCACACCTCCTGTTGCAGCCCCCAGATAGGAAGCTGCTGGAAATGCTTCTGCTCGAGAATAATTCACAGGGGCTGCAACGGCGGGAGGAATTTATCTCACTCCTGCATCGCTGCTGGGACCTCTGAAAACTGTGTTTATATATGGAGTTGCCTTTAAGCGTTTGTATTGTGTTTATATGTGGGGCTGATCTTAATTGTCTTTAGGCTTTCTTGTTTTGTGACGGCAACCATTTCTTCTATAGGTGCGCATTTTATTGTTGGAACATTGTGGTGAAGGGCAGGAAAGCAACCTAGGAGGTAAATAATGGGGTATCAGCCTGACCACATGGAGAGGCACTAACTCAGTGCCAACTTGGAAGGTTCAGGGGGGCTGATATGAAGACACTCCACATGATTCCCGTAGGCAGGGGTGTGGAAATGCCTCCACCCTCTCAGCAATTCACCACCGCAATGAGGTACTTCCAGCAGCCTGAAACCTTCTCCCTTTGGGAGAATTTACCTGCGAGGTGGCCTGACCCCATATGTGTCCACTCCAGTGCTTTCATCTGCATAACTGGCATTGCTAAGGTGCCACACAATACCCATTATGCATGTGAAAGAAATTGTTCTTTTAAGGTGGCAGCAACTGCACTCTGCAACGCTCTGTCCCTTGACATTGGGTGGGAGCCTTCTCTGTACCCTGAAAACATTCTTGTTTAGACAAGCCTACCCAGAAATGTAGAAGGTCGGAGTATGTTTCAATTTGTTTTTAGTTTATGGCTGATTTTATCTTTTGACTGCATTAAAGAGCTGTTTTTTACTAACAATTTTATTGTTAGTACACCATAGCCAGTGTGGTGTAGTGGTTAAAAGCGAGAGACTCTCCCCATGCAGCTGCTGGGTGACCTTGGGCTAGTCACACTTCTTTGAAGTCTCTCAGCCCCACTCACCTCACAGAGTGTTTGTTGTGGGGGAGGAAGGGAAAGGATAATGTTAGCCGCTTTGAGACTCCATCAGGTAGTGATCAAGCGGGATATCAAATCCAAACTTTTCTTCTTCTTTGCATACCACTCCGAGGGTTTGTTAATCAAGCTGTGTATAAATGTTATGAAATAAACAGGTGAAATGAAATATTAGGGACAAGACCCACATCTCATTTTAAAGGTAAAGGACCCCTGACAGTTAAGTCCAGTCGCGAACGACTCTGGGGTTGCGGTGCTCATCCCGCTTTACTGGCTGAGGGAGCCGATGTTTGTCCACAGACAGTTTTTCCAGGTCATGTGGCCAGCATGACTAAGCCACTTCTGGCAAAACCAGAGCAGCGCACGGAAACGCCATTTACCTTCCCGCCGGAGCGGTACCTATTTATCTACTTGCACTTTGACGTGCTTTCAAACTGCTAGGTGGGCAGGAGCTGGGACTGAGCAACGGGAGCTCACCCCATCGCAGGGATTCGAACCGCCAACCTTCTGATCGGCAAGCCCTAGACTCAGTGGTTTAGCCCACAGCGCCACCCGCGTCCCTACATCTCATTTTACACCCTGAAAAATGCCCAGAGGGGGAAGGCTGCCCTCCTCCTGGCTGAACTGCCTCTGCAATTTGGCGCCAGGGCAACTATCAAGAAGAACATCAGTCCCTGATGAAACGCCTTTGCAGAACAAGCAGCTGCTGGAATCCAGAAGAACAAGAGAAGATTGTAAAAGGGGGAAGCCCCCCTGGACTCAAGTCCTTTTCTGGTCTCTATATAGGCCTAACTACAGTCTGCAGCATTTGGAGAAATATTTCTTTCCTGTCTCATTCAAAGCCTTCAAGATTAATCAGGTGCGTGTGTCCTCAGTTCAACCGTGTTTGCATTTCACCTACAACGCCAGAGAGAGAGAGAAGGAGCGAGAGTTTCTTGGTCACAGCCACCAGAACACTCCTGGCTGGGCAAGGGCTTGAACCAAAATTTGTAAAACAGTTCCTTTAGATTTGACATTCATCCACTCGCTCCGTGTACATGCCAGTGATCTCACTCAGCCAGTGATCGGCTTTGAGGACTGAGCCACCAATGTGCTTCTGATGATTATGGATAACTCTTAATTTACGGAGTCCATTATCAAAGCATGTTGCAACACAAAACATGTTAACAGGGGATGAGGCAAATCTGAGGAGGTGGAGAGGACTATTAACAGGCCCTAACAGTATACCTGAAGGAGCATCTCCACCCCCATCATTCAGCCCGGACACTGAGGTCCAACTACGAGGGCCATCCGCTGGTTCCCTCATTGCAAGGTTACATACAGGGAACCAGGCAGAGGGCCTTCTTGGTAGTGGCGCCCCCCTGTGGAAACCCTCCCATCAGATGTCAAGGAAATAAACAACTATCTGACTTTTAGAAGACATCTGAAGGGAAGTTTTTAATGTTTGATGCTTTATCGAGTTTTTAATATTATGTTGGGAGCCGCCCAAAGTGGCTGGGGAAACCCAGCCGGACAGGCAGGGTATAAACAATAAATTATTTATTATTATTTATTATTATTATTATTATTATTATTATTATTAATAACTACTACTACTACTACTACTACTACTACCAGCCTGCATTGGACAGGGTGGCCTCCAAGATCCCTTTCTTATCCTGCAATGGCTGAAAGGAACCAGAGAGTCTCTGCCTTCTTAGTTGCCGTGCTTTTGGGCTGCCCAGAGGCACCTGCCTTGGCAGCTTGAGAAGCAGGATGCCAGGCAGGAGAGAACCTTTGGCCTGATCCAGAAGGGCTCATCTTAACTCCTTCTCCACAACCAGCCCACAGCCTGCATGTCCAGACTGAGGAATGCAACCTGCAGGGTATAAATCCTTGGAATGCAGCTGCCAGCATTCAAGGAATCAGCCCTGCGGCTTGATTCTGGTGGGGGCCGGCTGGTGTCGATTTGGCCCCAGCGAATCGAGTGCGCAGAAGAATCCAGATCCCCAGCAGAGCCGCAGATAGAAACGATAAGGCACTCCTGAAGGGAAACTAAATTCCTCTTCCCACTCCCTCCTCCTCTCCCCCGCCACCGGCTTCTACGACTCATAATTAAAAAGCAAAAACATTTTCCTTACTAGGGCATTGCGGAGAAATCACACCAAAATGCCCTGTGTTGCCACCAGCTCGAGCAAAAGAGGAGCCTCAGTTCAGGGGGAAGTGAAGAGAAAAGGCAAGTGCCACTCAGGGAAAGGTCAGGCGCATGAAGTGTGTTAATGGAGGCAAACCACAACCCGTTCACACTGCTATTTGCTTTTTCTCCTCTGTCCGCCATTTGCACCCGCCAGTGAGAAAAACGTTTCTGCAAGAGGTGGTAGTGATGGACTGTTGTGGCTGGATATGAGCAGCGGTTCCCAAAGGGGGTGAGGCCAACGCCCTGGGGGCAGTGGGAGTGCCTAGAGGGGTGCAAAGAATCAAGAGGGCAGCAGGGAGACCCGGGAGGTATAAATGGATACCACACTCTGAAAAGCCGGTATCACTCGATCAAGCCCATTCGTTTTGTCAGATTAATTAAACAGTATTAAATGGATTTTGAACAAAGGTGCAAATCATTGTTACTTCTTTGAATTCTGCTGAGTTATCTTCCTTAGTGGGTTGTGCAAACTGCTGTTTTATAGAATTGTTTTTATTAAAGATTTTCTATTCTGAGTAATGTTTTTTACAAGGTAGGATAGTGGGCACTGGGGATGAATTTACGGAACTCAGGGGGCAGTGGTCCAAAAAAGTTTGGGATCACTGGATATAAGTGACTGTCAGGAGGAGCAGGTCACACTGAGCACCCCAAGATTAGCATTCACTCAACTCACATGGGGGAGGGGGTCTGTACACAAGAGAGGGAACCACTTTCTGGGAAGAACTTCAGAGATATCCTAACACAGCTGCTATGGAAGAGGGTGGGATGGGAAGATATGGCTGTGTAACAATTGCGGGAAGAGCAATGTGCTCCGAAGCTGCTTGTCTATCTTCTTGGAGAGGTTGTTAAACGAACTTCAGAAAAAGATTAGGGTGCTTCTGAGTCATCTTGCACATCATGCTTCTGGGCTGTTTTACTGACGTGTAAAATGCCATCTTGAAAAAGCGTTGCTGGATAAAGGAAAACTGACTTTGGAAAATGGATAATGGACTTTGGAAAATTGTCTTTAAAACGATACAGAACACGTTAACTACGCATGGAAATGAAAAATGGGTCTGTATGGAATGACCCCCATTAAAGATTGTATGTTAAAGGTAAACAAAACAATTATTTGCAGAGCACACTTTGAACCAAGTCCACAAAGGTCTGCTTCTGTTCCAGAAGTGACCCACCTTCATTTCTGTGATAGCACAGTGAGTATGCTTTCGTTATCAGGTTTTTGTATGGATTAGATCCCACTTTGCCAGGTAACTATCCTGCTGCGGTTTACAGGCCAGCAAATGGGAGGTGGCCTATGAAATAATGAACTCTTCTGGTTGGGCCTCGTACCTGGCTATTTTAAGAGAGTAAGCATGTAGGAAGGACCTGTGTTTGTGATTTTTAGGAGGGTGCAATGCTAGAAATTGCCTAACCAAGCCAAAGCAACTCTTATTATATAGCCACTGGGTTTGGCAGAGCTGAGCTAGAGTTCTCCGCAGCACATTTGTAAACAGTGAAGGGCAGGCAGACATTCCAGCACAGCTGGGAACAGTCTCCAGGGAGTCCCAGTTGGCTGAATGGCCATGCTCCCCAACACGTGCCCACTACTCATTTAAGGAGAACGTTTCTGCCACCCAGACTCGCTTGGGTTTATTGCCACATAAAGTCCGAAGCGCCTCTCAGAGGCTTAAGTGGGAGTCAAGAATTTTCATGTCAGAATGATGGCCCATGAAAGCAGATTGCGCACTCCAGCTGAACTCTCTGCGGCCACCGCCACAGTGAGGAGAAGCAGAGAGAAGGAACAAATTTGTTCAACTGGTGCGGTAACCTTTCTAGTAATTTGACAAAAATGCTCAAAGGTGCATGGCATTTGGTTTGGTGTTTTGTTGACTGCATCCCACCTTGGTACCCATATGGATGAAGAGCATGGTATGAATACTTCAAAATTAACTAACCAAAGTTAAGGATACATACAGCGCTGAAGACAAAGCGATTTTGGGGCTAAGTCATCAACAAGTCAAAGATGCAGAAGGCGAGCTAGGGTGACATAGTAGTTAGAGGAGCAGGTCAGACCCCACCGGGAGTACCGTGTCTAGTTCTGGGTACCACAGTTTAAGAAGGCTATTGATAAGTTGGAATGTGTGCAGAAGAGGGCATCCAGGTTGATCAAGGGTCTGGAGACCTGTATGAGGAATGGCTGAAGGAGTTTGCCTATGTTCAACATGGAGAAGAGGAGATGATAGTCATCTTCAACATTCTGAAGGGCTGTCACACGGAAGACGTAGCAAGCTTGTTTTCTGCTTCTCAAGAGGGGAGGACCTGAACCAAGGGATTCAAATAGCAAGAAAGGAGATTCTGGCTAAACATCAGGAATAGCTCATGGGAAGAGCTGTTCGACACTGGAACGGACAGGCTCGGAAGGTGGTGGACTCTCCTTCATTGTTTGTTTTGTTTGTTTTAAAGTGCAATGCAAGGAATTGGACTCGATGACCAACTCTACAACTCTATGATTCTAGGTCAGGACTGGGTAGAAATGGGTTCAAATCCCCACTCAGACACCAAGCCCACTGGTTGACCTTGCATCTCAGCCTAACCTACCATACCAGGTTGCTGTGGGGAAACTGGGGTGGAGAAGAGCCTTGTATACCACACACGAGTCTCTTAAAGGAAACGTGGGACATAAATGTAAACAACAAAGCACACATTCTTTAACTTCACAAGAGCGCAGCATTCCCAAGGCTTCCTTTTCCAGTGATCTGTGCTCCTCACAAAATGCACAGAATAAAATATTAGAAGGGGAAGGGAGGTTTTCCTTATTGTCACCACCTTTTCCCGATCCACAGAGCATGCATCACCGCCCCAAACATACCATGATCATCTCTGTGATTTAAGTGCAGTATGTGCCTTCACACAAAGCTTCCCTCAATTTCTGATTATTAACATGAAGAATCAGCTGACCGCTGGCTGTTCTAGCAAAACATGCAATCCATGTAGGATACACAGTCCTATCAGTGAAGGATTTTGAAGACAACCTGAAGGCCTGTTCCTCGACCTCCACGCCAAGACAGAGCACGAAGGGAAGCAGCCTTCTAGAATCATAGAATCCTAGAGTTGGAAGAGACCCCAAGGGCCATCCAGTCCAACCCCCTGCCAAGCAGGAAACACCATCAAAGCATTCCTGACAGATGGCTGTCAAGCCTCTGCTTAAAGACCTCCAAAGAAGGAGACTCCACCACACTCCTTGGCAGCAAATTCCACTGTCAAACAGCTCTTACTGTCAGGAAGTTCTTCCTAATGTTTAGGTGGAATCTTCTTTCTTGTAGTTTGAATCCATTGCCCGTGTCCGCTTCTCTGGAGCAGCAGAAAACAACCTTTCACCCTCCTCTACATGACATCCTTTTATATATTGGAACATGGCTATCTAATATAGTTCAACGCATGGTTAAACTGTGGAACTCCCAGCTGCAGGAGGCAGTGAAGACCACCAGCTTGGGTGGCTTTAAAGGAGGATTAGACAAATTCATCATGGAGGAGAGGGCTACCCATGGCTACTAGCCGTGATGGCTATCTCTGCCTCCAGGGCTCTTGTGCTTGGATCCTGCTTGTGGGTTTCTCACACACACATTTGGTTGGCCACTGTGAGAACAGGATGCTAGGTGAGCCATCAACCTGATGCAGCAGGCTCTTATTATGTTCTTATATATGTTGGGCTGGGCTATTTAAGTATAGGATAGAATTTACACCATCACTTCCTGTTCTCAAGCAACCAGGCAAGCAGATCTCATGGAAAATAAGCAACCAGGCAAGCAGATGCAGTCATGGAAAATATAGGCCTCCTTAACTGCACACAAGCAAGCAACTGCTCAGGGGTGTAGTCATGCAAGACAGACCCAAAAAAGAAAATGTGTAATCACATACAACTCCCAAATTAAAACAGGCGAGATCTAGTTCTCTTTCTCGCTGGAGGCCACAGGCCACCCAATCTCAAACAGCTCCTCACCCACAATAATACTACCAGAAATTAGTAGGGCGCCAGGACAACACCATTACTGTCCCAACAACATTTTGCTATTTAATTGCATTGTGTATGCTTAGTGCCCTTCAGATGGACAAACAGGCCAAACCCTCAAAGGATAAATCCATTTCACAAGACAGAGCGAGCACCTCAAAAAGTCTGAGTGCCATTTATTGCACCTGGCTGACACTAAAGCTATCTTTAGACTGCCTTTCCCTGAAATGTATGTGTTTTCCATACCTCTGATCACCCATTCCCACCAAGCAATACCCCTCCCCACTCCCTCCTCGAAGTATATGTTAAAGACAGACAATATGTTAAGGAGTTTAACAATAAAAAGTAGAGTGTTTTGAAAACTGAAATATGGTGCCAATATTTTTATTGCAAACACCAAATTAAACATGTATTAACAATTTCTGTTAGAAATGTGATATTAACAATGTGTCACTTATATGAACTGTGTATTAGTTCATGCTTTCCAAAATAGTAAGTAAAAAGTGTTGCTGACACCCCCATGGCGAGCAGACATTCTGTTTTGGCACCCACAACCCAGGTCCCATTTGGCGCCTAGCTTTTCTGTCCCAGTTTCTAGCACTGCACAGGGCATCAGAGTAGAAAGGAGGAAACCTTTTTATGAGCTCTTGTTTTGGAGGTACCAGCGTTTAAAACCTGAAATAAACAGGAAGTTGAAATTGGATGCAAATGCCAGCCACTCGCTGTGGCTTTGTTTCCTATATCCAGGACAACCAACTTCTGTGCTCAAGCAGAGAAGCAGGTACTTCTCTAGTAGTCTGGCATGCAAAGCTCAACTCTCCTGGTTTTCGGCTCTGCTGACATACCACGGAAAGGCAGCCAACTTACGACACCGGCAGCGAAGAAATGCAGGTTGTGGAGCCAAATCCGTAAGAAAAGCCTGGCTGCTGGATCAGACCAAAGGGGCCCAGCAGCATCCTGTTCTCACAATGGCCAACCAAATGCCCGTAATGGGAAGTCCAGAAGCAGAGCCAGAGGACAGCAGCACTCTCCCCAGCAACTGGCATTCTCAGGCATAATGCCTCCAACAGTAGAGGGAGAACAGAGCCATCAAGACTAGTAGCCACCGACAATCCTATCCTCCATGAATTGGTCCAATCCAGGGGTCAGCAAATTTACCGCGCCTCGGGCCAATGTCTCCAGCGCCGATCGTGCGGAGGGCAGGGGAGCACACACCCATAACGCGTGCGCACACACTATTTCCGGCACACTTCCGGGTCGGAGGAGCACTGGAAATAGCTTGTGCGCATGTGCACGGGCATCCTCCGACCCGGATGTGCACTGGAAAGAATGCTTGCACATGTGCACAAGCTATTTCTGGTGCTCCTCCGACCCAGAAGTAGGCAGCCGCAACGCGCTGTGCCGGTAAGAGCGGGCGGGGGTGGCGGGGATTGCCGTGGGCCAGATAAATGAGTCCCTCGGGCTGTATCCGGCCCACGGGCCTTAGTTTGGAGACCTCTGGTCTAATCCTCTTTTAAAGCCCTCCAAGTTTGTGGGAGTGAATTCCATAGTTTAACTATGTGCTGTGTAAAGAGGGACCCCTTTTTGCCTGGATGCTAAGGGTTCTTTCTTGCCAGTCTCTGGATAGAATTAAACACCCAAAACAGAGGGCTGTTGCCCCAAATGGTCTGAGAGACTGCCAGTTTCAGGGCAGGAATGCCCGTGTCTGATGGCTCCTCGGGATCCTTGAGCAGTTTGGAGATTTGCTGCTGAGTCTAGGTCCCCAGGTTTGAGGCCCAGCAGGAATACAGGAACCTCCCTTACAATGCATTGGCTCATCTGGCTCAGTGTTGTCAGCACGGAGTGGCAGTGGCTCTCCAGGGTTTCAGACTGTACCTGGGACCTTTCGAATGCAAAGCATGCGCTCTGCTACTGAGACAAATCTCTTCCCCAAAAGAGGAAGGGGAAGAAGAGCCCAGCGTGAGGACTTGTGTCTCTCATCATTTAAAAAGCAGTCCCAAATAATACCCAGAACATGCCTCTGACACTCAAGAATCCCATTCCGCACAGCACTGCCAATCACGATGCTCACGGTTGGGTTCTCACCAATCTTAGAGGGCTGCCCTGATGAAGATTTGCACCCTCTCACACCACAACAGGAGCCTCATTGTTGCACAGCAAAGTACGCTGAAAGGGTTTGCACAACACAACTTCCTCGAAACGGAAGCATAAACCTAGCAAAGCGCACAAGGGCGAAAAGTGACAATGACATGGCAATCTGTTGTGCTAGAAAACGATTCCAAGAGAATGCCTCAAAGAGCAGCACCAAATCCTGCTGCTTTGTCTGTGGATTTAACTGCCTGTTTCTTCTGTCATTGGTACAAAGATGTTTTTATGAATAATATTGTTTTAACTTATGGCCGGAAGCTGCCTTGTGAATTCTTATAAATTAGGTTAAAAATATGCTAAATAAATAACAAGCTGCTCACCCAGTTGGCTCTCCTATCAGCTGTGGTCCTTTCTAGCAGAGTCCCAGAGGACACCAGACATCCCAGCCATGTCACTTTGCTAGGTTGATGGACCAGAAATAGTCCCCAGGTGGGGGGGGGGAACCAAAATGGGACCACTTCACTATAATGGGAGTGGGGAACACTGGGCAACCACAAACTATAGGTGGGTTGGAGAGCATCATCTAAAGGCCCAGGGATAAAAGCCTCAGGCATCTCTCTCTTCTTGGACAGTGTTCTCGAAGCAACTGGAATGAGTTTGGGCAAACTGCGGGAGGCAGTGGAGGATAGGGGTGCCTGGCATGCTCTGGTCCATGGGGTCATGAAGAGTTGGACACGACTGAACGACTGAACAACAACAAAAACAACTTATTTCCATTTGGTGCAAAATCTGTATTACAAACCTACCTCAGCCCTGCAGCCCTGAGGGAGGGGTCTATACTTTGCAGGTCACAGATCCAGCCCCCAACTCCTCCATTTTTAAAGACCTCAGGCAGCAAAGATGAGAGAGAATGTTGCATAAGAACCTAAGAAGAGCCTTTAGGATCAGGCCAGTGGCCCATCTAGTCCAACAACCTGTTCTCTCAAGAGCAGACAAGATGCCTGCAGGAAACCCACAAGTGAGATTCAAGCACAGCAGTACTCTCCCCTCCTTTTTCTAATGTTCTCTAATGGGGGAATTGGGGGGGCGGCTGCTGCTTAATGGACCAACTGCCCGACTCATATGTTCATTCAACTGCCCCTAGTAAGGGCTGCAAGCATCTCTTCCTCACCTTTTTTCAATGCATGCTCTGCGTGTGAATTGCTCTGCGCCTGCAGTTTCCGTCAGATCCATCACTCATCCTCGCCCGTTGCTACAATCCTCTTAGCTATTAACCTGCTTTCACCTCCACGTTCCTGTATCCCATCGTACCCAAAATTTGCAATACTGTAATAATGAATAATCTTTTTTTAAAAAACAACAATATAATAATAATAATCAATAATTTATAGCACAAGTTTTGGGATCTGATGTTTTTATTTGTGTTACATGGATTAGAGCTACGATTTTAATGTGTGATGACTCAGAAGTAAACTGTGAATTTAGCCAGCCTTTCTGGCTCAGATCATGTTTAAAATGTCTTTTTTAAAACAATATATATATATATATATTTAGAAAAGTACAAACAAAAACACCTCTGCAAATTCTGCAGACGTTCCATAGTAGTAGTTTTGGAATGATTCCTGTGAATGAGACATATAGCTATGGGGAAACAGGACATGGAAACTGAAAATCCATGTAGATGAAAGACTCAAGAGCAGCTATTGGAAAGAACGAAGCGTGCTGCCCACAGTTCATTTACAAAAAACAAAAAACAAAACCAGGAGATTTTTTTCAAGCTGGGCACAGCTCTTTTCATTGAGAATGTCTCCGGTTCAATCCCTGTCAAGTAACAGTTGACAGGAGAGGCTTTTCTCAACCTTAGAAGCTGGAAAGCTGGAGCCAGTCAGAAGAAAGTCATAGAATCCTAGAATCCTAGAGTTGGAAGAGACCCCAAGGGCCATCCAGTCCAACCCCCTGCCAAGCAGGAAACACCATCAAAGCATTCCTGACAGATGGCTGTCAAGCCTCCGCTTAAAGACCTCCAAAGAAGGAGACTCCACCACACTCCTTGGCAGCAAATTCCACTGCCAACAGCTCTTACTGTCAGGAAGTTCTTCCTAATGTTTAGGTGGAATCTTCTTTCTTGTAGTTTGAATCCATTGCCCCGTGTCCGCTTCTCTGGAGCAGCAGAAAACAACCTTTCTCCCTCCTCTATATGACATCCTTTGATATATTTGAACATGGCTATCATATCACCCCTTAACCTTCTCTTCTCCAGGCTAAACATACCCAGCTCCCTAAGCCGTTCCTCATAAGGCATCGTTTCCAGGCCTTGGACCATTTTGGTTGCCCTCTTCATGCAGTGCATAGGTAAGCTATGGAACTCACTCCCACAGGAGACAGTGACAGCCGCCAATCTAGATGGCTTCCGAAGAAGATTAGACAAATCAGTGGAGTAGAAGGCTATTGATGGCTCCTAGCCAGGATGGCTATGTTGTGCCTGCACAGTCAGGGGAAGCAATGCTTCTGAATACCAGTTGCTGGAAGCCACAGGAGGGCAGAGTTACGCTTGTACTCAAATCCTGGTTTTGGCCTTGCCTTTGGGGTACCTGGTTGGCCACTGTGCTGGTCCAGCTCTTCTTCTGTCCTTATTGCATAGCAGTGGGCCGGCTAGATGGACATATAAACCTCAACTGGTACAAGGCAGATTGCTAATGATCCGAGCAAGGCTCCCCGGAAACGCCAGCAGGTACACACCAGCCCAGCAAATCCAGGACTCATAAACAGGATTCAGGTAGAGCAGAGTATGGCCAGCTGCATGATTTACAGCTTTAAATATACAAAGTTCAGAACGTGTTTTCAACGCCTGGGCTCTGCACTTCCTCGTCACCACAAGGGTGAATATGTTTGATGCAGAGTTGCGCAAGCCATTTAACTTTCTCTTATCTTCCTAGCCAGCCTAAATGAACTACTTTGGCGGAGGCTAATTAAATCGAGAAAGGGCAATAATCTGGCCCATGGTGTCAGAAGGTCATCCTGGGACTCCTTCACCAGAATAACCTCAATTGATGCAGAATGAGCTTGGTCTTTAGTGTGTGTGAATTAATTTATCCAGCATCAAGCTTTATTTCTGCAGCAAAGCTGATTAATGAAAAGAATTCAGTGGTGGTTCTCAGCACCAATAAACACAGGCTGCAGTTTCAGAGCCTCTGAATTGTTTTTGGGGTTTGTTAGCAGCAAGCAGGAAACTTCTGCACTAGATCCGGGGAATGAGTGACGGCCACGAACCAAGTTTAACTGCAAGGAGAGAACTTACAGGAATGCAAAGTTCACCTCGAGGCTGAGGTTTACGCCTCTTAGCAAACTACAACTGTTTGAACATCCTTATTCTACAGGGCAACATTTAATTTGTTTGCTTCTGATGGAATCGTGCCAGAAAGTACTCTCAGTTTAGAGAAAAGGAGAGTAAAAAAAAAAAAAAGGTTAATAAAACAATGCTTGGCATGGAGTGAGCGGATAGAGAAGTGTTTCTTCCTCTGTCATATAACACCAGAACTCATGGATATCCAACGAAGCTGAATGTTGGAAGATTTGGGACAGATAAAAGAAAATACTTCTTCACGCAGTGCACAGTTAACCTATGGAACTCCCTCCCACTGGAGGCAGTGGTGGCCAGCTTTAAGAGAGGCACAGACAAATAAATGGAGGAGAGTGCTATCAAAGGCTGCTTAGCCAATATGGCCATGTTCTGCCTCCACAGTTGGAAGCAGCAATGCTTTAACTGTTTTTAACTCTGAGTTTTATATTGTTGTAACCCCAATGGGACCTGCTGATGAAGGGCAGGGAATAAATAATTCCATTTATTGGTTCCTGAGGACATGGGCAAAGTCTTTGGAGACTTGTGTCCACCCACTTGCTTTCTTGACCCTTGACCTTTGTGGCTGGTGAGGGCAAACTGGGAAGGAGTGAAGCCTCATGGACCAGCACTCATAAACAAAGCTCTGCAGCTGGGCGAAATGATGCTACCACCGAAGGAGGCTGCGGTCTGAACCGTTCTGAAAAGTCCTCCCTGAATCCTGCTGATCTGAACTATGGACCTGCCGCAATTAAGCAGCCCTGTGTGAAAGAGCAAGGTCATCAATATGCTGGTGCCACCTTACTTTGTTTTCCAGAATCCTCTGATCTGAGAGCTGATCAAGAGATCACAGAATTATAGAGTTGTAGAGCTGGAAGGGACCCAGGGGGTCCTTAGGCCTGTCCCTGCAACACAGGAATCACAGCTACAGACATGTGGGGTTACAGCAACCACTTGTTGGGCCCAGCTCTCCCTGAAAGAGTGGCTATGCAGCCTTGGGTTGCTCCCTAGCCCTGCTGAAAATCCTTGTGCCGGGTTTTTTGCAGCCCTTCCTCACTGAATGAGACCTCCTTTCCATCGTGCACACAACAGGATTACAGACATGTGTTCTACGCTGAACTGCCCTTGAAGACGGCTCGGAAACTTTCACTATCACAAAAAGCAGCAACTCTTCTTTCGACTAGAGCACAGAGAAGAGGCCATGTTGCTTCCAATTTGATGCAGCTATACTTGCTGCCAATTTGCTCCCAGGCTCAATTCAAGGTGCAGACCTGATCTTTCTTCTACATTTTAAAGAATTGGGCTATTAGCAGTCTAAGATTCAAAGAATCCTACTTAAGTTAGGGGGCGAACTAGAAAACCTTTAGGTCTTTTAAAGCCTTGTCTAGAGTTCAATGTAGTTCTTATAAAGGAAAAAGAACAGTAGTATCACTGCTACTTCAATGTCTACGACTTCCACAGAGCTGTTGCGGCCCTTTTCAGGATAACTCACAGGAGCTATCCCTTTGGGGGCACAAAGAGAATGAATCTTCTCTTCTCCAGAAGCAATAGATACTTTCAGTATGGCCTGATGATGATTTCTGGGGCTGAGTGGGGGCAGTGAGAAGTTAACTCAAAATCACTTTCTGAGCTGATGCTGCTGAGCTTAAGAAGATGAGCGGGAAGCATGACTCTTCTGACCTCCAGCAACTGCTGCTGCAGCTTCTGTTCAAAGGAGCATCACAGCAGGAATGGGGGTTGAGAGTCTGTAGTCACTGCGAAAAGCTGAGCAAGGCAGAGAGTCTGGACTCCTCCTGTTCACTGCAGCTTCCCTGCCTGCCATGGCTAAAGGCTGGAAAAAAAATATACTTCCGAGTTCAAGGCATCATGCTTTTAAAAGCCAGCATCTACTTCCAAGGAAACAGCCCTGCACAGGATGGAGGGAAAGTCCTTCAGTGCCAGCATCAAGATATTCTAACCACTTCCTCATGCAGAGTCCACCTGTTGCGTCACAAGCCCCAAAACATGACTCGGAGTAAGCCAGCAGGCACAAATGCAGCTACAGGCAGGCCTTTTAAAAGCGTTGCCAAATTTGGCAAAGGCTGTGAGCCATGGCGGGCAGATTGTAGCCCACAGCCACTTGCATGCCTCTAGGACGCAGCCCAGCAGCAGAGATCAGCAGAGGAAGGGTGAAACCTTAAGTCTCTTGTCTTGTCCTTTTTAAACTCTTGCTCACACCATAATTACTCAGGATCTGATGCATGTTCAGACACCTTCCATTATTTGCAAGGCAGCTCCAGTCCAAAGATCCTAACAGTGCATAGCGTTTTGTTTTGTGTGTGTTGTGTATTGCTTGTTGTTGCTTTAGCTGCTTAGATGTCTCCAATGTGGTACAGAAATATTTATTATACCACAGCGCACTCTTTGTCCATGTACTGAGTCGACCACAGCAAACTATGGCAAGTTCTTAAAGAAATGGGAGTGCCTGATCACCTCATCTGTCTCCTGAGAAATCTCTATGTGGGACAAGAAGCTACAGTTAGAACTGGATATGGAACAACTGATTGGTTCAAAATTGGGAAAGGAGTACGACAAGGCTGTATATTGTCTCCCTGCTTATTTAACTTATATGCAGAATTCATCATGCGAAAGGCTGGACTGGATGAATCCCAAACCGGAATTAAGATTGCCGGAAGAAATATCAACAACCTCAGATATGCTGATGACACAACCTTGATGGCAGAAAGTGAGGAGGAATTAAAGAACCTTTTAATGAGGGTGAAAGAGGAGAGCGCAAAATATGGTCTGAAGCTCAACATCAAAAAAACTAAGATCATGGCCACTGGTCCCATCACCTCCTGGCAAATAGAAGGGGAAGAAATGGAGGCAGTGAGAGATTTTACTTTCTTGGGTCCATGATCACTGCAGATGGTGACAGCAGTCACGAAATTAAAAGACGCCTGCTTCTTGGGAGAAAAGCAATGACAAACCTAGACAGCATCTTAAAAAGCAGAGACATCACCTTGCCGACAAAGGTCCGTATAGTTAAAGCTATGGTTTTCCCAGTAGTAATGTATGGAAGTGAGAGCTGGACCATAAAGAAGGCTGATCGCCGAAGAATTGATGCTTTTGAATTATGGTGCTGGAGGAGACTCTTGAGAGTCCCATGGACTGCAAGAAGATCAAACCTATCCATTCTGAAGGAAATCAGCCCTGAGTGCTCACTGGAAGGACAGATCCTGAAGCTGAGGCTCCAATACTTTGGCCACCTCATGAGAAGAGAAGACTCCCTGGAAAAGACCCTGATGTTGGGAAAGATGGAGGGCACAAGGAGAAGGGGACGACAGAGGATGAGATGGTTGGACAGTGTTCTCGAAGCTACCAACATGAGTCTGACCAAACTGCGGGAGGCAGTGGAAGACGTGCCTGGCGTGCTCTGGTCCATGGGGTCAAGAAGAATCGGACACGACTAAACGACTATAACAACAACAACAACAAAAGCGCACTCTTTTAGACTATCCTGCAACCTGAAGGTGACACAGAATTAGTCAAAGAGATTTTCACAAAAACAGTTAGGCCTACAGTATGTTTATTCACCAACTGAACAGTGAGCAGATAAAGACTCATGTCCGTGACAGTTTGTTCAAGCAAGTGAAATCCCACTAGGAAGCACCTAACGGGCCTATTCTGCTTCTGCCCTGGAGTCTGCCCGACGAGTTAACTTCGGGGCTTCAGAATTTACTTGCAATACTGAAAAGCCTGAGGAAATCCACACAAGACAAAGAGGATAGAAAACAGAAGAAGAAGAAGAAGAAGAAGAAGAAGAAGAAGAAGAAGAAGAAGAAGAAGAAAGAAGAAAAAGAAAGAAAGAAAGAACTAGGTGTTTTTAGCTTAGAGGAGGCAGGGGTAACCAGACTGGCAGCTCTTTATGCACCTGAAAAGGGCAACACCTGAACACAACCTCCTTCCTGCTGGCTTCTCGCAGCAGGTATTGACAATGAGGGGGCAGTGGGGACATTGAGTAATTTTGACAGCCTGAGCATTACAAGTTGCCAAGCGAGGCCACAGTCCTGACAATTGTAATTATTTTAAAACATGCTGGATAAACATTTGATCTGGCGCAGAGTAAAGAAGCAGGTGTGGTAACTGGCTGTCATGCTAAGTATCAGAAGCCTAAGCAACAGGTTTATGGCCAGCTGTAAAAAAGCGATTACCCTGTAGAGCTGAAATTCATCACTGCTCCCGCAGGTCCTTTTCTGACACGAGAGAAGAGCTAAGTGAGACTCAACAAGACTCGGAAGGGGAAGGACACATGACCAGATCTGCAGATGGTTAGGAAAGGAAGTTAGCCTTTATCGCACATCAACTGGCAGGCTGATCGCTGCAAACTCACACTGTATTATAGCCCACATTTTTTCTCTAAGACGCCCAAGGTGGTGTACATGGTTCTCCCTGAATCCCCACAACAACCCTGTGAGTTAGGCTATGCTGAGAGGCAGTGACTGGCCCCAGGTCACCCACACCCAGTGTGCTTCATGGCCGAGTGGGGGATCTGAGCCCTGATCTCTCAGGTTTTGGTCCAAACACTTGAACCTAGACCTTACCAAACTTTTCATGCTGGTGACACACTTTTGAGACATGCATCATTTCGTGACACAGCAATTCAGTTTTACTAGCAAACCAGAGGTTAAGCTAACCCCTTTTCAGCCCTGGGAGGAGCGTGGGGAGCGTTTGCACAAGGACACACTAACGTGTCGCGACACAGAGTTTGGAAAGCTCTGTTCTAAATACTACATACGCTAGTTAGCTCTCTAGTCCTCACAGAAAAATAATCAGAAACAACTTTTATTTCTGCTGAGTGTTTAGCACCCCAAAAAGGAAGTTGCTTGAGATATCCATTGGTCAAGAGAGGACTTCAGTGAACATCCTTCCTACAGAAGCTCTCCAGCACCTCTCTACATCTGCTTCTCCAAGCAACAGCTGTCACTTTCAACAACCAAACGCCTGCAAAAGTCCAAATTTGGCAAGCAGGAAAACTTTGAAACCAAATTAAGCTAGGCATGTTCTGCACAGAATAGGACCAACAAGTTTTTTATGTGGCTGTGGCTGAAGACTTTGGCTTCCCAGCTCGTTTAAAGTTCTGGCACCTGAGATAAAGGAGTTTCAGTTTGCCAGTAAGGCCTGCAGACACTGCTAGAAGTTCCAGACGCTAAGGGTTTTTATACTGGAAAACTAGTGTTTCCAGAAATGTGGTTGCCGCTGGGAAGCCTTAGAAATGCCAAGGAAATTACTGCTGCTGGTTTGCTAATACTTGCAAGTCATGTTATGTAAAAATAACTGCTCACCTCTCTGTGGCAGTAATACAGGATGCAAGTGGGGTTCGGTATTGGCGACATGTGCAACGCACCATGAGAACTGCCACACTGGATCGTGTGCTCACATGCAGGTTACTACTAATGAGATAATCTCTTCCTGTCATTTGTTTGCCAGCATCTAGTTTTCGTTCCTCTTTTATATGAAGTCTAACAGTGGACGCTAGAACTGTCACCCTCCTCTCCATACACAGTATCTATTCCTTGTGGCAGTGAATTCCACAGTCCAGGGCTCAGGAAATGGCAACAGGCTGCCTCTTCCTCAGCACTTATTTGTGCTATTGTCAATTGAGGAGAGAGAAATTCAGGGTCCATTATGACCCCCCCCCTTCCCTCAAACAAAGATCAACAAGGACATTTCCCGTTCCTCTTGGGAATTCCAACAAGAAAAACCACTTAGAAACTGGTGTGCAAAGATTCCAACTCTGACACTCTTACAACCCCCCCCAAGCCACTTGATAAACCTACGTTAGTTAAGGAGATGCTGACATGCAGCTACCGGTATTTTAAAGACCTGTGATGCAGTTATGGGAACTTTCAACATGAGAAACTGGCAATGGTGCATCGTAGCCATCACTTTGCAAATCAATCTCCTGCATGGGGCTTCCCTAGATCTTTAGGAATGTTTCGACACCACAAACAAGCAGGGAACAGTGGATTCTCCTTTACTATATTCCGAAGCTCAGATATGATACAGCAGATGTGTTCTAAATACTTTTCTGTTTTACCCAATGCCTGATAAGAGAGCACGGTTTGCACCTACGGCCACATTCTTTAACTCAACGGAAAGAGGGGCAGTTGACACTCAGCAGCTAAACCTCAAGCCCTGAAACAGTCAAATTTTCCTTCCGAAAAAAATCAGCGGGTTTCAGATAGAAAACACACTTCTTCCACAAAAAAGCTGCTCTTTTTTTCTCTCTTCCATGTAAAGCAGGAAATAACCACTTTTACTTCAAGCTAGCAGCCTTTCTCGGGGCTATTTCAAGATGCGTAGTGTTTTTTGTTTCCTAGCCTGAAACTGCCTACAGAAAGAACCACTGCGGAGTTGGGGAGGGGAAACTCTCAGGCACGCTAGAAAAAAAAACCACCAGTATATGACCACCAAAAATAGCTAGGATTTAAGCAGACATCAGAACTCAGGTTGGCGAGGAGGGAGCTCCAAAATACTTCACAAGTTTCTTTTCTGACCCTCCAAAAAGTGAAGACCAATTCACAACTTCAACTTCAAAGCAGAGCCCCAGGGATGAAAAGATTCCAGCAGCCCGGAGGAACATTATTTTATACCCCAAAGGATTAAGAAAAGCCAAAACCAGCTCCTTACCAATAAATTTTTCCTTACCTGCTATTGTGGCATCGTCCAGGTAGGTGCCTGGGGGCCTCTCCCCCTGTCCATGGTGCAGAAGGAAGCCGCAAAGGATCCATATGGCTATTCTGGACCATACATCCATGTTGTGTCCGGCAAAGGGGACCCTTCAGCGTCTGTCGTGTGTCAGGAGTTCCTCGGCATCGGTTCCCAACAGAAAAAGAAGACCAGATTCCCAGGGATACTCCGAGTCCTGTTTCTTTCTGTCCTTGGATTCTTATATTCCAAAAGAGTACAGGAAGTGTCCACTAGCCCAGAAGTAGAGCCAGGTTGTTTCCAAAAGCTGCAGAAGTAAAGGTTGGAAAGGCTTTAAGGAGTTTTCCCCCTAGCCGCTGAACACAGCTCGAAATTCTGCCCCAGATCCAACAGCCTCCCAAAACCTTTTCTATATCCGCAGAACAGGCGCTGAAAGGCTCGCCTTACCTCTAAGTGGGGGGTGTCCTACAAATCCTAAACGCTTAAAAGCACCCGTTTTCAACATGCAACATAACTGGGGAATTAGTAAAATATTCTCTGGGCTTGTCTGCTTTCTTTCGCAAATTATGTACTAGGCTGCTGAAGAAACCCGACCAATGAAGTAGTAATCCGAGCACATCCCCAAAACTGCCAGCAGGTTTAGAACAGTTTAGTGGATTCAGAACTAGAGGAGACCAGATTATGCCTGGTATAATAGAAGTGTAACAGATTCTAAACACACACGCACATTTTTTGCCAAACTAGATTTTCAGTCTTCACACCGCAGGAGTCTCAATCTGATTGCTAAAAGCCTAACAAGCGTTTACTTTTAAGGGAACCCAGGAATCTCTCTGCAAAGAGGCACATGCAGGTGAATTCGGAGCAACACCACCACGCAGCATATAGAAAATGTGGAAGAGGAACACGTCAGCCAGATAAAAGATTAAAGAAATGGGGGGCCCTGTTGCACAATTTGCCCCCCTTTCCTATCAAAATGAAAACTTCCTCAGAACCAAAGGAAAAGAAAACGTCTGGAGACCAGCTACCTGCTCTCATCAGACTCCTGCGCTTTTTTCAGGAGCAAGAAACAGTAGCCTTGCGACCACCTGGATCAGACCTTCCTGGCTCGGCGTCCCCTGGATTTCACTCCGCCAACCAAAGGCCGCCAAACCATTTAATCCACTTAAACTTTGGCTTCTGCACAACTTTCAAAGCGATATTTCTGTCTGTCTGTCTGTTTCTCTCTCTCTGCTCTGCTCTGCAAAATCACTCCCTGAAATCCCTGTTATCCCTTTTCAGACTACTCGGGGCCACTTCCTTTCCTTCCTACACAGCTGCCAATAAGAGCCTCCCCCAGGCCAGGCTGTGTGTCAAATGCCGAAAATAAAACAACAAACAAAAAGCTTCGTCAGGTCGAAAGATTCTGCGTATCTGGTATATATATATATATATATATATATATATATATATATATAAAATCCTGTTAAGCTCTCGGGGAAGGCGACCCAGCAAGTCCGGCCACGGATCTTCTCAAAGCACCTGGTTGTTTTTCCGCAGGAGGGGCCCCTGGCAGGCCAGAAAAAAGCCCCCCACCCCACCGAGAAGAAGCGTGTCCCCGGGGCGCCTTTCACACGAGGAGGAGCTCATCCAGGTCGATGAGGAGCCTGATGACAAGTCCCAGGATCTGGCCGGCTTCCTTCTTCCAGAGCAGGAGGAGTTTTTCCTTGCTGGGCCAGGAGGGAGGGAGGGAACCAGGGAGTGGAGGAGGGAGGCCTCACCTGCCCACAGGTGCAGCAGCCTCAGGTAGAGCTCCTGGCTGGCGCCCACTCCCCCCTCCCCACACACACACACAACGGGACACACGCACGGGTGGGTCTTTCCTCTTCTTCTCCTCAGGTGCAGGCCCCTCCCCCACACAACGCCCCCCTCAAAAAAAAATATGCCCCCCACAAACTGAACCCCCCCTCACACACACACACCCTGACACCCTCAAACACCCCTCCCCCCCAAAAAAGGGCCTTCCTGGGCTCCCAAATAGCCCCACGAGGGCTGCTCTCCTCTCTCAGGCACAGGGCACTGGGGCGGGCGGCCCTCGCTTCTTCCCACCCCTCCCCGAATTGGTCTCTCCTCAGCACGCCGCCCCCGCCGACCGGGGCTGCAATGGACTCTCCCACGAACTGCCTCTTTCCCCTCCTGCCGCGCGCGCCTGCGCTCCTCACTCACGCGCGCGCTCTCTCGCTCTCTCTCCACCCGCGTCCCCAAGTGGTATCTCCCACGCACGCACGCGCTCGCCGCCGCCGCTCCCCCCCCGTCGCTCTCTTTCGTCTCCCCCGCCCTTTCCGCCCTTCCTATTGGTCTCTTCCTCGTCGGTCCGGCTGCCTCGGCGCTCCTCTTGCAGGAGGAGGCGGAGCTACGCGGCCCCGCCCACTCCCTCCCCCCGGCAGCCAATAGAGCGCTGCAGTTGTCCGCCCGGCGCGCGGCTTGCCCGGCAGCGGCCTCTAGCGGCGGCGAATGGGGAGAGCGCGGCCTCGTTGCAGCTTCAAGTGGCGAAGCTCCGCTCGGACTGCACCAATGCAGCGAGGGGGGGGGGTCGTGTCCTGCTTGCGTTTCTTTATTTTATTCACTTAGAGCATTTGTACCGGCTGTTCAGCCCAAAAAATAATAATATCCCAGTGTGGCTTACTTGAAGTCAAAACAATATGCCTCCTACCTGCAGGCCTCCCTCCCTCCCTACATAAATACATAAAAATAATGTTATTATTTATACCCCGCCCATCTGGTTGGGTTTCCCCAGCCACTCTGGGCAGCTCCCAACAGAATATTAAAAACATGATAAAACATCAAACATTAAAAACTTCCCTAAACAGGGCTGCCTTCAGATGTTTTCTAAAAGTCAGATATTTGTTTTATTTCCTTGACATCTGATAAATAGAACATGGCACACAAAGGAAAAGGGACAAGGAGGGAAGAGGAAAATAAACCTCAACGTTTATATCCCACCAAGAAGGGCTTCCAATGAGGAACTCAGAGTCTGGGTCAGGTCCTGTTGGGGAGAGGCGGTCCTGGAGAATTATTGTCCTGAGCTGTTTCAGGCTTTATAGGTCAAAACCAGCCCTTTAAATTGGACCAGGACTAGCAGCCGGTTCCGTTGGACCAGGATTGATGTAATAGGCTGAAACCACGGAAGCTTACTCTAGTCAGTGTGTTTGCAGGGCGCTTGAGGGCCGTCGCAGGTACAAGGCAGCTGTGATGGCGTGGGACTCGGGATCGGGATCGGAGGGGTCGCAGCCTGCACCGGACCCTCTGCCTGGGACATCGGCTGAACCAAGTCTGGGGCCTGGTCCTGAGGAGCCTCAGTCTGCTCAGCCTCCCCTGCAACAAGACTCAGCTGAGCCAAGTCTAGGGCCTGAGTCTGCCTTGGTTCCAGATGCAGGGGATACCTCTGTTGCCATCAGCAGCTGGCCCACTGCCGGCTGGGACCGAGGCGGCTCCTGGGTCCTGTAACCAAGGGCGTCTCCCAAGCTGCAGAGACTCAGGGCTGATAGAAGGAGAGACTCATAGAATCCTAAAGTTGGAAGAGACCCCAAGGGCCATCCAGTCCAACCCCCTGCCAAGCAGGAAACACCATCAAAGCATTCCTGACAGATGGCTGTCAAGCCTCCGCTTAAAGACCTCCAAAGAAGGAGACTCCACCACACTCCTTGGCAGCAAATTCCACTGTCCAAACAGCTCTTACTGTCAGGAAGTTCTTCCTAATGTTTAGGTGGAATCTTCTTTCTTGTAGTTTGAATCCATTGCTCCGTGTCCGCTTCTCTGGAGCAGCAGAAAACAACCTTTCTCCCTCCTCTATATGACATCCTTTGATATATTTGAACATGGCTATCATATCACCCCTTAACCTTCTCTTCTCCAGGCTAAACATACCCAGCTCCCTAAGCCGTTCCTCATAAGGCATCGTTTCCAGGCCTTTGGACCATTTTGGTTGCCCTCCTCTGGACACGTTCCAGCTTGTCAGTATCCTTCTTGAACTGTGGTGCCCAGAACTGGACACAGTATTCCAGGTGAGGTCTGACCAGAGCGGAATACAGTGGTACTATTACTTCCCTTGATCTAGATGCTATACTCCTATTGATGCAGCCCAGAATTGCATTGGCTTTTTTAGCTGCTGCATCACAGTACTCGCAGGAGGAGTGCTCGCCTCCAGGCGAGGTCAGGGAATGAGTTGCCAGGGGATCGGGGCCGTCCGTTACCCCGTTCTAGATAAAAGGAAGTCAGACCCCGCCCTCGGTTGCGGGAGCAACATTGTTGGTTCCTGCTTGAGACCTGTTTTGCTTTCCTGCCTGAGCTCCTGACCCACCCTGGTTCCCTGCCTGCCTACCTGTTCCTGACCTCACCTGACGCCCTGCCCTGCACCCAGCTTCAGCTACTACGGACTGTCTCTACCCTGAACCTACGAACCACGGACTGCACTAGGACTTTGCCTCTCGGGTAACCCATGGGACCAGCACAGCAGCCTGCATGGTACTCACAGCTCTGTCCACTCCCCGTCCTTCAGCATCTGCAGCCGGAGGCGGCTGCCTCATCGCAAGGCCGGTCCTGACCTTAAAGGTAAAAGTAAAGGGACCCCTGACCGTTAAGTCCAGTTCTGAACGACTCTGGGGTTGCGGCGCTCATCTCGCTTTACTGGCAGGGAGCCAGCGTACAGCTTCTGGGTCATGTGGCCAGCATGACTAAGCCGCTTCTGGCGAACCAGAGCAGCGCACGGAAATGCTGTTTACCTTCCCGCCGGAGCAGTACCTATTTATCTACTTGCACTTTGACGTGCTTTCGAACTGCTAGGTGGGCAGGAGCAGGGACCGAGCAACGGGAGCTCACCCCGTCATTGCGGGGATTCGAACCGCCGACCTTCCAATCAGCAAACCCTAGGCTCTGTGATTTAACCCACAGCGCCACCTGCGTCCCGACGGTCCTGATCTCAGGGATGTCGTATTTAAAAAAGCGAAAATCCAGACAGAAATGTGGGAAATGACACTGCCAATATCAGCTGCCAGACTCCTTGGTTTTCTGGGGCATTTAGCCGATTTCTCGCCCGGACGCTGCTTTTGACTGCAGTATTCCGGTTATGTCCGGGGAAATTTCGGATGTATGACAACTTTTCCTCCCTGCGCTCTGTGCGTTTCTCCCCTCTAGGGGGCAGCCGGCTCCTTCCGGATCCCACAGCTCAAGAACGCCCCATGTTCTGCAGGAGAGCCTCCTGCCAGGTTTCTTCACCCGAGAGTCTCTCCTGGCAAATTCCAGCCCTGGATCCACAGAAGGGGAGAAGGCGACCACAGCAGCCATGGGGTCCTCCTGGCCATCCGTCCATCTTGACCGCCTCGGTGCAGACCCAGGGCATCAAGGGTGAGCGTCCACAGCTGCTGCCTGCCCTGAACCATTATTGGATTGGCAGCGACAGATACCAAATAACATAAGTGCAGAGTTTGGAGAGACCCTGAGGATCATCCATTCCAACCCCCTGCAATCCAGGAAACTTTTGCCCAACGCAGGGCTCGAACCCATGGCTGTGAGATTCAGAGTCTCATGCTCTACTGACTAAGCCATCCCACAGGCACTCTGTTCTATGCTTAAAGGTAAAGGGACCCCTGACCATTAGGTCCAGTCGCGACGACTCTGGGGTTGCGGTGCTCATCTCGCTTTACTGGCCGAGGGAGCCAGTGTTTGTCCGCAGACAGTTTTTCCAGGTCATGTGGCCAGCATGACTAAGCCGCTTCTGGCAAAACCAGAGCAGCACACGGAAACGCCGTTTACCTTCCCGCCGGAGCGGTACCTATTTATCTACTTGCACTTTGACGTGCTTTCGAACTGCTGGGTGGGCAGGAATGTTCAATGCTTAGGATAATGTTTAATTCTCTTGTAAATTATGCTGTTCAAAATGTGCATTTTAAATCTGACTTCCTTTCGTAATGCTTTCGTTTGAAATGTTTGGGTTTGTTTGTTTGTTTTTTGTTAACTTTGTTGCGTTATAGACAATAACCTGAAATGCAGAGATTTGGTAAAAGAAATTCTGTTATCAGCATCCCGATTAACAATAGCCCGATATTGGAAACAATCTATAGAAATCCTCATTGAAATCTAATTAGATAATATTTGGAATGTGGCTCTCTTGGAACGCCTTACTCACCACAGAGATGTAATCAAAGGCATTTCAAGGAGAGACACTTTTGATGTATTATTTCTATAATATGGAGACAAAATCGAAAGCCGTGTTGGTCTGCCATTCTTTCCAGTAGCACCTTAGAGACCAACTGAGTTTGTTCCTGGTATGAGCTTTCGTGTGCATGCACACTTCTTCAGATACACTGAAACAGAAGTCACCAGATCCTTAAATATAGTGAGGGAGTGGGGAGGGGTATTGCTCAGAAGGGTGGTGGGAATGGGTGATCAGCTGATAGGTGTAGAAAACCTGTTGACGACTCTTAATGGCTGTAATTAGTCTTGCAGGGAAAGGCAAGGTGGTGAGATGGCTAAAGATAGCTTTGTTATGTATAATGAGATAAGAATCCAATGTCTTTGTTCAGACCAGGTTTCTCCGTGGTTTTAAGTTTGGTGATTAGTTGTAATTCAGCCACTTCTCTTTCCAGTCTATTTCTGAAATTCCTTTGTATTAAGACAGCTACTTTGAGATCTTTATAGAATGTCCTGGGAGATTGAAGTGTTCTCCTACTGGTTTCTCTGTCTTGTGATTCCTGATATCAGATTTATGTCCATTTATCCTTTGGCGTAGGGTTTGGCCTGTTTGTCCAATATAGAGAGCTGAAGGGCACTGTTGGCATTTGATGGCATACACAATGTTAGAAGATGAGCAATTAAATAGTCCTGAGATGGTATGTTTGATGTTGTTGGGCCAGTAATGGTGTTGTCCGGGTTTATGTGGCAGCAAAGTTGGCATCTGGGTTTATTGCAGGCTCTGGTACCAGTGTCCATGTTGAGTCCTGTTGTAGTATTATTGTGGGTGAGGAGCTGTTTGAGATTGGGTGGCTGTCTGTAGGCGATGAAGGGTCTTCCTCCCAGAGCTTGAGAAAGAGAACTGTCATTGTCTAGGAGAGGTTGTAGATCTCTGATGATGCGTTGTACTGTTTTAACTTGGGAGTTGTATGTGATTACTAGTGGTGTTCTGTTATTTTCTTTTTTGGGTCTGTCTTGCAGCAAGTTCTCTCTGGGTATCACTTTGATGGGACTCAGCTTCCTATATTTTCCTTTCTAAATAAGATGGAAGATACTTCTATTCCACCCGCCAACACAAGAATCTCTGTGGATATCACGTAAATAAAGGTATTGTTTCTATACAGTACTATGTACTGCATATGAAACTTAATAAGAATGTACCACTGGACAAGTTACTGTGGTTCTTGTATTTCTTGTGTTTAAATGAAAAACAATTTGAAAATACCAGTACTGGTTTAAAAAAAAACAACAACTTTGCTGCTTTAAATGTGAGCTCAGCCGCCTTCGCAGTGTTTTGCTTTGAAATCTTTAAGATAATATTTTAGTTTCCTGTTATGTTGCCTGGAATGTATACGTTAAATTTGACTTTCTTCAATAATACCTTATTCAGGATTGTTTTATCTGCTGCATTAATGTGTTGTAAACTGCTTGGAGATTTTTGTCTTCAAAACATAAAGAAGTACAGAAATTAATACCGTGGGACCTTGGTTCCCAAACTTAAATCTGTTCCAGAAGTCCGTTCCAAAACCAAGGCGCTCTTTCCCATAGAAAGTAATGCAAAATGCATTAATCCATTCCAGACTTTTAAAAACAACCCCTAAAACAGCAATTTAACATGAATTTTACTATCTAATGAGACCATTGATCCATAAAATGAAAGCAATAAACAATGTACTGCAGTCACACAATCCATCCATCCATCATCATCAATCAATCCATCAGTAGCTGAACTAGGTTCCACACAGTCACAAAAAGAAATACATTTTTATTAAGTTTGACATAACAAATTTAAATTCAAACACATCGTTCACCTCCTCATTTAGGATTCTCTGAATCCCTTGACTTCCCTCCGCCCTTCCATGGTTACCATTGTCAGTCTTCCCCCCCCCAATCTGCTTATCTTAAAGGTAAATGGACCCCTGACCATTAGGTCCAGTTGTGTCCGACTCTGGGGATGCGGCACTCCTCTTGCTTTACTGGCTGAGGGAACCGGCGTACAGCTTCCGGGTCATGTGGCCAGCATGACTAAGCCGCTTCTGGCGAACCAGAGCAGCGCACGGAAACGCGTTTACCTTCCCGCCAGAGTGGTACCTATTTATCTACTTGCACTTTGACGTGCTTTCAAACTGCTAGGTGGGCAGGAGCTGGGACCGAGCAACGGGAGCTCACCCCGTCGCGGGGATTCGAACCGCCGACCTTCTGATCAGCAAGCCCTAGGCTCTGTGGTTTAACCCACAGCGCCACCCGCGTCCCTTCTGCTTATCTTATTTTCTCTAATTTGTTAAAAGAATAATAATAATTTTTCCATAGTTTTTTGCACATTACAAGCATTACTCAAATCCTGCCAAAGTTTTTAGTTGTTTACAGCGTTCTCTTAAGTACATTATACTTTCCCCCCCATTCCTTCTTAAAATTCTTCTCTTCCTGGTTTCTGATTTTCCCGGTCAGTTTCTCCATTTCGTCGTAGTCCTTCATCTCCATCAGCCATTCCTCTCTGGTTGGAACTTTCTCTTCTTTCCATCTCTGGGCCAGTGGTATCTGCACTGCTGTCGTTGCACACACAAATAATCTAGAATGATTTTTTCATGCACCTTGAAGCATAAGGGGCACGATGCAGAAAGTCTCATGCGCAGGCTCCATTTCATGTGAGCCCTGGAAGAGCTCTCTGGTGCCTGGAGTAAACGGAGAGGGTGAGTCCTTCATTTGAATGTTGTTTTGGAACAAGAGCTCCCCTGAACCCACAGTGACGGCAAATCTCTCTTGCAAATGACTTGACTTACGGAGGGCTTTACGAGGGATGTTTCAGTAAGCAATGTTTGCCTTTGATGTAGCACTCTGCGTGGGCAGAAATTTGCCAGCGCTTCACAAAACACCCTCCTACATAAAGCCTCATCAAACTTCACACACATTTGGGCTGGGTTGTGTTTTTTTTTAAATCAAAAGCTTTCTGCATTGCTCTGTGGCAAGGGGCACCAGGTCTGTCTCATACTCGTCTGATCTCTGAGACTTTACAATCAGAGAATTGTGGAGTTGGAAGAGGTCTTGGGAGGTCATAAGAACATGAAAACATCTTTGGCGATCCCTCGTAGCCGAGTAAGATTGTCTTCCATGAACATGGTTTTAAAAAGGAGTCTGTAAGTGACTGTGGAGGCCAATTCTGGACCCACACGTCCTTCCACAGTGGGGACATACCAAGAACAAACTTAGTTGGTCTCTAAGGTGCTACTGGAATGAATTTTTTATTTTATTTTGTTTTGACTATGGCAGACCAACACGGCTTGTTGTTGTTCAGTCGTTCAGTCGTGTCCGACTCTTCGTGACCCCATGGACCAGAGCACGCCAGGCACGCCTATCCTTCCACTGCCTCTCGCAGTTTGGCCAAACTCATGCCAGTAGCTTCGAGAACACTGTCCAACCATCTCATCCTCTGTCGTCCCCTTCTCCTTGTGCCCTCCATCTTTCCCAACATCAGGGTCTTTTCTAGGGAGTCTTCTCTTCTCATGAGGTGGCCAAAGTACTGGAGCCTCAACTTCAGGATCTGTCCTTCCAGTGAGCACTCAGGGCTGATTTCTTTAAGGATGGATAGTTTGATCTTCTTGCAGTCCATGGGACTCTCAAGAGTCTCCTCCAGCACCATAATTCAAAAGCATCAATTCTTCGGCGATCAGCCTTCTTTATGGTCCAGCTCTCACTTCCGTACATTACTACTGGGAAAACCATAGCTTTAACTATACGGACCTTTGTCGGCAAGGTGATGTCTCTGCTTTTTAAGATGCTGTCTAGGTTTGTCATTGCTTTCCTCCCACAGATGGAGCTTCCCAAATCTCTCTCTCTCTTTTTAAAAAATTAATAATCTTTATTTGATTTCAAATCTTTACAAACAAACACACACACAAACACACATAGCAACTTACAACCATACAATAAAAGCCCTCTCCCCGCTCCTGTGGTTTCCAGCAACTGGCATCCAGGAGCATTGCAGCCCCTGACCGCGGGGGCAGAGCACAGTCATGCTGGCAATAGCCCTCTCCTGCATGAATTTGTCCATTCCATGTAGTCCAGCCCACTGCTGCTCCATACAGGATCTCAGAGCTAGAACATCCTTGGCAGAGCCCAGCCTCTGAGATCACAGATCCATCAGATCTTGGCACAGCTTCTTGGCTCCAGCATCCTCCATACTGTATGTATGGAAATCACTGCTACAAAAGATGTAGCCAAGGCCCTGGGCAGTTTGATGGCTGGAAGAGGGGCACATGAGAGCATAGGAAGAGCTTGCTGGATCAGGCCAGTGGCTCATCTCACGCGGTATTCTGTTCTCACAGTAGCTGACCAGATGTCTGTGGGAAGCCAGCGAGCAGGATCCGAGCACAAGAGCAACTCTCCCCTCCCGTGGTTTCCAGAAACTGGCATCTGGAGGCATTTCTGACTTTGCAGGCAAGACAGAGCCATCGTGGCTGGTAGCCATCCGTAGCTTTTTTGCTAATGAATCTGTACACTCGTCTTTTAAGGCTGTCCAAATTGGCATTGCTGGAAGCTAGGAAACCGACTGAAGGGCAAAAGGCTGGCCAGTTGGTCTTAGCCCGGCCAGCTTAATGGAACCTCCACATCCAGAGGCAGTCCTGCTCCGAATTCCAACCAAGGGCAACGTCATTGCCCTCATCCCTCTGTCCAGTGTTGGAAGGGGGGAGGGAGGTGGGGTTTTGTTTCAACAGATGGGACTGTTTTCGAAAGGAGATCGCAACCAAGCTACTGGAAGCGCTTTGTGATAGTTAAGAGCGATTCAACAGTGGAATGGATGGGAGGGAGGTTTTTCAGCAGAGGTGGGATGGCCATCGGCCATGTACGATGTACAGTAGTTGAGATTTCTGCATTGCAGGGGGTTGAACTACATGACCCTTGGAGGTCCCGCCCAGCTCTAAAATTCTGTGGTTTTTCAGCTGCGATCCTTGCCTTGCAGGAGGTTGGACTAAATGACCGGGGGGGAAGGACTCCCTGCCAACGCCACGACCCTGTGGCGGAAGGCAAGCTTGGGCAAGCTCCTCGGGGCAGGGACCTGCTTGCTTGCTCGCTTGCCGGCCACCCGCGGGGGAGGTCCGGGTCCCCGGCCTCTTTGGCGCAGTTGAGGACGGGGCGGGCGAGGCCGGCCCCTGTCCAGCTGCTGCCTTGGCTGCTGCGCCCTCTGTCCGCCCCATCCGCCCCGGGAGAGGCAGGTCCGCCCGGGCGCCGTCGAGGGGAGTGGCGCGCCGCCTCCGCCCGGCTTGCCGAGCCCCTTCCCCGGCGAGGGAGCGAGCCTCTGCTCCTTCCCCTTCCTCGCACACTTCCTCCGGCCGCGCTCACTTCCTCCGAGGCGACGAGCAGCAGCAGCAGCAGCAGCAGCGACGGCGCCGCCCGGCCGGCCGAGCGCCATGAGCCCAGGTGGGTGTCCGGCTCCCCGACGGGGCGAACCCCGCGCGCAACGCTCCCTTTGCGCAAGGCGCGCCCAGGAAGAGGCGCACCTCGCGGCGGGGCCCAGGCGCCTTCCTCCTCCCCCCGGGCGCCGCGATGCCCAGGGCAGGGCGCCCCGGGGCATGGGCAGAGTGCGCGCTGGTTCTGGGCGCGCCGGGATGGGCTGAATCTCCCTCCTTCCCGGTCCTGGGGCGCCTCCGGGAGGGGGCCCGCCCGCCTGCTCCGCCAGCCGCCCTCTGGCTCCGGAACCTGGGCGGGGTGCGGGTTCATCGGGGCTGACTCGCGAGTAAATCTGGGGATTGGTAACGGGGTGGCTGAGCTGGTGCCCAAGTTTCCCAACTCGGCTCCCAACTCCGCCTTTCTGCCCGTTCACACGACCGTCGGCGCTAGGACAGGTTTCCCCGCGCGTGGGCACGGGCGCACACGTGTGTTTTCGGAGCAGCCGGGCAGGTAAATTCTAGGACATCGATTCGCGGCAAATAAGGCAGGGGGAGTTCCTGAAACACGCGATCCCCCCCCCTTTTTTTTGCTTGTTGAGGTGGTACGGTCCTGAGGCGGGGGGGTCTGTTTGTGTCACGTGTCCTCCCCGGCATTTTTTGAATGGGTTTTGGCGGAGCCAAATGGAGGAGAAGCTTCAGCGACGTCTCGGGGGGGCGTTGGCAGCAGGGAGAGGATTGTTCCCTCGAGCTGTGTACTGTCTGCACTGACTGGCAGCAGCTGGCCATGGGGGGGGGGGCTATGCCAGCCCCACCAGGAGATGCTGCTGTGAGGGGCAGTCAATTGACTTTCCATTTATTGCATTTATTTGTGCATTGTTAGGTAGGACAGAATGAGGGTCAGTGAGTGGCTGGCCCAAGATGGCACCGAGTGAGCCCCATGGCTGAGTGCGGGATTCGAACTCTGGTCTCTCCCACGCCCTGGTCTAAGCCAGGGTTTCCCAACCTTGGGTGGCCTGTTTTTTTTTTTTTTTTTTGGACTACAACTCCCATCGTCCCTACCTGGCAGGGCCAGCGGTCACGAATGATGGGAATTGTAGTCCCCAATCGGCTGGCGACCCAAGGGGTCTTCTGCATGCAGGGCAGGTGTCCCACCATGCAGTGTCATGGTCCTTTGCCCATGCAGTGTCATGGTCCTTTGCCCGGAGATTTGGGCTGGATGTGAGGCTGAGCTTGAGACTGGCTTGATTCGGCCGGATCCGTTGTGGTGGCCTCGACCTGAGCTGCTGCGTGATCCTCTCATGCCCCAAACCTCCCAAGGGCTTCCTTTCCTCAGTTTCTCCAGCCGCCCTCCAACTTCAGATGGAGATGTTCTCAATGGGAGCTCGAACCCTCTGGCCGGGGAGGGACTTTCCAGCCGGGGTGACGTGAGCTGCTTGGAAACCCCGGCTGGGAAGGACCTCCTTGAGTCACAGAGTTCGATCTGCTGGTGGTAGCAGCAGCAGCAGCAGCAGGAAGCCTTGACTCACGGTGTGAAAAGGGCCCCCCAGAGGTTGTCCAGCCCAACCCCCTGCCGGTGCTGCAAAATGCAACGCCTACTTTGGGGCAGCTTTGCTGGGGGAAATGAAACCCCAGAACCCTCATGTCTGCCCTCGGTTGCTGCGGGGCCACTTTACCTCCTTGCTTCTGGTTCCCGCTTCTTTGTCCTGCTCCGGAGAGGTAGAGAGCCACTGATCATGGAGGCTCCATTTAGCTATCATGTGTAGCAATAGATCTTTCCTCCTCCATGAAATCTGTCTCCATAAAAAAGCAAACTGAGTCATCAGCCTTTGCTATCCTAGGACCCTTCAGGACAGCCTGGGTCGGACTGCTACGATTGCCATCTGCCGCTGCCAGCACGGTGTTGGGGCTGGTGGGGGGGGGGACGGAGGGCGCCAGGTTGGCGGAGGCTGCCCAAGCCCGTGAGAAGCTGATTCAGCTGCGAGCCTGTGCCGTTCCCCCCACCACTTTCAATGAGGAACTGGGTGCAATCGACGATGATCCAAAGTTCCTTTTCTGTACTTCCCCCCGGTTGAGACACCGCTGTGGAAAGTGTGCCTCAGCCCCAGCCCCTCCTCCTGTCCCGGGGAGACAGTTTTGAGCTGTTTTATCCATTTCGAGAAAATCATAGAACTGTAAGTGTTGGAAGGGACCCCCGAGGGTCATCTAGCCCCACCCCTGAAACCCCAAGCATCACAGCTAGAGCATTCCTGGCAGCTGGCCACCCATCCTCTGCTTCCTTGCACAATCTGACAATGCCCTGAGAAGAGACCCCTTCTCATATCCCCCAAGATCCTAAGACCTCCTTCTTGGGTTCACTGGCACCCTGAAAAACATCACCCTTCAGCCCTGGCTATAAATGGACTGTTGGCCAGCAGACTCCTTCAAGGCCAACTGATTTGACAGCCGCTCTTTTTTGGAGGCCTGCAGAACGTTTCGCACTTCCCGGTGCTGGCTTCCGCTACACCTCCGATTCTGCACGCAGTGAGCCTGCTTCGGTTTTGCACATCTCGCTATTGCGGGGCAGCTAGTCGGCGACGGTGCAGCTCAGCTCAGGCACCAGCTGCCTTAGGAGACAGAAGCCGAGATAACTTGGCATGCCCTCACAGGGCTGTTGCGGGGATTAAATGAGGACTAGGACCAGGGAGCTCCTTGGAGAAAAAAGTGGAATATAAATACCTAATAACAAACAGACAGACAGACAGATATATAAAGAAGAATAGGAATAGGAATAGGAATAGGAATAATTTATTATTGGCCAAGTACATTTTCCAACATACTTGGAATTTGTTTCGGCTACATTGCAATGTAAACATACAGACACTGTTCCTCTCACAATACAAAGAAGCAAAGAAACCCCACCCATAATTTACCTCCCCTTCAGCTATACAACTACGAATTTAACAATTTAATGGCACAAGGGGAAAAAACTATTCTTGTGCCTGGCCGATTTTGTATATGAAGTCCTGTAGCGACGTCCAGATGGAAGTAAATCAAGCAGATGATGACCGGGATGTAAAGGATCTGCTACAATTCTCTCTGCTCTCTTCCTAACTCGGGTAGCATAAATTGTCTCTATTGAAGGCAAGCTAACACCAATTACCCTTTCTGCAATTCTTACAGCTCGTTGGAGCCTTTTCTTGTCTCTCTTGGAGGCTGTACCGTACCAAGCTGTTATAGAATTACAGAGAACAGTTTCAATGATGCCTCTGTAGAATTGGATCAACACTTCCTGGGACAATTTAAATTTCCTTAGTTGACGCAGGAAATACAGCCTCTGGTGGACCTTTTTAATAATACTATTGATGTTGCTTGACCAATTTAAGTTATAAGAAATTATAGAGCCCAGGAACTTAAAGGACTCTACTACTACAACCATAGATGAATGTTTCTCGGCAACAGGTGCTCGGCAACAGGTGCTCCGATTAAGCATTGCTGCCCCTAACTGGAGGCAGAGCAGAGCCAACCTGGCCAGAAGCCATCAGTGGTCCTCTCCTCCTGCATGAATCTGCCTAATCCTTTTCTAAGTTGGTGGCCATCGCTGCCCCCTGTGGCAGGGAGTTCCAGGGGTTAACCGTGTGCTGCGTGAATAAGTGCTTTCTTTTCCCTGCCCTGATTTCTCTCTTCCTGGGAGCTCAAACAGAGGCGCCCCCAGTACAAAAGTGTGCCCCAAAATCGATCCCCTCTTTCCAGCGCGATGCGAGGGTCCTTGTGAGTTGTCCCGGCTGCTTTTATGGGAAGCAGATGTGCTGCGATCCGGCGACTCTCCTGCCTGGAGGAGCTCTGTTTTTGTTTGGTCGTTAAGGAAGTCGGCTGCTCATGGGCCCAGCTGATGCCACCGAGGGCAGGAGGGACTCCCTCCCTGACCATGTGGCTCATGGAATTGCATCTGGGCCAGCTCTCCGCAGCTTCATTTGCCGGCCACCTCCAAATGGAAAGGTTGCAAGGACTCAGGCCAGGACGAAAATAAACAACGATTTCCTCTATTTTTGTTGTTTAAAGTATGAAACAAATTCCAGTTGTAATGATTTTTAACTCCAGGACAAGGCCCTGTTTCGCTGCCGTTTATTCTTCATCTTGAGGTGTGATCTACTACACCGAGATCACACCTCAACTTTACATTTAGAAGTTGCAAACAGAGTTAGCTAGTCAGACACACTCTGTAAACTTTGACCATAAAACTAAGAAACTTTGACCATAAAACTAAGAAACAAAAATAGAGGAAATCGTTGTTTATTTTCGTCCTGGCCTGAGTCCTTGCAACCTTTCTATTTGATTACCTGTGTTCCCCAAGGACTTCCAGTTTTTTCATCGGCCACCTCTCGCTGCTGCCCCTGAAAGGACCTAATTTTCTAAGGCTGCAATCCTGACCCTGCTCACCCGGTAGGAAGCCCCCTGGAATTCGGTCGGACTTACTGTTTTTGGATTGGCACAGTTAGGATTCTGCAGCCAGCTAGTTTTATACGGAAAATGAAGGGGGGGGGGAAGGCAAGCCACAAAACATTTCGTATTGATCGTTGCATTTTGAAGGGAGGTGCAGAATGCGAGTGGCCAGGAAACCCTCCTTTGCAGAAATGTCTGGGTAGCAAGAAGCGTGGGGTTGGACTAGATGACCGGGTGGGGTCCCTCCCCAACTCTACAATCCAATGATTCTGTGAAATAAGCAAAGCCCAGGCAGGTGGGATGGTCCCAGTGCTTCATGGCTGTGAGGGGCTTGGGGTTCACTCAGACATCCGATTGTCCCGCACCTAGAAAACACAGGTCCAAGTGATTTTTTTCACGTATCCCTGGGGGACCTGCCTTTGAGCACTAAATCGGAGCAAGTGTTCGTCCGCAGGGAACCCTATGGAAGCTGGCTCCCAACTCAGAGCGGGGGGAAGTGGCCGGACGAGCAGAAGTCCGGATGACCCCTTAGGCTGGGGGAAAGGGGAACATCTTTGCAGTCTGTGTGGGGAGAGGGCAAAACCTCCCTCTCGCCGCCCTCGAACCCTGGGCCACTGGGTCCTTTCTTGTATGGGTCCTCAATCTTCCGACATTCAGCAGAGAAGTTGCAGGGTTGGGACAGAGGGAGGAAAGCCCACGGAGAAACCTGCTCGCAGGACTTGAGCACAAGAATGTAAGAATGTAAGGAAAGGACTCCTGGGTCAGGCCAGGGTCCCATCTGGTCCAGCATCCTGTTCTCACAGGGGACAACCAGAGGCCTCTTCTGGGAAACCTGCAAGCAGGATCCGAGCACCAGAGCCCTCAGAGACTGTGAATAATCTCCCTAGGAAAGCGAAATTGGACAGGCACAAACTTCTTCCAGGTCCTCAAAACTGTACTACACTTGGGCAAAAATGAAAAAAATGAAAGGCACAAATACAGGATGGGTGACACCTGGCTTGAGAGCAGTACATGTGAAAAGGATCTAGGAGTCTTGGTAGACCATCAAACTTGACATGAGTCAACAGTGTGATGCAGCAGCTAAAAAAGCCAATGCAATTCTGGGCTGCATCAATAGGAGTATAGCGTCTAGATCAAGGGAAGTAATAGTACCACTGTATTCCGCTCTGGTCAGACCTCACCTGGAATACTGTGTCCAGTTCTGGGCACCACAGTTCAAGAAGGATACTGACAAGCTGGAACGTGTCCAGAGGAGGGCAACCAAAATGGTCCAAGGCCTGGAAACGATGCCTTATGAGGAACGGCTTAGGGAGCTGGGTATGTTTAGCCTGGAGAAGAGAAGGTTAAGGGGTGATATGATAGCCATGTTCAAATATATAAAAGGATGTCATATAGAGGAGGGAGAAAGGTTGTTTTCTGCTGCTCCAGAGAAGCGGACACGGGGCAATGGATTCAAACTACAAGAAAGAAGATTCCACCTAAACATTAGGAAGAACTTCCTGACAGTAAGAGCTGTCCGACAGTGGAATTTGCTGCCAAGGAGTGTGGTGGAGTCTCCTTCTTTGGAGGTCTTTAAGCGGAGGCTTGACAGCCATCTGTCAGGAATGCTTTGATGGTGTTTCCTGCTTGGCAGGGGGTTGGACTGGATGGCCCTTGGGGTCTCTTCCAACTCTAGGATTCTAGGATTCATCCCATCTCCATTAGACCCCAAAGGCCAAGCTTTCCGGGGCGAAGGCTGCCGTCCCAGAGTGCTCTGGGTGTTGCGTTGCGCTCGGAGCCTCTGACGCCAGCAGTTGGTGGCGTTGCCAGGTGCCGCGTTCAGGAGCTGAGCAGCCCGCCAGACTCGGGGACAACGGAACGTTTGCCGTCCAGTTTGCGCGAGGGCAGGAGAGGCAGGCAGTTTGGCTGGGGTTTGAGCCTTGCCCAGGCGCTCGCGGCAGGAGTGGCTTCGCGAGGAGGAGCTTGCCGGAGACGGGGAAGCGAAGGGCTGAGGCTTGAGGCTGACGAAAGAGGCCCCCCACCCCCCGGGGGGAGGGAAAACAGGAACCTGCGAGGTGGGGGAAGGGCAGGCCTTTGGCTCGCAGCGGATTTCGCAGCACGCCGTAAGCCACAGGCCGGCTTTCTACTGCTGCTGCGGAGGCCTCGGTTGGGGTCCCTCGTTTGGAGGCTTCTGGGGAAAGATCTCATGGGAGCAGGGCTCAAACCCTGACAGGGCCCAATCCCTAGAATCGTGGGCGCTGAACGTGAAGCCCAGCCACACTCTGGATGGATGAGGACGGGAGAAAAGAAAGTCCTCCTTCATCCGGAACTGGGTTAAACTATGGAACTCCCTGCCACTGGAGGCAGTGAATGAGTGGAGGAGGAGAGGGTTGTCAGTGGCGATGAGCCAGAATGGCTGTGCTCTGCTTCTGAATCCCATTTGATGGAAACAGAAAGATTGGAGGGTGTAATTCTTGCGCTTGGATCCTGCGTTTGGGCTTCCCGCTGGGGCAACTAGTTGGCCACTGGGAGACCAGGGTGCTGGATAACTAACTAACTAACTAAATAATAATAATAATAATTTATTTATACCCCGCAGGGCGGGGTTATCTCAGGGCGGCTGACACCAAATATAAATTACAATAAAACGTAATAGGAACAACAACAACAAACAAACAGTTAATTAAAATACAGTCTCATTTTAGTAGTTTCCCATAAATCAAGTCTATAAAGGGAGGAAACTTCAGATATTCACCCGAGCCGGCTATCCATGCTGGTCCTACCTGGGCCAGCAAAAAAGCCAAGGGAAAATTTATATACCAAATCCCATATAAGGGGTCAGAGCAAGTCCAAGCCGAAGGCCAGGCGGAACAGCTCCGTCTTGCAGGCCCTGCGGAAAGATGTCAAATCCCGCAGGGCCCTGGTCTCTTGCGACAAGAGCGTTCCACCAAGTCGGGGCCAGCGCTGAAAAGGCCCTGGCCCTGGTTGAGACCAATCTAAGCACCTTGAGGCTCAGGACCTCCAGAGTGTTGTTATTTATGGACTTTAAGGTCCTCCGCGGGGCATACCAGGAGAGGCGCTCCGGTAGGTACGAGGGTCCTAGGCCGCATAGGTGGGCCATTGGCCTGATCCCACAGTGGTCCTATTCCGATGTCCTTTTGACCGATGACCTCCTTGAGTCTTCATGGTAGAACCCAGGAAGGGAGCTGCTGGGGGCACCCCATCATCTCTGGCGATAGCTAATTGTTTGCGAATGCTCCTGGCGTGGGATTTGGGCCGTGGCTGGAGCTTGGTGCAAAGCAGGGAGGGAGTCCTCCTCAGCAGCGCAAATACTCTGCCTTACAGTCCTAGCCAGGTCTCCTCGAGAGCAAGCCCTGTAGAGATCCATGGCACCCGCTCCCACGAACTGACAGCGGGATTGCAGTCGTAATCACCAGTTAGCTTGCTTTTAGTGTCCTTGTTGCCAGCACAGCACCCATGGGTGCCCACAAAGGGCTCTTGCGCCCCCCCTTGAAATAAAAAGTAGCTTAACTGTTGGCCAGAGGGAGGATGCATCTTCCAGAAAGGAAGGGGGAGTGAACCCTCTTTCCAAGCCTATTTGCTGACGGGAGTGAGTGTGCATGACTGCGCATGGCTGACCTGTGCGCAGAGTTGTGGATGCACTTGCTCCTTTGCAAGTATTATGTCCCCAGATCCCACCCCACCTCCCAGAGTTGGGCAACCCTTGCTCTAGTGCAGGGGTAGGCGACCTAAGGCCTGTGAGCCGGATGCGGCCCAATCGCCTTCTCAATCCGGCCCACGGACGGTCTGGGAATCAGTGTGTTTTTTACATGAGTAGAATGTGTGCTTTTATTTAAAATGCATCTCTGGGTTATTTGTGGGGCCTGCCTGGTGTTTTTACATGAGCAGAATGTGTGCTTTTATTTAAAATGCATCTCTGGGTTATTTGTGGGGCCTGCCTGGTGTTTTTACATGAGTAGAATGTGTGCTTTTATTTAAAATGCATCTCTGGGTTATTTGTGGGGCCTGCCTGGTGTTTTTACATGAGTAGAATGTGTGCTTTTATTTAAAATGCATCTCTGGGTTATTTGTGGGGCCTGCCTGGTGTTTTTACATGAGTAGAATGTGTGCTTTTATTTAAAATGCATCTCTGGGTTATTTGTGGGGCCTGCCTGGTGTTTTTACATGAGTAGAATGTGTGCTTTTATTTAAAATGCATCTCTGGGTTATTTGTGGGGCCTGCCTGGTGTTTTTACATGAGTAGAATGTGTGCTTTTATTTAAAATGCATCTCTGGGTTATTTGTGGGGCCTGCCTGGTGTTTTTACATGAGTAGAATGTGTGCTTTTATTTAAAATGCATCTCTGGGTTATTTGTGGGGCCTGCCTGGTGTTTTTACATGAGTAGAATGTGTGCTTTTATTTAAAATGCATCTCTGGGTTATTTGTGGGGCCTGCCTGGTGTTTTTACATGAGTAGAATGTGTGCTTTTATTTAAAATGCATCTCTGGGTTATTTGTGGGGCCTGCCTGGTGTTTTTACATGAGTAGAATGTGTCTTTTATTTAAAATGCATCTCTGGGTTATTTGTGGGGCCTGCCTGGTGTTTTTACATGAGTAGAATGTGTCCTTTTATTTAAAATGCATCTCTGGGTTATTTGTGGGGCCTGCCTGGTGTTTTTACATGAGTAGAATGTGTCCTTTTATTTAAAATGCATCTCTGGGTTATTTGTGGGGCCTGCCTGGTGTTTTTACATGAGTAGAATGTGTGCTTTTATTTAAAATGCATCTCTGGGTTATTTGTGGGGCCTGCCTGGTGTTTTTACATGAGTAGAATGTGTCCTTTTATTTAAAATGCATCTCTGGGTTATTTGTGGGGCCTGCCTGGTGTTTTTACATGAGTAGAATGTGTCCTTTTATTTAAAATGCATCTCTGGGTTATTTGTGGGGCCTGCCTGGTGTTTTTACATGAGTAGAATGTGTCCTTTTATTTAAAATGCATCTCTGGGTTATTTGTGGGGCCTGCCTGGTGTTTTTACATGAGTAGAATGTGTCCTTTTATTTAAAATGCATCTCTGGGTTATTTGTGGGGCCTGCCTGGTGTTTTTACATGAGTAGAATGTGTCCTTTTATTTAAAATGCATCTCTGGGTTATTTGTGGGGCCTGCCTGGTGTTTTTACATGAGTAGAATGTGTCCTTTTATTTAAAATGCATCTCTGGGTTATTTGTGGGGCCTGCCTGGTGTTTTTACATGAGCAGAATGTGTCCTTTTACTTAAAATGCATCTCCGGGTTATTTGTGTGGCCTGCCTGGGTTACTTCTGGGTTTGGCAGTTCGCACATGCATAGAAGCGCCGAGTTGCACTTTGCACATGCACAGAAGTGCCGAATTGCGTTGTGAACATTGCAAATGCGGCGCTTCAGGTTGCGCCCTGCTCATGTTGCGAACGGGGCTCCGGAACGGGTCCCGTTCGCAACCACAGGTATGATTGTATTTAAAATGCATCTCTGGGTTATTTGTGGGGCATAGGAATTCATTCATTTTTTTCTTCAAAATACAGTCCGACGCCCCACATGGTCTGTGGGATGGTGGACCGGCCCACGGCTGAAAAAGTTGCTTACCCCTGCTCTAGCGTTTAGGTCAGACAGTCAACGTTGTTCTGGAAATCACATGTGGTGTAGTGGTCACAACATGGCATAGTGGTTAGAGTGCTGGGAGCCCAGGGTTCGAATCCCCACGCGACCCATGAATTTCACAAGGTGACCTTCGCGGGCCGGTTGCTGCCACTCAGCCTAACCTGCCACATAGGGTTGTTGTGAGAACTATCTTGCGCTCCTTGGAGGAAAAGTGCGCTGTCATAAAATGAAATGAAAAAAAGAAATGTGAAAATGCCCATTGAACAGGAGACCTGACTGGAATTCAAAGGGTTGCTGAATTGAATTAAACCCGCCTCCTGTGCCCCTGGCGCTCTTGCCTTCACCTCTGACCCAGCTCCCGCCTCTTCCTAGGGGTCTCTGCCCTTGCTTGTGCCACGAGTGCCTTGTGGCGCATTTGAGCGCCCTCTCGGTCTTCCTAGCTGCCGTCTGTAAAATGGGTAGATGCTCTCCCTGTGCCTAGTAGCGCCTTGAGCCGCCGCCGCCCGTTCCTTGGCCTTCTCTGCGCATCATGCTCTCTGCGTGTGTTTGGGCCCACGCCCAGGGATTAAACGTTTCTGCTTCAGACTTGTCCCCGGTTCTCAGTTCTTGGTTTCTTAAATTGCAGTGTGTTTGTGTGTGGCTGTGGCTGGGCTCCTCCTTGGTGGGAATCACTTACTTCGTTCCGCTTGTGAGCTGGTTGGGCAGAAGAAGCCGTGAGTTGTAGGAGGATCTCGGCCGATCCGAAGTGCGCGCCTGGTTGCCTGGAAGCCGGAAGGGAAGCCCAGGCTGGCACTGGGCCACTCAGCTGAATATTATAGCGCCTATTTCCTGGGCTGTTGTCTTTGTCCATGGAGTTTTCTTGGCAGGGGTACTGGAGTGGCTTGCCAGTTCCTGCTCCAGGTGGATCACGTTTAGTCAAAACTCCTCTATGACCTGTCCAGTGTGGTGTAGTGGTTAAGAGCGGCAGACTCGTAATCTGGTGAACCGGGTTCGCGTCTCCGCTCCTCCACATGCAGCTGCTGGGTGACCTTGGGCTAGTCATACTTCTCTGAAGTCTCTCAGCCCCACTCACCCCACAGAGGAAGGGAAAGGGGAACGTGAGCCGCTTTGAGACTCCTTCGGGTAGTGATCAAGCGGGGCATCAAATCCAATACCCTAATAATAAAACTGTTTGAAGACTTTAAAACTGATCTCCCGCCTGGCCCAGAGTTCTTGGGGTTTTTTTATTTTTGACTTCGGGAAACCCCAACCCGGCAGCGTTAGCCGCAGAGACGCAAGGAGAGGGAGGTTTGCCGGCTGGTCGGAGCTTCGTCTCCTTCCCTTTCCGATGAGTCAGAGATGATGCCCTTTTCCTTCCTGGACGGGAAGCCGGGTGCCCGGGAGACGAGGCTCCTGCCCAGCCCGCAATCTCCTCCCCTTCGCTGCCCCGTTGCCCGGTCAGTAACGCGGGAGTCGCCCACAGCCCCCGGAGCTTGCTTTCTCCCCCCCCCCGAAGCCTAGGGTCGGCGGCTCAGGACGGAGGCAGAGCTGCCAGGCCTGGGGGAGGTAGGCTAGAGCTCTGCTGGATCCGTCCAAAGGGCCCCCCCCCAAATCCACTTTGCCCAGCATCCTGTTCTCACAGTGGCCAAATACCCCTGGGATCCTCAGATAGACTGCCTCTGGATCTGGAGGTTCCATAGGCGCATGAGAAGCGCCTGCTGGATCAGGACAGTGGCTCATCTAGGGCAGCATCCTGTTCTCACAGGTGCCAACTAGATGCCCCCGTGAAGAAATCGCTGGCAGGATCTGGATCAGGACAGTGGCTCATCTAGGGCAGCATCCTGTTCTCACAGGTGCCAACTAGATGCCCCCGTGAAGAAATCGCTGGCAGGATCCTGCTGTTTCCAGCAACTGGTATTCAGGAGCGGGGCTGCCTCCAGCCGTGGAGGCTGAGCAGAGCCATTGTGTGAAATAATAATAATAATAATAATAATAATAATAATAATAATAATAATAATAATTTTATACCCTGCCCATCTGGCTGGGTTTCCCCAGCCACTCTGGGCGGCTTCCAACAGAATGTTAAAATACAATAATCTATTAAACATTAAAAGCTTCCCTAAACAGGGCTGCCTTCAGATGTCTTCTAGAAGTCAGATAGTTGTTTATTTCCTTGACATCTGATGGCAGGGTGCCACTACCGAGAAGGCCCTCTGCCAGCTTCCTTGTAACCTCACTTCTCGCAGGGGGGGAACCGCCAGAAGACCCTCGGAGCTGGACCTCAGTTTCCAGGCTGGACGATGGGGGTGGAGATGCTCCTTCAGGGATACTGGGCTGAATCCGTTTCACCCTCTCGTCCCCCTTGAGTTTGTCCAATCCTCTTTTAGACAAATGGATGTTCTCTGCCTGTGGCCCTACTCTCTTTCTCCCTGACGCAAGCCGGCTCCTTTGGGTGTCGGCTTCCTGTTTCCTGTCCCCCGCTTTTGTTGTTGAACTCTCTCGCGTCCCCCTTGAGTTGCCTAAGCCATGTGACATTAAGACAACGGCGAGGTCAGTACAAAACGAGAATTGCTACGTGGGAAATCCATCGCTGGCCTTAGGAGAAGGTTTTCCTCCCTGGAAAGGAAAATTATTTTTTTTTTTTAAAGTTTCTTTTCTTTAAAAGGCTCCTCCATCTAGTGCTGTGCAAGATTCCTTTTCCTGTGCCAGATGGAGCAGTTTAAAAGACATGACACAAAAGGAAAAGGGGCCTGGAGGGAGGAGGAAAACACAAACTTAGGCATTAATTCTCTCTAAAAAAAATTTTTTTTAACTCTTAAAAAAAAATATTCAGTGGTCGGTCAGCTGAGCTGATGGAGACCCTGCAGTCCCCTCTTGCAAGCAGTTTCTATAAATATTAGTCCATTTCTGTACATTGTTTTCATTGTTACTTGAATTTTGTACATGTGTTCTTGATTGGAGGACTGCATTACTACTGGTTTTCCCAGTAGTAATGTATGGAAGTGAGAGCTGGACCATAAAGAAGACTGATCGCCGAAGAATTGATGCTTTTGAATTATGGTGCTGGAGGAGACTCTTGAGAGTCCCATGGACTGCAAGAAGATCAAACCTATCCATTCTGAAGGAAATCAGCCCTGAGTGCTCACTGGAAGGACAGATCCTGAAGTTGAGGCTCCAGTACTTTGGCCACCTCATGAGAAGAGAAGACTCCCTGGAAAAGACCCTGATGTTGGGAAAGATGGAGGGCACAAGGAGAAGGGGACGACAGAGGATGAGATGGTTGGACAGTGTTCTCGAAGCGACTGGCATGAGTTTGGCCAAACTGCGGGAGGCAGTGGAGGATAGGCGTGCCTGGCGTGCTCTGGTCCATGGGGTCACAAAGAGTCGGACATGACTGAACGACTGAACAACAACAACAATTGCAAAACTTGGAGGAGAGGGAATTTTGAAGGACGGCTGTGTTTCAGTTGACATATTCGTACCTTTCAGGAAGTGCAAATTGGTTGGCTTCATGTTAAAATCCTGGCTTAGCCAAATTCCACCCCCCTTGCTAAGATCCTTGCCAAGTATTTGCATTCCACTCGTTCCCTTTCCTGGCTGCCTTCCTTGGCCTTTTGCCCAACATCCAGATCAGTCGCCCTTTGTTCGTTACAGGGCTGGGATGCAGAGATGTGCAAAGCAGTCCGTGCGAGGGAACCAGCCTCCTCTCCCGGAGAAACTGCAAGCTTCTGAGCTCCACAGAGTTCCTCGGCAACCAGGATAGAAAGCCAAAGGGACACCTTTTGAGTCCCTGGGCACAAAAGCCCTTTGTTAATTCCACCTTTACCGTATTTTTCGCTCCATAAGATGTACTTTTTTTCCTCCTAAAAAGTAAGGGGAAATATCTGTGCGTCTTATGGAGCGAATGGTGGTCCCTGGAGCTGAATTGCCCAGGGGCCAAAAGAGGATCATGCTTTTTATTTTACAAAGAGAAAAGGGGTGTTGAAAGGACCCCGCTCAGCAGCTGATCAGCAAGAGATCGGGAGAGAGATAAGAGTCCCGGCTCCCTTTCAGCCCCGCCCTCCTTTGTTGAATGTGCTGCAGAGGGAGGTTGTTTGTTTCCCCAGCGACATGTGACTGGCTGATTAGATTATCTGTCTGGAAACTGTAGAAAAGGCTCCCTTTCCTTTAGAAGCTGCAGAAATGTGAGTTGAACCCCATAAAAACGGGGCTTTTCCTCTTTGCTTTTCCCCCTTTGCAAAAAAAGCTGCAAAACTTTTAGCTGATCCTCAAAAAAACAGGGCTTTTAGAGGAGGAAAACCAGAAAAATATTTTTTTTCTTGTTTCCTCCTCTAAAAACGAGGTGCGCCCTATGGTCCAGTGCGCCCTATGGCGCGAAAAATACGGTAATTCCTCCATCCCCATCTCTCAGGACGGTTCTTCTCCCATTATACCTGGCACGCAAAAGCAGCTGTTGTTGAATGCAAATAGCTGGATTTGCCTAATGTAACATCAGTGGAGAAGCAGAGCCAGGAAGAGATGGAAAGGAATAACTGACCCCACTACCTTGGGCACGGGTGGCGCTGTGGGTTAAACCACAGAGCCTAGGGCTTGCCGATCAGAAGGTCGGCGGTTCGAATCCCTGTGACGGGGTGAGCTCCCGTTGCTCGGTCCCTGCTCCTGCCAACCTAGCAGTTCAAAGTACAAGTAGATAAATAGGTACTGCTCCGGCGGGAAGGTAAACGGCGTTTCCGTGCGCTGCTCTGGTTCGCCAGAAGCGGCTTTGTCATGCTGGCCACATGACCCGGAAGCTGTACGCCGGCTCCCTCGGCCAGTAACGAGATGAGCGCCACAACCCCAGAGTCGGACACGACTGGACCTAATGGTCAGGGGTCCGTTTACCCTTTACCTTACATTGGAGTTGACCGCAAACAGGCTGCGGGTGTGATTGACAGAGCATCGCCTGCACTTTTTCCAGAGTGGCTCAGGAGCTTGAGACTCTTCATCTCAGAGTCAGGGGTTTGAGCATCACGTTGGGCAAAGGATTCCTGAATTGCAGGGGGTTGGACCAGATGATCTTTGGGGGTTCCCTTCCAACTCTGCAGTTCCGTGTTTCATGGGGCACCTGAGTTATCCGATGTGGCAGGTGGAGACGCAGCCTGGATTTCCCAGCTCACCTGACGTCCGACCGCCTCGCTTCATCTCTTGCCGGCATCAAAGGTTCGAGTGCTAGTGGTGTCCCTCTGAAAACGCCCTCTTCACATTATCGACCTAAATAGAGCCTGCAGGATCAGGCCAATGGCCCATCTAGTCCGGCATCCTTTTCTCACAGTGGCTGACCAGGTGGCCTTAATCGGAAACCAGCAAGCAGCATCCGAGCGCAAGAGCATTGCTCTCTCCTCCTGCGTTTCCCATCAGCTGGCATTCAGAAACATTTCTGCTTCCATCTGTGGAGGCAGAGCAGAATCATAGAATCCTAGAGTTGGAAGAGACCCCCAAGGGCCATCCAGTCCAACCCCCTGCCAAGCAGGAAACACCATCAAAGCATTCCTGACAGATGGCTGTCAAGCCTCCGCTTAAAGACCTCCAAAGAAGGAGACTCCACCACACTCCTTGGCAGCAAATTCCACTGTCGAACAGCTCTTACTGTCAGGAAGTTCTTCCTAATGTTTAGGTGGAATCTTCTTTCTTGTAGTTTGAATCCATTGCCCCGTGTCCGCTTCTCTGGAGCAGCAGAAAACAACCTTTCTCCCTCCTCTATATGACATCCTTTTATATATTTGAACATGGCTATCATATCACCCCTTAACCTTCTCTTCTCCAGGCTAAACATACCCAGCTCCCTAAGCCGTTCCTCATAAGGCATCGTTTCCAGGCCTTTGACCATTTTGGTTGCCCTCCTCTGGACACGTTCCAGCTTGTCAGTATCCTTCTTGAACTGTGGTGCCCAGAACTGGACACAGTATTCCAGGTGAGGTCTGACCAGAGCAGAATATAGTGGTACTATTACTTCCCTTGATCTAGATGCTATACTCCTATTGATGCAGCCCAGAATTGCATTGGCTTTTTTAGCTGCTGCATCACACTGTTGACTCATGTCAAGTTTATGGTCTACCAAGACTCCTAGATCCTTTTCACATGTACTGCTCTCAAGCCAGGTGTCACCCATCCTGTATTTGTGCCTTTCATTTTTTTTGCCCAAGTGTAGTACTTTACATTTCTCCCTGTTAAAATTCATCTTGTTTGCTTTGGCCCAGTTCTCTAATCTGTTAAGGTCATTTTGAAGTGTGATCCTGTCCTCTGGGGTATTAGCCACCCCTCCCAATTTGGTGTCATCTGCAAACTTGATCAGGATGCCCTCAAGCCCATCATCCAAGTCATTGATGAAGATGTTGAATAAGACTGGGCCCAAGACAGAACCCTGTGGCACCCCACTAGTCACTTCTCTCCAGGATGAAGAGGAGCCATTGATGAGCACCCTTTGGGTTCGGTCAGTCAGCCAGTTACAAATCCACTGAATGGTAGCATTGTCTAGCCCACATTTTACCAGCTTCTTTACAAGAATATCATGGGGCACCTTGTCAAAGGCCTTGCTGAAATCAAGATAGGCAGAGCCATCCTGGCTAGTAGACACCCATAGCCTTAAATCTCTTGGGTAAATACGTTGAATTTTCTGTTAAGGCTACCCAGGTTGGCCGCCATCACTGCCTCCCCTCCTGTCCTTGGGGGGTGAGTCCCATGGACTCTTCTCCTTTCTCTGTGCCATGCGTGATTTTACAAACTTCTATCACATCGCTCCTCTTCCTCGCCTTTTCTTGAAACTAACGCGTCTTTAAAATGCTGCAACCTTTCCTCACGGGGGGGATTGCTCCACCCCACCCCACCCTCGGTCATTTCACTCGCTCCAACAAAACGGTTTCCTCACCAGAATTGCAACTCTCGAGAAATTGTTGTGCTCCTGCTTTGCAGCAACAGGCTGAGCACAGGGGCGATGGAGTGCGGCGTTCGAAACTCCCATTGTTCTAGGCGCGTTTTGCAACAAGGCGGTTCATTAGCTTGGGCAGTTCCTGAGCTCTGGGTGCAATAGATTTCAGAGTAAAACGGCAGAGTGGAAGGAAAGGAGGACCTTTTTTCTGCCTCTCCGCTTCCAGCTACCCTGGAGAAGAGACCCTCTTAAGAATATTAGAGGGGTGGGCAGGAGAAGGACTAGACCAGGGGTCAGCAACCTGTTTCAGCCGTGGGCCGGTCCACTGTCCCTCAGACCTTATGGGGGGCCGGACTATATTTTGAAAAAAATAATGAACCAATTCCTATGTCCCACAAATAACCCAGAGATGCATTTTAAACAAAAGCACACATTCTGCTCGTGTAAAAACACGTCGATTCCCGGACCGTCCACAGGCCGGATTTAGAAGGCTATTGGGCCAGATCCTGGCCTTGGGGCTTTAGGTTGCCTACCCCTGGACTAGACCATGTGAAAAATGAACATAATATTTTAGTTGCAGTTCATTCATTTCCAGCTTTGTATTCTTGTTATAAAAAAGCACGCCTAGACATTCCGTTGTTTGCACCCATAACCTAGGTTGAAGGTGTAATTTAGCTCCTAGCCTGATTGGTCAGTGCCCGGGATGTCACTAACCCATCTCTCTTCAGCAGTATTCCAATCGTTTTTAAATCGGTTGTGCTTCTTTTTTCCCTTCCCTCCTTTTCCTTGCACGTGAACATTTAAATGAACAAACAGTCTTTATTTTAAAAAGGCCGTTTGTCCATCTGAAGCACCGGGGGCGGAGCCTCTGATCCGCTGATACTTACACCTGTCCTTCGCAAGGGGCGAGAGGAATGCAAGGTTCCCCCACTGCGACTCCAGGTTGGGTGTCGCGTATCTGAGCATCCCGGCTGCAGCCGGCCGAGGTGTGTGGAGACCGTTGCAGCGGTGAGGCCAGACTCTGCTTGGGGGGGGGGGCTCCCAGGGACTGCTCCCCCCCCACCTGCTAAGCCCCAGGGTGCTTGCCTTAGGCAATTTCCCTCTGCAGGAGGGGCAGCTGAGGCTGGGGAAATGGGAAAGGACCCTGAGAATAGACACGAGAAGTGGGGGGGAAATACAACACACCCTCCCCCCAAAAAGTGAGTTTGCTTCTGCCGCCGCAGAGGCCACTTCCCAGAAACAGCAGAGGAACTGGGGTTCTGCTTCCCGTTTCAGAACTTAGCTTCCGGTGAGCAAACATCAACCGAACCCTCTCTAGATCAGCAGTTCCCTAACTTTTAGGGCCCACCCCCTCGGTTCCATAAACTCACCCCCAGTGCACCCACCACCCCCGGTTTGCATGACCCACTAAGGAAGGTAAGAGCGGAATAATATTCAAAACAGTAACAATTAATTGCACGCGTATTCAGAATACAATTTAAGCTAAATAAAAAATAAAAAAAATCCTTCCAGTAGCACCTTAGAGACCAACTAAGTTTGTTCTTGGTATGAGCTTTCCCTCAGCTCTAAAAAGTTCTTTTCTGCTCCCTTGGAATTTCTTTTTTCGCCAAATCATTTGTATTAAACTTTTGAATACAACAACCAATCAAAATCACGTTGAAACATTCCAAATTACCTTCCAAATTATTTATACAATCGTCAGTAAAAAAAAGAATAATCCCAATTCTGCCAAATTATTATTATTTAATTACTTTTTTTCTTTTTTTTTTGGCTTCCCATGCTTCAAACGCTGGAGGTGTCTGATCAACTACAGGTGAAACTCGAAAAATTAGAATATCATGGAAAAGTCCATTTATGTAAGCAATTGTTTTCATCAGCTACTGGAGTTTAATATATGAGATAGACTCATGACATGCAAAGCGAGATATGTCAAGCCTTTGTTTGTTATAATTGTGATGATTATGGCGTACAGCTGATGAAAACCCCAAAGTTGAAATTGTTAATTTGGGGTTCTCATCAGCTGTACGCCATAATCATCACAATTATAACAAATAAAGGCTTGACATATCTCGCTTTGCATGTCATGAGTCTATCTCATATATTAGTTTCACCTTTTAAGTTGAATTACTGAAAGAAATGAACCTTTCCACGATAATTCTAATTTTTCGAGTTTCCCCTGTATTTTCCATTGCTTTCATTCCCTTCCGATGCTTTCGCAGCCTCTGATATACTCCCCCCAAAATGAGATAGATCAAAGCAAACAATGTCTCTGTCCATCACCATTAGGCCGCCTTGCCCCTTGACGCACTGACTCCAAAAGCCGAATCACGGGAAGCCGCCATCTTCATTCAGTTCCGATAACATCCAAACATCTTTTCCGCAGCTGTTGCTCACCCGTCTGCTTTTCACTTGTCCCTTTTCAGGAGGGTTTGCCAATTATATTAAAGGTTCCTATATTGTAGATTATTTGAGGCTTGCCTCTTCCTTGGAATTTCAGCACCTACAATTCTTAATCGAAAAGCCTCTGGTGCTACAAATCTCTGGCTGCAAAGAATTTTTTTGCATTCTCAGGGAACACTAAGGCGCCCTTAGCATTCATTACGTTTGGGGCTTTTGGGGAAATTCCATGCTAGAGACCATTAGGGAAGGGGTTTAAAACAAAACAGGCCATATCATGGAGACATCATTCAAATCTTGCGGTGCGTCTGGGATACTGTGGCCAGTTCTGGTCGCCTCGCCTCAGAATGGAGCTGGAAAAAAGTCCAGAAAGGGGCAAGCAGAACGATCAAGAGGGTAACTCCCCTATGAAGAAAGATTGCAGCGTTTGGGAAGGTTTACTTTAGAGAAAAGAGGCTTTATGATAGAAGTTTGTAGAAACAGGTAGGTAGCCGTGTTGGTCTGCCATAGTCAAAACAAAATAAAATTAAAAATTCCTTCCAGTAGCACCTTAGAGACCAACTAAGTTTGTTCTTGGTATGAGCTTTCGTGTGCATGCACACTTCTTCAGATACACTGAAACAGAAGTCACCAGACCCTTATATATAGTGAGAGAGTGGGGAGGGGTATTACTCAGAAGGGTGGTGGGAATGGGTGATTGGCTGATGGGTGTGGAAAACCTCCCCACTCCCTCACTATATTTAAGGGTCTGGTGACTTCTGTTTCAGTGTATCTGAAGAAGTGTGCATGCACACGAAAGCTCATACCAAGAACAAACTTAGTTGGTCTGCAAGGTGCTACTGGAAGGAAGTTTGTAGAGCTAAGCATGGCAAGGATGAAGCGGACAGGGGAAAAAAGCCTGTTCTCCTCTCTCTTGGCATTAGAACTCCAGTGAGCCTCAATATGGAAGTTAAAAAAGGAAGTCCTTTATGCGGCACATAGTTAGCCTATGGAACTCCCTGCCACAGGAGGCGGAAATGGCCGCCTAGGTAGCTTTAAAAGAGGATTGGGCCAATGCACAAAGGAGAAAGTCTCCTGTGCAAGGCCCACGGACCTGCCTGGCCCTCACGCTGACCCCGTCCACTTTGATCAGGCTTTCTCCGGGCGGTTTCCTAAGCAGGTGGGTGTTGCTCGCTGTGAATCAATAGGGGGGGGGTCCCCCGCTTTGATTTCCTGCCTCTGACAGCAAAACGTCTTGGGCCGTGTCTCTGCCTAGCTGGCTTCCTGTTTAGATTTCTGCAAGCGGTGGCGTTTCCTTTCCCCTGACATCAAAGGCAGCCCCACCCCCACCGTGGGAGCTTTTCCCGGACGGGGATCCTGAAAAGGGGGTTCTGTGGAAGGGACCCCAGCTTTGGAACAGAGGCTCGTGGTAAATCAGTATACAATAAGCAGCACAAAAACGGTGCACACAAATCTACCAAACCATTCCACGTTCTGAATTCTATATTGGTAGTCCAACCAAAGAGAGAGCAATGCAAGAAGTCTAACAAAGAAGCCACAAACAGAAAACTCATTCAAGTTAGTGCAACAGGACAATTTCAGTCTTTAAATGTCTTTAGCCAGGCTCCTGTAGATATTGATGAAAATAGGTCCAGTCAGATGATACGCACAGATGTTAATAGATGAAAGCAAGTCCAATCAGATGGAATATTGAAGATGTGACGCACAAAAATTAGACAGGGTGCCGGCGTTTGTCCCCTGTTTCGCCCATGGACAATTTTGGGCTTCTTCAGTAAATTCTTTCCCAGGATTTACTGTATATTCATACATACAAATTTACATGTTACATCTCATCTAAACTAGAACATCTAGTCTTCTTCTTCAAAATATTCTTTCTCAAAGATTTGGTACATTTGCACACTTTGAACTTCATATGGCAAGAAGGAAAGGAGAGTTGAGCTGCTGGATCAGGCCCAAAAGGAGCCCATCTCCAGCATCCTTTTCTATTCAGTGGCTGACCAGGTGCCTTTTAGGGGGGGTGGGTGGGGGGGTGGGACGGGACCTGCAAGCAGGATTTGTGCATCTAAGGCATCTCTCCTCCTGAGGTTTCCAGCAATTGGCATTTGTCTAATTCCCTCTTAAAAACAGTTTAACGATGCGCCGCATGAACAGATACCTGCCTTGACCCATCTTGAGTCTCCTAACGTTCAAATTCCCGAGACAGCCACGAGTTCTAGTGTTAGGAGAGAGAGAGAGGGAAAGACCTTTTTTGGGGGTGGGGTCCTCCAACTCTGAACCAGGAAAAGGTTTTTAATCTCATTTTTTAAAATTTAGTATATATTATTTGTACCTTGATTAGTTTGTCACGTTCTTGTATGATTTTGTATACAGGATAAAAAAATTAAAAAATTCCTTCCAGTAGCACCTTAGAGACCAACTAAGTTTGTTATTGGTATGAGCTTTCGTGTGCATGCACACTTCTTCAGATATCCTGGTTGTGTTATTTTTTACTTTGTATAACTTTGTATGCAGGGTTGGCTTAACAGCAAATTAGTAACTGTGAACGGCACTGCTGCAGAAATTCCAGTTTTGGTGTTTCGCAGCTCCTGTTCTGGAAATAGGATGTTTGATGTCCTTATTGTTAAATTTTTTAATAACAGTTATTTGAGGAGATTAAAAAAAAAGATGATACGATTAAGTTTGGCATGGAGGAAGTAGACAGCGAAACCTTTTCTCCCTCTCTTGTCCCTGGTGGACATTTAATGAATGTAGGAAGATTCGAAACAGATTAAAAAAAACTTCTTAACGCAGCACATAGTTAAACTGGATGGAACTCCCTGCCACAGGACACAGGGATAACCACCAACCTGGACTGCTTTAAAAGAAGATTAGAGAAATTCATGGAGGAGGAGAGGGTTTTTGAAGGCTACTAGAGACAATGGCTCTGCTCTGCCGTCCACAGTTGGAGGCAGAGATGCTTCTGAATGCCAGTTGCTGGAAACCTCAGGATAAAAATCATAGAATCCTAGAGTTGGAAGAGACCCCAAGGGCCATCCAGTCCAACCCCCTGCCAAGCAGGAAACACCATCAAAGCATTCCTGACAGATGGCTGTCAAGCCTCCGCTTCAAGACCTCCAAAGAAGGAGACTCCACCACACTCCTTGGCAGCAAATTCCACTGTCCAACAGCTCTTACTGTCAGGAAGTTCTTCCTAATGTTTAGGTGGAATCTTCTTTCTTGTAGTTTGAATCCATTGCCCCGTGTCCGCTTCTCTGGAGCAGCAGAAAACAACCTTTCACCCTCCTCTATATGACATCCTTTGATATATTTGAACATGGCTATCATATCACCCCTTAACCTTCTCTTCTCCAGGCTAAACATACCCAGCTCCCTAAGCCGTTCCTCATAAGGCATCGTTTCCAGGCCTTGGACCATTTTGGTTGCCCTCCTCTGGACACGTTCCAGCTTGTCAGTATCCTTCTTGAACTGTGGTGCCCAGAACTGGACACAGTATTCCAGGTGAGGTCTGACCAGAGCAGAATACAGTGGTACTATTACTTCCCTTGATCTAGACGCTATACTCCTATTGATGCAGCCCAGAATTGCATTGGCTTTTTTAGCTGCTGCATCACACTGTTGACTCATGTCAAGTTTATGGTCTACCAAGACTCCTAGATCCTTTTCACATGTACTGCTCTCAAGCCAGGTGTCACCCATCCTGTATTTGTGCCTTTCATTTTTTTTTTGCCCAAGTGTAGTACTTTACATTTCTCCTTGTTAAAATTCATCTTGTTTGTTCTGGCCCAAGATGGGGAGAGGGCTCTTGGGTTCGAATCCTGCTTGCAGGTTTCCCATAGGCATCTGGCTGGCCACTGTGAGGGCAGGATGCTGGACTGGATGGGCCATTGGCCTGATCCTGCAGCCTAGTCTTCACGTTGCCATGTGCTTCGCTGGGTGGTCTCCAGCTCCGGGGAGACTGGGGGCGTCAAAACCCTTGCGTCAAAACTCCTGCCAGCTTTCCCTCATCTGAAGGACCTGCCTCTCCGCCTTGCCAAGAAACCTTTTAGGCAACCCGGCAGCTCAGCTCTCAGCGTTCCCCGCTTTGCGGATTTAAGCTTAATGGCAGTCGGAGCCGGACGCGGCCGAGGCCAGAGCTGGGCTAAATATACCGAGAGCTGCCGGGTGTATTTATGGATCAGGCCTCTTCCTCCCCACCCAGGCCCACTGCCTCCGGCTGCAGCCTCTGCTAGACGAGAGAGCGGCTTTCCTGGTTGTCGTTGGAGTGGGGGGGGCGCTCTGGGGATTCTTGTATAGCAGTGGTAGCCAAACATGGCCCTCCAGCTTTTTTGGGACTACAACTCCCATCATCCTTAGCTAACAGGACCAGTGGTCAGGAATTGTAGTCCCAAAACAGCTGGAGGGCCGAGTTTGGCCATCACTGCTGTATAGGGGCAGCAATTGGGGTGTTTTGGAGAGACTTAGTACACTTATTCCCATTGCCCCCCCCCCAAGATATTTACTGAAATCCAAGGAATTCCCCCCCTCCCGCAAGGAAGGCTTATGTAGGGCCTGCACTTATTGCAACAGTCCATCATGCGTTGGGAACCTCGAGGCTGGACTACTGTAAGACACTGTTTGTGGGGCTGCCCTTGGGGGCGGTTCGGAAGCTTCCCCCAGGTGCAGAATGCTGCAGCCAGATTGCTGACGGGAGCTTCTCGTCGAGAACATGTGGCCCCGTTGTTGAAACGGCCACACTGGTTGCCCACTTACTGCCAATCCGGGTTCAATGTCCTTGTATTAATTTACAAAGCCCCGAATAACTTGCCTCCATGGGTACCAGCTCGATCACTGAGATCATCCGCACAAGCATCTCTCGTCGTTCCCCGAGTTGTTGAGGCTCATTTGACAACAACGAGAAACCGAGCCTTTAGTGTCATCGACCAAGTCCTGTGGAACTCTCTGCCACTGGAGAGTCAGTGGTCGCATTGTGTGCCAACTTCCAAATGCCTTCTGAAAACATTTCTATTCCGCCAGACCTATGTATACAGTTAGGAACACACCCACAATGTTTAATTGGTGTCTGTTTTGAACTTGTTCATTTGGTTTTACATTTTGAAGAAGTGCTATCTTTTATCTGCCCCCAATCATGGAAACATAGAATTGTAGAGTTGAAAGGGTCCAATCCTGCTTGCGGGTTTCCCATAACGGGGCCCCTGGTTGGCCCCTGCGAGAACAGGATGCTGGACCGGAAAGCGAGCCCTTGGCCTCATCCAGCAGAGTTTGCCTTGTGTCCTTAAACAAATAATAATTGGAGAGTCTGCTCCAGAGGTCGGAGTGCAGGGAGGAAAGGCCAGAGGTCTATGAGCATGCGCAGAGTGCCCTTTGGGTGAAGGGACATTCATCTGCTGGCAGAGACATTTGAACCCCCCAAAATGGTGGCACCCAGGGGGATGTGAGGGATGTGGGCTGTGTGTGGGATTTTGGGGGGGGGAATTGTTCTGTAGCTGCCTTCAACCCCCTCCCCCCACCGCCCAAGGTAAGGGTGGGAAAGAACAGGGAATTCTTGAGGAACTCCTGACTCTGCCTTGAGAGGGTTTTGCTCGTGGGGATTTCCTCCTGGGTTTTTCCTTGCCTTCCCTGCAAGTACTGTATTTTTCGCTCCATAGGGCGCACTGGACTATAGGGCGCACCTCATTTTTAGAGGAGGAAACAAGGAAAAAAAATATTTTTCTGGTTTTCCTCCTCTAAAAGCCCTGGTTTTTTTGAGGATCAGCTAAAAGTTTTGCAGCTTTTTTGCAAAGGGAAAAGCCCTGTTTTTTTGAGGATCAGCTAAAAGTTTTGCAGCTTTTTTTGCAAAGGGGGAAAAGCAAAGAGGAAAAGCCCCGTTTTTATGGGGTTCAACTCACATTTCTGCAGCTTCTAAAGGAAAGGGAGCCTTTTCTACAGTTTCCAGACAGATAATCTAATCAGCCAGTCACATGTCGCTGGGGAAACAAACAACCTCCCTCTGCAGCACATTCAACAATGGAGGGTGGGGCTGAAAGGGAGCCGGGACTCTTATCTCTCTCCCGATCTCTTGCTGATCAGCTGCTGAGCGGGGTCCTTTCAACACCCCCTTTTCTCTTTGTAAAATAAAAAGCATGATCCTCTTTCAGCGCCTGGGCAATTCAGCTCCAGGGACCACCATTCGCTCCACAAGACACACAGATATTTCCCTTTACCTTTTAGGAGGAAAAAAGTGCGTCTTATGGGGCGAAAAATACGATACACTGTAGTTACTTTGGAAGGAATAAGGCCCTTCCTCTTCCCGTGAGTGCCATTCGCTCTAGAATGTTTTTAATACTGAATATTCGGCAGCTGTAACCCGCCCTGGGACCTGATGATGAAGGGAGAGCAAGAGATTGAATAGTAGTCATCGTAAATATTTATTGCACAGCGGCAGACAAGGAACCAAAATAGGCCAGTGTGGATCTAAGAGCAGGGAGAGATGAGACGATTCTGCCGTTTGTGTGAAGAAGCTGAAATCAACTGCACAAGAGCCCAATTGTAGCACAGGAAGTGGACTTATTCACTCATTCATTCACTTGATTATTTACTGGGGGGGGTGGAGAGGGAAGAGAGAGGAAACCTTGCACACCACCCATTGGGCTTCTTAGACGGAAGGTGGGTTGGTTGTCTCGAGAGACAATGGAGTGCGCCTCCGGGGGTGAAGTCAAACCGCAGGAGAATCACAGCGCCTGCTGCGGCTGCAGAGACCGGTGACTCATAACTGCTCCCTATGTCGGCATCCAGAGGGAGCTGGGAGGTCCCCAGCTGGATCACACCCTTCCAGCCGAACTGCTGGGCGATCCTCGGTCTCTGGTGCGACATAAGCTCAGCGACTCAGACTTATCTGAAGCCTGAGCGCGCTATATTAGCAGAAACCACCGCACAACAAAAGTGGCACGAGAGAGGCTTGTGTAAGCATATTTACAAGCAGATTTATTGAGCAAAGAAAAACATGTCTCTCCTTTGTCTCCTCAGAGAGAGTCTCAAAAGCAAAAGCAAAAGCTATACACAATGGAAGTTCCCAGCAATCTGTGCTGGTGTGTAAACAGACACGTGACACACAACAGTCCCATGTCTGCAACTTAAGGTGGAATGGAATTTACTAACAGCCCCCCCCCGTGTTGTTTTTGCTGCATTGCCAGCACCGAAGTGACATATCTGGGGTGAAAGCCTGGGCAGTGGGTCTGGAGGTCCTGGGCTGCCCAGAAGACAAGACCCCCACAAAGGAAAGCAGACCAAGACGTTTGGCTGCAGGAGTTGCCCGAAGGAGGCTTACTAGGCACCACCCAACTGCCTTAGGGACTCCGCTCCGGATTGGTCACCCCTGACCCTTTTCTTCTCCCAGAGATATCCCACAAGGCAGTGGAGGTTTAGGACCAGAATTTTTGCTTCTCCTAGATAGGCTCCCTTCCCGGGTGGTTGAGCCCTGTCTGCCCCTCATCAAAGGTGGGGCATAAATGCAAATACTAGAGCACGCATTATGTAACTTCACACGAGTGCAGTGCCCCAAGGCCGCCTTGCCTGCACTCATCGCGTCATGCACAGACTTAGGAGTCCTCTACAGGTTCTAGAAACAGGTCCATGCTTTAAAGCCCAGTGTCTGAGCATGTTTCTTTTCCCCGCGAAACCCCGCTCTTTACTGCTGAATCGGAACAAATGACAATTCGAGTTTTCTGCCCAGACCTTAGTCACTGCCTGTGATCTCACTAGAGACTCGTGACCCTGCATTTGCTTCTGAATCATTTCCCGCCTTTAGCGGCCGGTCGGCAGCTCCCAGCCTCTGCCTCTCGCCCTCCAATCGCCCACCGGCATCCCTGCAAACTGCCTCTGCCCCCACCTCCTGACGGATGTGACCAGCTGGTCAGGAGGCGGCTGGGATGGAGGTTAGCTTTGCTGCCTGCCTTGGCGCTTGACGGGGCTGGGGAAGGCTGTCAGGGATGGGCACGGGGGAAAGATGCCCATTGGTCGGGCCCCAAAGTGGAGCCTCCAGACACAGGGGCAGTAAGAACAGAGCAGCCCTGCAGGATCAGGCCAGTGCCGTCTCTTCCACCATCCTGTTCTCCCAGCAGACAGCCGTATGCCCCAGTGGGAAACTCGCAAGCAGGATTTGAGCACCAGAGCGGTAACCCAGTCTCAGAGAGATGCAGCTCTCGACAGATGGAGGGCATGAGAAGCTTGCTTGCAGTTCTGTGTGGAACAGCTACTGGTTTTTTGGGGGGGCTGTTGTGTTCACCCCTGAGAGAGCTTGGAGGGTTGCTTCCAGATGGGTATCTGATGTAGGATCTTATGTGCTGAAGAGCCTAAGGAGAGCCTGCTGCTGGATCAGGCCAATGGCTCTTCTAGTCCAGCATCTTGTTCTCACAGTTGCCAACCTGCAAGAGTCTCCCTCTCCTGCTGGGACAAGCTCCCCTCCCCACTGGTCTCCCAGAATCAGAAGAGGCAGAAAAACGGCAGAGGAGAAGTGAGCTTCATCAAGCACAGTCTCTGATTGCTTGGAAAAAGTTCTGGAGAGGAAGGGACTTAGATGGTTGTGGGGAGGTGGGGACTTTCAGTCTGGCAACTGACCCATGGGGCAAGACCTACCGGGGATAAGCTGCTGTGCTCATTAAGCCTGGCGCTTTGCCTAGTCTGTGCAGTTTGCATTCTTGCTAATAAAGAGTTGACACCAACTTGCACAGTGCGATTTACTGATGGCTCGTTTCCGACAATACTGAGCGAGGTGTGTAGACAATACCGAGCGAGGCGTGTAGACAATACTGAGCGAGGCGTGTAGACAATACCAAGCGAGGTGTGTAGACAATACTGAGCGAGGGGTGTAGACGATACTGAACAAGGCATGTAGACAATACCGAGTGAGGTGTGTAGACAATACCAAGCGAGGCGTGTAGACAATACCAAGCAAGGCATGTAAACAATACTGAGCGGAGCATGTTGACAATACTGAGCGAGGGGGACCTCAGTCTAAGCAGCTTCTTCCTCTTGGGCTTCTCCTCCTTGCCCTGACTGCGCCTTCCTTCTGTCTCTCCCCCTGCAGATTTCTGAAGGCGAGAGGAGAGGAGGTGCCAGGGCAGCCGCGATGCAGAGCATCAAGTGTGTGGTGGTGGGGGATGGGGCAGTGGGCAAGACCTGCCTGCTCATCTGCTACACGACCAACGCCTTCCCCAAGGAGTACATCCCCACCGTCTTCGACAACTACAGCGCCCAGAGCGTGGTGGACGGCCGGACAATCAGCCTCAACCTGTGGGACACGGCCGGCCAGGAGGAGTACGACCGCCTGAGGACGCTCTCCTACCCGCAGACCAACGTCTTCATCATCTGCTTCTCCATCGCCAGCCCGCCCTCCTACGAGAACGTCAAGCACAAGTGGTACCCGGAGGTGTGCCACCACTGCCCCGACGTCCCCATCCTGCTGGTGGGCACCAAGAAGGACCTCCGCTCCAGCCCAGAGGCGGTGAAGAAGCTGAAGGAGCAGAACCAGGTGCCCGTCACCACCCAGCAGGGCGTCAGCCTCGCCAGGCAGATTCACGCCGTCAAGTACATGGAGTGCTCGGCCCTCAACCAGGAGGGCATCAAGGACGTCTTCACGGAGGCCGTCCGCGCCGTCCTCAACCCGGCCCCCGTCAAGGCCAAGAGACCCTGTGCACTCTTGTGAAGGGGGACGCTGCCCAGCGCTGACCCTGCCCGCCAGGGCCGCAAACAGGTGACCCTCGGGGTGGCTGGCCGTTCGGGGCTGGGGGAAGAGGGTCTCCTTATCCCGTTACCCCTCCTGAATGAAGGATCCACACACACCCTCCTCCTCTTTCTTCCCCAGATGTGACTTTTCCTTTCTGTTTTCGCCAGGCGGCGCCACCGTTTCTGCCCAGATTCCCCGATTCAAATTACTAGAAAGGTGATCCCAACCTCTGGAAGCGAAGCGGATGACCTGGGAAGGTGGGCTCGCCTTCCTCGGGGGGGGGGGGGCTTTTCAGCAGAGGTTGCCAGGGATTCTTGAGCTGCGGTGTTCCAACCCTTTGATTCTGTGGCTCAGCTCTTTTGGATTAGGCAGGGACCGAAGGCCACGGATGAAATTGCAGCGTCCAAGAGGGGGGGAAAGGCCACGTTTGCACTAATGACCTGCAGAGTTTGCCTGGGGGGGGGATGACTTGGCTTGGGGCCCCAAACGCCACCTCCCCGTCTCTGGTTGCTGGGACCTCATTTCCTCCTCTTCTTTTGGGGCAAAGCCTTTTGGGGGGGGGCTTCCAAGCCACCGCTCTGCTCAAGCTCTGGAGAACATGATGGACCTCAGAAACTTATTGTCAGAAAGGACAGCCCCCGGGAGACGATGGCAAGGCAGACGGACGCAGCGACCTGTGGGGTTCATCCAACCCCCCCTCCCAAAAAAACCCTTTACTCTTGCAGCCCACAGCCCCACAGAGAGCTGAGACTCGGCAGGGAAGTTCTAAGCACCGAGATGACCCCCACCCCCTGCGACCACTCCATGAAAATTTGGGACTTGACAGCTGTCAACAGAGAAGCTTCCTTTGCAGTCCTCCCTCCCTCTCCTCTGGTGGGGGCACCCCCATGGGCTTTCGTGCCTGCTTCTCAGGGCTTTTTTGGGGGGCCGCTGATCTCCCCGTCTCCATCTCCCCACCTGCCTTTCTCCAAATCGAGCCCCCAGCTGGCAGCTGCACCAATTGCGCATGAAATACCTACTTGCCTTAAGGAACCTGCGGTGAAATGCAGAGCACCGCCTGTTTACAGAGCCCGATGCTTGCATGTGCCTCCTGTTTTAATTTCCGAAGGGGCTTCCTGGAGCCCAGCCTTTGCAAACCTGGCGCCCTCCTGCGGCTTCGGACTACAACTCCCATCAGCCCCTGCTAGTCCATGAATTACTGCCATGCCCTCTGCGTGGGGCTTCCCTTGCTCCTGATCCGGGAGCCACAGTCAGTGCAGAATGCTGCAGCACGATTGCTGACGGGAGTGAGACCCTGCCAGCGCAGGAACCCCCCGTGCTCAGAAATCTGCACCGGTTGCCAATCTGCTACTGGGCCGAGTTCAAGGTGTTACTACCTGCAGGATTGCGTGACCACAACCTCTTTGATCAGCAGAACTGGCATCATGCCTGTTCCGCATTGGTGAGAACTCAAATCTCTCAGCGCCGCAGCACCTACATGTTGGAAATCCCTCTCTATTGGCGTCAGGCCTTTGCTGTGCTCTTCTCGGTGCCTGCTAGAGACATTTCTTTCGTTCAGACGATCCTGCCCGGACGTTTAGAAAGTCCACTTGGAGTTTTAAAATCTGTTTTTAGTCTTATCGCTCTTTTTAACTTTTCAAAAGCTTTCAGGTTGTTGCAGTTAGGGCCGGGTGATATATCACCATCGTGATATATCACCAGCTAAACATCGCGATATACTGATATATCACAATGTCTGAAATAAGGATAGGGCTATGGAGAGGCGCTGGCTGGCTTCATGGTTTTTCCTGTGTTGTGATTTTTGCATAGCAAGCACACACAGAGACACACACACACACACACACACTATATATATGTATGTATATGTATATGTATATGTGTGTGTGTGTATACACACACACATAGAGTGTGTGAGTGCACTTGCTATGCAAAAATATATATACATATCCCCAGATCAAAAATCATGAAACCGATTATCACGATACAGACTTTAAACGGCTTTTGGAAGTTATATCAATATATCGCCTAGCCCTTGTTGCAGTTAATTTTCCTGATGCATAATTTGATCATTTGGATTTTTATTTTATTTTTTTGTAAACTGTTTTGAGGTTCTTGGTTTTTTCCTCCCCCCCCTTTTTTTTACAATCCGGCAATGCGTAAATTTTATGAAATAATAAAATCAATAAAAAAATGAGTCCCAGGCAGCTGGAGTGGCACCAGGCTTGCAGACTTCCCATTCATCAAGGCAGTTCCTCTCCCCGGGACGCTTTGTTTACAGCCCCGGAGGCTTCGGTCAAACTGACTGTCTGTGGTGTGGTTCCCCCCCCCCCGGCCCCCTGCACTTCCTTCTGAAAAAAAGGAACTCCTGCCTTCCCAGCCTGCTAGAGGTAGACTCTCCCTCCTTTCATATTTCTGCAGTCAGTAGCCGGGGCGCTGTGTGTGTGTGTGTGTGTGTGTGTGTACACTTAACAGTACAAAGACAGACTAGGAAGAATGCTGTGATAACCAAACCTCTACAGTTCTCCACCTGCTTGTTCCATCTCCGGAGACTCCGACTGAGAAGCCCCCGCTGGCTTGTGCACTGGCACCGGGCATCGTCCACCCATTGCTCAGCTTAGCCGCACAGCCAGAGGACCTTGAACTGCGCTCCACGAACCAGCAGCAGCAGCAATTGAGTTTTGTTTAGGTGGTCAGTGTGATTAAAAATCAAGCAGTGCATGGCCAGTTGCTACAACAGGAAGGGGGGGGGATAATTAAGTGAGCCCTGCTGTGTGTGTGGTGGGGAACCACTGGACTAGAAACTTGCTGGAACGGTTTTGAACCGGAGAGTCTCAGGATCCAAATTGCTCCGGCAGATGGCGAGTTCCGGTTCCGCGGAGGGTCCAGCCACAGCCCCTCGTGTCTCCGTTGCGCTTTCTTAATTGCCTCAGGTGGAAAGAAGAACCTTTGGCGTTGTCGCGCCTCCTTGCGCAACGCGCCAGCGAAGCTTCCTGCCTCCTCTGAATCGGACTCACAAGCTCCAGCCCACCGGCAGCGCGGGAAGGATGTGGGCATGACCTGACCCAAGAAGGTCCTCGTCTCCATTCGGCAAGGGGAGGAAGGCGGCCTTCCCATTTCGGACCTTCTTCCCTCCTTTAAAATCACGTTGTGCAAAAGTATCCGGAGTGTTTTCTCTTGTCGGCCCCAGATAAATAAAAAATGCAGCTCCACCCATCTCTCTATTCTTGGACCCCCTTTAGCCCTCCCCTCCTCCATGAATTCTTCTAATCCTCTTTTAAAACCATCCAGGTTGGTGCCCATCACTGCTTCCTGCAGGGGGGAGGGAGGGACATAGTTTATCTATGTGCTGCAGGAAGGATTTTTTTTATCCCAAATCCTTCAGCTTCGTGGGATGCCCAAGAGTTCTAGTGTTACGAGGGGGGAAATGTTTCTCCGTCCACTTTCTTCAGGCCACGCAGGAACTGGGGTGGGGGTGGTTCCAGCTTGCCAAAGGCAACCTCCTAAGGTGAGAATTGAGTAGGGGGGACAAGCTCTCAGCCTCTGGAGACCCCACAGGCACCATGTGGCCCAGAGACTTGGCCTTCCAAGTCGGAAGTAGCCTGGCTGCAGGTGGACCTGGGCTCTGCATCGGTGGTTGTGCAAGAGGAGAGGCTTCTTGAGGGCTGTGGAGCCTGCCGTGTCCGCGCCGAGCAGGAACTGCTGAGGGAGGTGAAGCAGGAGCTGAGGCTGCGTTTTCAGTTCCCCTCAGCTAAAAATGCAACGGAGAGGGAGGGCCTGGCTGGCGCCAAATGGATCAGGCTGGGCCAGAGGCCGCAGCAATAACCCAGAGGCCGCAGGAAGCCCTTGCCGCTCTTGGCGCACAGCTGGAACCCTTTGCGCCTCTTCTAAGAAGTGGATCGGTCCAGAACTGCCAGATCAGGCCGAAGGCCCACCTGGTCCGTCATCTTGATTTCGCAGTGGAAGATGAGCTATTGTGGCTAGTAGCCATTGATAGCTCATCCCGTGAATTTGTACAATCCTCTTTTAAAGGCATCCAAATTAGTGGCCATCCCTGCCTCTTGCGGGAGGGAATTCCACAGTTTAACAATGCACTGTGTGATGAAGGACTTCCTTTTACCTGTCCTGGTTTTCTCAAGGTTCAGCTTCACTGGACGCCCGCAAGTTCTCTGGGTTGCCATAAGGAGAACGGAGCTCCTTGGAAGCCTTGAATGGAGCCAAGTGTGTGTGTGTGGGGGGGGTCCCCCTCTCTCTGCCCGCCACCCTTCGCTCCTCCCTCTAGAGGCTCAGGTCCCATCTCCCAGAGACCTCCTACACCCAAAGCAAGCACTCTGCTCCTAAGGCAGCCTCACCCAAATGGGTGCTGGCCCACGACTACAACTCTCACCAACTCCAGCCATCAAGGCTGTGTAACGCTTAAAAGTGCGCCACGCACATTTCACAAGGCTGCAGAAAGAGCTTGTCACATTGAGGGGAAATCTCAAGGCAAAGCTTGTGGGAGACAGCATCCTGGCTCCAGCAAGTGCAGGCACAGGCCAAAGAGGCAGTCTGGTCCTCTGATGGCTACAGTCGGAGCCAACCCTGCAGCGATGGCCTCCTGCCCAGCAACCTCCAACCCTGCGGGATGTTTCAACAGAGCTATAGCCCCGCTTCTCCTAACCAGGTGCCCCCCCCCGATGTTTCGGACCATCAGCTCTAGTATCACGTGGCTGTGTTGTCCGAGTTTGATGGAACTCAGATAGAAACCATGGGATGGCCATACCCAGCAGGTCCTTAACTGCGATGCCTGCCTTGCAGGCGCCTGGGCTAGATGACCCTTGGGGTCCCTGCCAACTATGCAAATCAGCGAGCCTGTGGCCACCCAGCTCTTGCCTTTTCCATGGTCTCCAACTGGATCAGCGGCTCCCATTTAGAGTCACCCCCGTCCCCAGCACTCCCTATACTCCGAAATGCATCGGGCAGAATAGCAGTTTGAACGGCCCACTAATGAATATAATTACACAACGACATTCGGAACAGCAACACTGGGTTGCACAAGCATTCAAAATCAAATTAGAACCATTTGGTTGAATTCAAGAACAGAACGGTGGAGTTGCAAGGGAGCCCAAGGGTCATCCAGTCCAATGTAGGATCTAGTCTGACAGCCAGTGCGAGCCGCCCCCCCCTCCCGTGATCCCCTTTCCCCTTAGCGCCCCCTAGGTAAAGGTGGGTTGGTGGCCTTTGTTGGCCATCGTTTTGGGCTGTTTGGCTCCCGACCTCCATGGGGGAGCTAATGAAGCTTTTGTCTGGCTTGGTTTGGGGTCCTGCCAGTGGCGGCAGCAGCAGCGGCCAGTCTTTTCTCCTCCTGCCACAGAAAGGCCGTTGTTCCTCTTCCTGGCGTGGATTTCACTAACAAATTGCTGTCGGGAATGGGAAGGCCCCAAAGGAGAGGGGCGTGGCTGGGCAGAGGGTTGACCCCGGGATCAGGGGCCGGCTGCACCTGCGCTCATAAGGACAGAGGCAGAGAGCCCTGCTGGATGAAGCCACAGGCCCATCTGGTCCAGTGCCCAACCAGGGGCCCTTAATGGGAAACCAGCAAGCAGGATCCGAGCACCAGAGCCCTCTCTCCTGCGGTTCAGAAGAAGAGCACCCTGGCTAGCAGCCTTCGATAGCCCTCTCCTCCTCTGTGAATTTGCCCTATCATTTCCTCCAGTGGGAGGGAGTTCCATAGTTTTAACTAGGTGCTGCATTGCCCTGTCCTGTGGTGCGCTGGACCCTCATGCAAAAAGCTGCTTGAGGAACAGCCCTGACGGATCCGTCCTTTCCGCCCACTGCTGCTCAGCCGTTGACCTTCGGTGCTGGAATGCGGCTGGACAGAGGGGAGAGGGCGAGAGCTCGAGGCTCTGCTGCTTGCTGGGCACATCGCACAAAGAGGCCTCCTCCTCTGAGGCTCCAGGACATTCCTGGGAAGGGATGACATCACCGGCTTGCTATTGAACCCGAGCTGATCTGTGGCCTTCGGGAGAGGCTTCTCCAGAGATGGACGGAGCCTGAAAACAAGTGCTTTCATGGCTGCAGCAACAGGGCAGCAATAGTCTTCTGGAATCCACAGGGGAAGTGGCGCCAGCTCAAATCTTTATTTCATAGAACTGCGGAGTAGGAAGTGGGTCTATATGGTCATCTAGTCCAACCCCCTGAAATGCAGGAACCATTAATTGCATCTACATCCCACCTTCTGCTCCAAGGAGCTCAAGGTGGCATACCTTGTTCTCCCCCTCAATGCAATCCCACAACAACCTTGTGGGGTAGGTTAGGCCGAGAGGCAGGGACTGGCCCCCAAGAGCTTCATGGCCAAGAAGGGACTTGACACATGATCTCTCCCAGGTCCTAGTTCGACACTTTAACCCCTATGTCACAATGGTTTTCATTTTGGGAATATCTTGGCCCCCTAACCAATACCACCAGCTTCAGCCAGAGAGCCTGCCAGTCCTATGCATGGCCTCACACCTTGTGTCGGAGGGGCGATGTTGTACAGCCTCTGCACACAGACAAGGTGCTAGTCCCTGTGGGCTGAGGGGGGATAAGCTTCGAAAACTCAGGAGGCAGGGGAGGTGTGTAGTAAACCAAAGGCTCAGGGACTTGAGTGTAGTTCACGGCTCCTTGATAGGAGAGTGGCCATAAGCCAGCAGCAGAGCAGCTGCTTGGCATGCGGAAGGTCCCAGTGTCATCTTAGGCACCTCCCCTTTTGAAGACCTTGGGAAGCAAGGCAGGTAAAGATTCCTCCTATCAGCTAGGGTAGATATCAGGCAGCTGGAGCAACTGGCTCGTTGGAAGTCCACTGCAACTGCTGCTAGAACTGGAGAAAAATACTCAGTGCTTTATTTCATTGTGGGAGGGGGGGGGAGCCAATGAAAACAGACACCTGGCAGTACAATTTTTCCACACACACACACACACACACACCCTTGCCACAGAGTAAGCGAAGAGGCCCGCACACCAGGGATGTGGGAGGACAAGCGGCACCAGAGAAAACCTGGCCTGGTGCCAGAACATCCCTGCCTTGGAGCAGCAACTCTGGGCTAGTAGCTGCATCACAAGCTGCTCTCTCAAAGCCTCCTTTCCGGAGAGCTCCTTGGTCAGCCTGACTCCACCAGCTGACCCCAGACTTCTTATCTGGGGAATCACATCACCTGCATTCAGTCTTTACCGGTTGTCTTGAGACCTCATTTCCTAGGAGCTTTCCCTCCAGCCATTCCTCTTCTTCCCTATCGATCCCAGGCCCCTGGCTGGTGGCATCCCTTGCTCCAGCCTAGCCCCCTCTGACCCTTTCCTTAGGATTCTTCCCTTGAGACTTCCGGGACCTCGTGGAGGTGGCCTGATCCTGCCACTTCTTTCTGATCTCTTGCCTGGTGGGCTCTGGGCAGGGCAGAGAAGTGAGCCTCTCTGCATCTCTATGCTTGGAGAAGCATTTGTGCCCCTTTGTCTGGATCAAGAGCTGATGTCCAGGACCCAAGATGTGCAAGGGTTAAGTTGAGGACGTCTATTTGGTCCTCTTAAGCGCTTCTGCACCCTCCCAGCTCAATGCACGCATTTCTGCTTTACGTCTCCCAGCCCAATCTTTCCCAGCTGAGCCCAACTCAGGTGGTTATTTCACCAATGTCCAATGCAGCTCCTTTCCTGTACCTTTAAAACATCACAGTCAAGAGCAACTGAATCCCACCTGCCTGAGGTTTCTAGGAATTTGGGGGAAGGGTCTGTGAATTCTCAAGGACAGAGAAGCTCCAGCAGCAGATAGGCAGAGATCATTAGCTCCCGGGGGCTGCAAGGGGGTGCAGAACTTGTTCCAATGTGCAGAATATGCATAACTCGCTTTAGGGAACTTCAGTGCAGAAGCTGGGGAAGGGGGGGGAGAGAGACCCCCTCCCCGCCAGCCCCATTTTATTTCTAAAGTCCAGGCACTCCCAGGGTTTGGCACTTTGGCCCACCTCAGTGACAGGCATCTATCATAGAGCTGGACCTCACTGGGCAGCAGGAAAGCCCCACGCGGGAGAAGGAATGAGACGGAAGGAGGCCAGGCTGCCGTTTACAGAGGCAGAGAGAGACACTCCCCTCTACCCCACTGGGAAAAAGGACTGGCTGCAACCACTCAGCGTTCCTGCTAAGGGCCAGGTGGGAAAAGGAGCCACAACGACCTCCTTCAGGCAAGTCCCAGATCCGGGCAAGGAGTCTCTGCCTTCGAGAGCCGCTGGACTTGCCACCATCACAACACACAGCCCCAGTGGGCTACTCCAGGGCCAGTTCTGCCCCTGTCCTGGGTTGGCAGCAGAGCACATTCTGAGTTTTGTTTTTACTTTTAAAAAGATGTCCCATTGATCAAAAGGCCCGTCAACCAGCCCATACCTCCTGCTCTGCTGCCAGACATATGATGGCAGGGTTCCAGTTCCTACGGGGCCCACTGGTTCTTTTCAGTCCAGTTGCAGGTGCCCCTTCTGAAATGTCCTGGGGAAGGATCCGATGCTGGCAAGCGGGCTGCTGCTCCTCCTTGCAAGAAATCCAGAGGCGTTCCCTCAGCTCAAAGGCAGGCTTTTGCTAGAAGCGTTTGTCTTCCGGCTGGGAACTGACCACCAGCTCCTTGTTGCCAAAGTCCCACCATGCAGTCATGTGGAAGGCCATGTTCGAGAAAACCACCAGGTACTCCAAGAAGGCAAAGATGGTGTAAACTAGGAAAGGAAAAAAGAAGGGGGAACAAAGTCAGAAATCTCAGGGGTCTGAAACAACACCAAGCACAGCTTATATATTTTGAGTCCACAAGGGCTAGAAACATGGATCTCACCCTGAGCATTTCCCATGTGGCTCAGATAATGTTGTAAGTTACATGGACAAGGAAGATGGTGTCTCAGGTTTTTAACAGGCCATCTCAGCACAGGGAAATGCAGGCAGAAAGAGGGAGGCTCCCAGCCGTGCCTATAGCAATGGAGGGTGGTGCGGATCATGGCTCGCCTGCGCCTCTGCCTCCCCCACCACATCAAACCAGGCAAAGGAGGCATTTTTCGCTCCATAAGACACACTTTTTTCCTTCTAAAAATTAAGGGGGAATATCTGCATCTTATGGAGCGAATGGTGGTTCCCTGGAGCTGAATTGCCCAGGGGCCAAAAGAGGATCATGCTTTTTATTTTACAAAGAGAAAAGGGGGTGTTGAAAGGACCCCGCTCAGCAGCTGATCAGCAAGAGATCGGGAGAGAGATAAGAGTCCCGGCTCCCTTTCAGCCCCGCCCTCCATTGTTGAATGTGCTGCAGAGGGAGGTTGTTTGTTTCCCCAGCGACATGTGACTGGCTGATTAGATTATCTGTCTGGAAACTGTAGAAATGGCTCCCTTTCCTTCAGAAGCTGCAGAAATGTGAGTTGAACCCCATAAAAATGGGGCTTTTCCTCTTTGCTTTTCCCCCTTTGCAGAAGGAGCTTTGCTTTTCCCCCTTTGCAAAAAAAAAAGCTGCAAAACTTTCAGCTGATCCTCAAAAAAAAAACCCAAAAAAACAACCCAGGGCTTTTCACCCAGGGCTGATCCTCAAAAAAACAGGGCTTTTAGAGAAGGAAAACCAGAAAAAATACTTTTTTTCTCATTTCCTCCTCTAAAAACGAGGTGCGCCCTATGGAGCGAAAAATACGGTGCCCACACACCTGGTACACATGCCCACCAGGTGCTGCTGGGTTCAGACTCTCATCCCTGGCTAGAGGCCCTGCTGGTTGCTGGGAGTTGGAGTTCACCAATGTGTGGAGTGTGCCCAAGTTAGCTATCCCTGGCATAGCGGTTAATGGGGCGCAGGAGTCACTAAGTGCTCTGTGCCCATTTTCTTCTGCTACAAACAGGAGGCATGGGGCAAGCACCAACACAGGAATCCTCTCCTACAGAGGAAAGTCACAAAGCAGGCGTGTGGGGCGCTCTGGAACCACAAAGCAAGCGTCACCACCAAGCAGCCTCCGTTTCTAGCCAGGAGCAAGAGGCTGAATCCCCAGAGGGGACTTACCTCCGGGCTCGCAGTACCAGTTGTGGCGGAAGTAGAAGTACACGGCTACTGAGAACGTGACCAGGTTGAAGAGGAACAGCCCCCACTTCCACTTGTAGGACTTGCGCTCCTGCAAGAGAGGGAGAGGGACGAGGTCACTCCTGCCAGGGTGGAGGCTGGCAGCTCCACCTTTGCACACGCATGCCACCTCAGCATCAGTGGATGAAGGACTTGAGGCCCTGCTCCTCGGGGCTTAGCATGCAGCCTGTTTGCAGCAACAGGAACACAAGGAGACGTGTGTAGGGAGGCCACCTGTGGCCACCTCACCTCGGAAGGGATACCGTTGAGCTGGAAAAGGTGACCCAAATAATCAAGGGACTTTGGAGCGCCTCCCCTGTGAGGCCAAGTAACAACATCCAGAGCTTTTTAGCTGAGAAAATCAATGAGAAAGAGGAGACAGGAGACTTGGGTTTACGTTTGTGCATGGTGTGAAGACTTTTTTTCTCCCTCTGTCTCATAACGCTAGACCACCGGGATATCTGATGAAGCTGAGATTTGGAAGATTCAAGATAAGCGAAAGGAAGGGACTGCTTCACGCAGCACACAGTTAAAATATGGAACTTACTGCTACAAGACGTAGTCATGGCCACCAACTTGAGTAGAGGCCTAGACAAATTCATGGAGGATAAGGCTATAAAAAAAATGGCTGCTATGCATGGTGGCTTTGTGATGCCTCTGCTAACAGAGACAGGGTGCTTCTGAATACCAGTTCCTGGAAACTGCAGGAGGGGAGAGGGTACTTGCGCTTATAACTCCTGCTTGCAAGCTTCCCATTGGCCATTTGGTTGTGCAACTAACAACAGATCCACACTCTGAAGCCCAGGGTTTCCTACAGAAGGGCCACAGCTTGCCTATCACAGCTTCCTCCATTCATTCCTGACGACTGGTCCTGCTAGCTAAGGATGGTGGGAGTTGTAGTCCAAAAACAACTGGGGACCCAAGTTTGGGAAGCCCTGCCTTACGGAATAAAGAGCAAAAGGGCAGGGAAGGGGTTCTCTGCAAAGAGGCCAGGGATGGTCATTGCCAAGGGTGTCTCCACAGCTGACAAGCTCAACACAGCGCCCCAACACAGAGCAGCCCTGAGTTGCTACCGTTAATATAGGGGAAGTACAAATCCTCGCTCGGCTTGGCTTCCTGACTCAGCTTATTTGAGGGAAATGGGATGCAACAGCAGCAGAAGCATTAAGGAGGGTGGGAGGGAGAACTTAAGAGCCGGTTGCAGCATGATGCGTGGGCCCACACCCACACACCAGGGAGTAAGAGGGCCGGGCCTTGCTTCTGCCATGAGAAAAGTCTGACAGAGGGGCTAGGCCATAGAGATGAATGGGGTGTAGGAAGAAGGTCCCCTTCCCCTCTCCTGGTTATTGCCCATCTATGCAGGCAAGGGGAACCCCCATCTCCGTCTCACCCCGGGGCGTAGAAACTCCAAACCACAAATATTTAGATTGCAGCTAGTTTCCATTTGCTTTCGTCAAAGAGAAGCACAAAGATTTCCTAGGGGAAAGTGGGAGGTTTAGAAAGAACAGGGGGGAAAACAAGTTTTGAGATGGGGGCAAGTGGGAGGGGAGGAGAAAGAGCAACGGGGTGGGAGGAGCGACAGCAAAGAATCTGGTCCAGGCAGAGAACAGGGTGGCAATTCTAGAAAAGAAAACTGGGTTCAACACAAATTTGGGCAATGGCAGTAACCTCTCCGGTGCTTTCTATTGATTATATGGAAAGCCATTTCAGTCTTCTAGTCCTCATTGTTACAGCTCCCACATTTCTGCATCTGAGTGGCTCTCCGGTCGTGCCTCCTCTCTCTCCCCATAAGCTCCTCGTTTCTCTCTTTGCCTCTTTCAGTCTCACCTACCTCACAGGGTTGTTGTGGGGATGAAACGAGCGGGGAGAGAACTATGTACGCCACTTGAGCTCCCTGGAAACAGGGATAGAAATGCTGGCAATAAATAAAACAGGTAGCAGAGCAGCGCAGGGGCTGAACCGCGCAACGTGTCCCCTACTAGCATGCTGTTGGGGCCCAAGACCTGCTCCGTGGCAGGCGTGAGAAACCCAGCCCTTCTGCGCTAGGGAGGAAGTGCCAAGGCAGACGGGAGGGAGGGAGGGAAGCCAGGAGCAGGAACCACAAGCAGAAATCTCTTATGTAAAAATTCACACAGGAAATGGCAGGTGCCAATTCACTGTGTTTGCGCAGGCGGTGTCAAAATTCCTCTCTGGCCTTCACTTAGTGGCTCCCAAGTACATACACACACACACACACACACCTATCCCCTTGCTTGTCCTCAGCATGCAGCCCCTCCTCTGTCTTGGCCCTGTGCCTATCGTCCCCTCCACACACAGAGACACATGCCCATCACACCCTTCTCCTTGTCCTTCCTTGCTTCAGCTCTCCGACCCTCCCTCCCCAACAGCTTGCAATTCTTGTCCTGCAGTCCTGTGTAAGAGTTTCTATGGTGTAGGCCCAAGGGGGCCCATCTAGTCCAACAAAACGTCCCAGCGGGGAGCCTCGAAAGAGGGCCTGGGTGCGACAGCAACTCTCCTCCCTTGCCCTTCCCAGCAACTGGTATTCAGAGGCATATGGCCTCTAACGGTGCAGAGCGAGCACAGCCACCCTCGGGATTAGCAGCTCCTGACAGCCTTCCCTTCCTCCATATCTCATGCCTTTCTAAAGCCAGCCACTTTGCTGGCCATCAGTGCTTTTCACAGGAGCCAATTCCATAGTTTTTATTTTATTTTATGAAGAAGTGCTTTCTTTAGTCTGCTCTTCATTTCCCACCAATCAGCTTCATTTGATCAAACCTGGGCTCTAGTACTTGGAGGAAGCAAAGTGCACAACTTGACACACTTCTGTCATGTTGCATCTTACTCTCAAAGTGCCAAACACTGCAACCTTTTTAGGTAGGGGAACTGCTCCGTCTCCTTGATCATTTTGGGCGCCCTTTTCTGAACCACTCCCGACTCTACAACACCCTTTTTGAGGTTAGATGACCAGAATTGCACACAGTATTCCAAACTCAGTTGCGCTGTAGAATTGTGTAAGAGCATTACGATACTGGCAGCTTTATTTTCAATTCCTTTTCTAATGATGCGCTGGTTCAACATCGTCACTGACCTACCGGCTACAGCCCCAAGGTCTCGTTCCAGTGTATAGTTTCTCCTATCCAGCGCAGACCTGCCAGTGTATAGCTTCTCCTATCCACACTGACCTTTTACCTCCCTCACAGAAGCTGCAGCGCTTGCCAGTGCTGGTACACACAAGCAAGTGCAAACAGTCCTCTCCATACTATTGCCATCCCTTGAGATCTGAGGTCAGAGGTCAGGGCTTCTGGGGCATCAGGTGTGGCTTCCACCTCTCCTCTCCCTTTGCGACGTAAGTGCAACATAAAGTGCCAAGGAATTATTGAAAAGACAAAGCTGCAAATGATGATCAGTAAAATACTGAGCAAACCTAGACAGCCCTCTGGTGGCAGAACTTTATACCAAACTCCAGCAGTTGCTGCTCTCCCCATGGCTCATAATTCAGATTGTGGGTTTGGGGGTGGTCTGGATGACACCCTGAGTCCCTTTCAGTTCTTGAGGTCTGCTGGTAACCAGGGAGGAATAGAATTGACTAGAAGTAGTTAGTTGAGTTTTTTCAGAAGGCAACGACCTTAGTTGGTCACTTCAGTGTCCTCACCAGCATCCCGAAAGCATGAGCTAGCTTAGAATCCTAGAATCCTAGAGTTGGAAGAGACCCCAAGGGCCATCCAGTCCAACCCCCTGCCAAGCAGGAAACACCATCAAAGCATTCCTGACAGATGGCTGTCAAGCCTCCGCTTAAAGACCTTCCAAAGAAGGAGACTCCACCACACTCCTTGGCAGCAAATTCCACTGTCGAACAGCTTGCAAGAGTCCTGACTAACAGGCAGCCTTTCCTCCGACCCACACATAGCTGATAGCCAGAGAGAACTGTGTGTGAGCTGAGCTGGGATACAGGCTGGAAGCTGGAGACACAGAGACCTGCTTGCCCCGTGCTGGATCCAAAGTTGTGACCAATGGAGGAGCAAGACCTATTGGGGTGTTGATGCCGTGAGCCCTGCCGCGTTGTGCTCAGGTTGTATATACGTGTAAACAAAACCAAAAACAGTGCTACCTCGGTTTTCAAATTTTATCCGTTCCGGGAGTCCATTTGACTCCCGAAACAGTTCGAAAACCAAGATACAGATTCCGATTGGCTGCAGGAGTGTTGGATGTTTGGCTTCTAAAAAACGTTTGCAAACCGAAACACTCACTTCCGGGTTGGCAGCATTCGGGAGCCAAAACGTACAAAGGCATTTGACAACCAAGGCACAACTATATCCTAAAGACAACACAGTATCTGTTGACCTTAATTCCACTGAACCCTGGAATCCCTGGAGTCTCTCCCCATTCGGAAACTGGGGTGGTGCATAACAATATACATCTCAAGAGACGGAAAGGTTATAGCCACCCAACAACCATTTTGATGAGATCAGAGTGTTTATGTCTTACTTGTTTTAATTGTACCAAGCTGTATATAACTAGAGATGTGAAGACCTGAAAAAAACGGAAAAATTCGGGGGGGGAACCGTTTTTTTCCTGAAGCCTTTTCCCCCCAAAAATTGAAAAAATAAAAAATAGATTATGGAATGTTTTATTTTAACATGATGAATAAAATATTTTAAGATAAGGGGTTCAAATATTTTATAAATCATTTCTAAAAAATATGTATGGTATCAGATTATTCTAATTTCTGTGAGGACAAGCAAGTCCTAGGTTACAAACTGAACTCTCCAATGCAAGAACAAGATACATTTCTTCCTTTAGGAGGTGCTGTTGTCACCAGAAAAGAAAAAGGTTTCAGTTTTGTTTTTGCATGCGTGTGGTATGCATTGGTTCTGTTCCTCTTCACTAGGCCTCAAAGCACTGGAAGAAAATATAGAGCAACAAAAAGGGCCTGAAAGTATATACTTAATTACAGCTCAGAAAATGATTCTGATTAAATTTCATGCCCATTCATTGAAACTTAGTCCCACTTCCTTCTTCAGTTCTTTTTATGAGAATGTTTTTTTAAATACTGTGGAGAGGAAATATAATTGTTACTTCTGGATTTTTAAAAATTGTTTTGTGGAGTTTTTTTTGTTCCACATAAACTAGTAAACAGTTCAGGAGATTGTTGCTCCATTTGTTACAAATACAAATAAATATTATTTTAAAAGTAAATTCTGTTTGTAATAATTGTTTGGATACACTATATTTTTAATATGCTAGTTGTGATAATTTTATGCCCATTAAAATTGTCCATAGTTATATTTTACGTTTCTAAAGTAACAGAATGACTTTCAATCTGGAAAAGTAAAAAGAAGTGCTAATGTAGCATTTTTAAAAATTTTTCCGAAAATTTCCGTTCCCCCCCCCCGAGCTTCAAAATTTCCGGAAATTTTACATCTCTATATATATAACCTGCCCAGGCACCACACGGTGGATGGGGTACTCTGAATCAATACATTTGGAAGCACAACTATGGAAATGTGATGTGCGCAGCAGCGCTATCAAGACCCAGGCAAGGCTGCTAAGTTCAGCCCTCAGCTCCAAGCCCTCCTCACATCCGCCAATGAAAGAAAGAGACGGGACTGTACCTCGGGACTTACTGCGTGCTTCTTAGTCATTCGCCACAAAATGCAAGTCAGGAACATGTGGCTGAGGGCCGAAGCTATGAAGAGGATGAAGGCGTTCTCGTGGATCACTGCAGCAAATAAAGGACACGCAATGCCAACAGTGAGCAGGAAGCAGAAGGGGCCACCACCACAAAAGTTCAACTAGCGGAGGGGGACATGCAAACTCCTAGGCACCACATAAAAAGTAACAGCTAATTGTGCATCTGAACCTTGCGTCCAGAGAGAAAGCGTTCTTCTGCCTAAGCCATATGGAAGCCAGAGGGAGCTGCAGCTGTTTTCTGCTGCTCCAGCGGGGAGGACCCGAGCCGGTGGATTCAAATGCTAAGAAAGGAGAGTCCGACTAATCCTTAGGAAGAACTTTCTGACGGTAAGAGCTGTACAACAGTGGAACAGACTCCCTTCACTGGATATTTTAAAGCAGAGGTTGGATGGCCATCTGTCAGTGATTCAATAACTGAGATTTCTGCATTGCAGGGGGGTCAACTAGATGACAATTCTATGATTCTTTGAGAGAGTCTGGAACAGAGATTTGGGGCAGGAGGCAGAGCAGGGTAGGCGAGAGAGGACCAGAGGAGGCCTGCTGGCTCCAGCCAACTGGCCCCCTCCCAACCAGCTTGTAAAGGCAGGGCTGTGGTGCCCCAGTGACAACCCACAAACCAGAAGGCACCCACCTGCCAGGAAGCCAGGATGGAGCTGCACCAGGCGCTGATACTTACGGTAGTTCTCAGAGGAGGAGACGTAGGTCAGCAGCAAGAGGGCCGTGTTCTCTAGCAGGTTGAGGCCAAAGGCCGCGTTGCACAGGCGGAGGTACCGCGGGTGCGTGCAGTGGCAGCCGCGGTAGTGGCTCCAGTAGACAAAGGCCACGAGGAAGCGGGGCCCAGAGTGCAGCCCGATGCAGAAACGCCACATGTAGCGCTCGGGGGTCTCCCCACCAATGGCAGAGCTGATGGACGGGAGATAGTTGGGGACCTTTAGGGGAAAACAAAAGTCAGTGGCATTGTAAATATGACAGTTCTCCTCCCTGTGACGTGCCACCATGGAGAAGCACCGTTTCCCCTTGCAGGAAGGCACTCCCTGCTCACAAGCCTCCACTTCTCACAATGCTGAACTTTGGAAGACTATTTGCTGTTGGTCTTGCGGTGTCACTCTCCTACCTCCAGGCACTTCAGCCTCTGACTCCCACAGCAATGTATCTGAAGAAGTGTGCATGCACACGAAAGCTCATACCAAGAACAAACTTCGTTGGTATCTAAGGTGCTACTGGGAGGATTTTTTTTATTTTTTATTTTGTTTCCCCACAGCAATGTTCCTCTTGCTTTAGCTGGCAAGGGGGACAGGAGCTCCCCAAATCCTTCACACACAAAGGCTGAAGATAGGTTTTCGTTCCTGCTGGCTGAATTCTGTTAGCTCTGGTGAGACAGCCTCCACAGAGGTCACTTTGTCTTATGCACTCTTACTGTGCTCTCCCATGCAAACCTGCCTGGGTAGGCCCTTATCTCCATCCTGCCACCCTCACAGGCACACATGGTGTCAATGTGTGGGAGGTTCTTTTTGGTGGCTGCCCCCCCAGGCAACTTTGGATCTCCCTTCCTAGGGAAGCTAGACTGGCTCCTTCTTGCTGTCCTTCCACTGTGGGAGTGTTTTACTGCAACAGGACTTTGGCACTAACTCTTAACTGCTCTTTTTAAGCAAATGGCCCAGAACCCTTGAAACCGAATCCCTGTAAAACAGGCACATCCAACAGGTAGATCGTGATCTACCAGTAGATCACTGGTAGATCATTGGCTCCCCCCAAAGAAGCTGAACAGCTGTGGCTCACCTTAAAAAAGCTCAACATTTTACCTCCTCCCTGAAAAAAAAATCAACAACTCTTGACCTGAACCGAACCCCCCCAAAAATGGGCCTTCCTCCTTCCTAAAAAAAAGCTCAACAACTTTGACCAGGACCTCCCAAAAAGGGGGTAGATCACTGCCAGTTTTTAACTCTGTGAGTAGATTGCAGTCTCTGGGGAGTTGGCCACCCCTGCTGTAAAAGATATGACTGTACTATAAAAATGGTGATAAAATTCCAACACGGGATAACCTTTAAATGCACACACAAACATTAAGGAGGACTTACATCACAGTGGGTGGCAGTGGTTTCATCAAAGTGAAAGAACAGGGACCAGATGACACAGAAGAGGAAGCCAAAAAGTGGGAAGCACACGGTCCCGACTGCCAGGGTGGTAAAACGGAGCCGGAAGAGGGTCCCGTCCCGGTCCAAAGGGAGCGGCAGCTGGAACATCCTGCCAAACCTATGTGCATGGAAAGACAAGCATTTGTGCTGCGCTTCTTTCAGAAGCAGCAGAGCGTATTCCCTATCAGTCTCCATGGCTGTGGATAAAGATCTGAAAAGCAGCCAGGATGCGTATCTCAGAAATACAAAGAGGGGCTCACAGGCATCAGGGCTTCTTTCCGTCGCAAAAATCGACAAAGCGCCAGGTCTGGGTGGCAGCCACCTGAGATTTCTCAAATGAATTCCAGTACAAGATCACTCATCTTCTAAACAAAAATATGTTACCTTGTCCCTGAGTTCAGCTTCCGTACCTCCAGGTTGGCTTGAAAGCTGCGGCTGGTGCAAAACTAGAATACTGCCACCAGGTCACAATGCTGCTGGAAGAACTGCAAAAGGACAGTTTGCTCGCAGCTCGCATGCATTTAACTTGCATTATATGAGCTTTAAGCAACTGGTGTCAAGCCAGCTGTGACTGCACAAATTAAATGCATGCAAGGTGGAGAGCTTAAAAGCTATTTTTTCCCCTAGTGCAGAAGGAGCCTTTAAGCTGTCTGCCTTGCTTATTGGGCTCTGGGAGGTTCTTCCGAGATCTCAGACAGTCCTGCCTCCTGGAACTGACCTCCAGGACTTACCGCTGTGCCATGAAAGATGCCCCCTGCGGAGCAAGGCCAGAAGGCTGCCTGGCACAATTCCCAGGGCAAAGCAGATTGAGAATGCGGTGGACTCTGCCTTCTTCCGCCAGGAGAACCCTGTGGTCCCCGAATGAAGAATGGCATGGAAATTTAATGAAATAAATAAACAAATAGCTTTAAAGCTCTCTGCCTTGCGTGGCCTGTCCAGCCTAGCTTCTGAAAGGTAGGGGTGGGCATGTGGAGGTGGCTCCAGGGTTGTTTCCATTCCAGAGTTGTTCAACGACATACAGGCCTCCTGACTCTCCCACCCCCATCCCTGCACCGTCACCCGCTCTGCCAAGTGGATACTGACAATTGTGACCAACACCTTTGCATCCCCCATGCAGGAGAAAGTTAACCTCACCTGCTGGGGAAACGGGCACAGCAACTCCTGTTCTTCAGGACTTCTGCTTGAAGCACCAAGGCAGGGGTCAGCAACCTTTTTCAGCCATGGGCCGGTCCACCGTCCCTCAGACCATATGGTGGGCTGGACTGTATTTTGAAGGGGGGGGAAATGAACCAATTCCTATGCCCCACAAATAACCCAGAGATGCATTTTAAATAAAAGCACACATTCTACTCATGTAAAAACACCAGGCAGGCCCCACAAATAACTCAGAGATGCATTTTAAATAAAAGACACATTCTACTGAGTATAATCATAGAATCCTAGAGTTGGAAGAGACCACAAGGGCCATCCAGTCCAACCCCCTGCCAAGCAGGAAACACCATCAAAGCATTCCTGACAGATGGCTGTCAAGCCTCCGCTTCAAGACCTCCAAAGAAGGAGACTCCACCACACTCCTTGGCAGCAAATTCCACTGTCCAACAGCTCTTACTGTCAGGAAGTTCTTCCTAATGTTTAGGTGGAATCTTCTTTCTTGTAAAAAAAAACCACGCTGATTCCCGGACAGTCCGCAGGGCGGATTTAGAAGGCGACTGGGCCGGATCCAGCCCTTGGGCCTTAGTTTGCCTACCCCTGCACCAAGGCCTAGCCTTCCATCTCAAGATGAGAACTGAGCCTGCACAGTCTCTCCTCCAAGTAGGCCCCGTCTGATTTACTGTTCAAACAAGGAAAGGCAAGAGGAGGAAGTGAGCCGATGCTTTCTTGCTAGGCAAGTCAGATCTGGCAGCTGAGCTGGCGAATGTTGACCTCGGAAGAAGAATTCCACTCAGCCTGTCACACAGGACCCAGCCACACCCGCAGCAGAGCTCACCTGAGAGCAATGTCACCCCTTCTGACTCACAAAGAGCATCTGCTTAAGGCAGGCCTTTTCCTGCTCCAGCTGGACTCAGTTAGCAAAGCTAACTGCAACAGGAGCTTGATATAAAAAAAACCCTGTGGTACTCACAGGAGACGGGTGTGTTTCCCCACACATAGCTGCAGCTGAGAGGTGATGGCAGCAGCCACCACAGTGCCAAAATTCAAAGTACAACCTCCGTGCGGGTGGGGCCGACTGGGAGCAGGCAGGGTTACGCCAGCTGCTATGAGCAACACACCCATTGCACACTGCAATTAAAAGGTGTGCTGGAGAGTTTCAAGAGCTAGAACCCTGGAAACCAGAGGCTTGCCCAATGTCACAAAATCCAGCCCAAGCACTTCCGCCACATCTACCCAAGGCTGCCTGAAGCAGAGGGTGAATCAATCCGCCATGTAGTATAGAACATAGAATCTAGAGTTGGAAGAGACCCAAGGCTCCAGTCCAACCCCCTGCCAAGCAGGAAACACCATCAAAGCATTCCTGCAGATGGCTGTCAAGCCTCCGCTTAAAGACCTCCAAAGAAGGAGACTCCACCAACTCCTTGGCAGCAATCACTGTCCGAACAGCTCTCACTGTCAGGAAGTTCTCTAATGTTTAGGTGGAATCTTCTTTCTTGTAGTTTGAATCCATTGCCCCGTGTCCGCTTCTCTGTAGTAGCAAACCCCACCTTGATGCTAGGAGGAGGGCCGCTGCAACGCCTATGAGAGAGAGGTCTGTGGTGGGGCAGTCATGAAAGCAGAGGGCAACGCACATGATGCACACCTCTCTTCTCCAACAGGAGATAAGGGCTCTTGTGCTTGAATCCCACAGTTTCCCAGAAGGGAGCAAACCCTCCACAGATCTGGAGCAAAGTCCCTAAGGCGGTTGGGATGGCGCCTTGTATGCCTCCTTTGGGCAACTCCTGTAGCCCAGCTGGCACCCAACACCTTGCCGTTTTCTTTTGTGGGGGTCTCATCGTCTGGGCAGCCCAGGGACCCCCAGACACACGGCCCAGGGAGGTCTGGCGACAGTGGGGTTTCATGGCTCCCAGTGCATCTGTTCGTGGGGACAGGATACTGCGCCAGGTGGGTCCTGGGCAATGTATGGTTTTCAGCATCATGATATACCACCAGCTACACATCGCAATAGATGTGCTTGAAATAAGGATGGAGCTACATGGGGGCGCTGGCTGGCTGCAGTGTCCGTCCCCTCGCGCGCCCACACACTGTGACTTTTGCATAGCGCACACATCGTGATTTGTAATGTATTGCCAGGTCAGAAATTATGAAACGGTTATCAGGATAGGGACCTCGAACTGGTCTGGGGCGACCTATGGCTCTGTCGCCCCGGCCCTAGTGGGGCCCTGGGCCCGATCCAGCAGCCGGGCTCTCCTCCCAGGTGGAGGTTTGCCGCCTCCCAGCACATGCCGCCCGAGGCAGCTGACGGGAGGGCCGGCCCCGAATCCCCCGCTCGCTGCGGGAAGGAGGGCACTTTCGGGGAGCAAAAGCAACGAAACGCCGCCGCCTTCGGGGTTAGAAAGCGGGCCGCTGCTGCCCCGGCGGACCCCCCCCCTCCGACCCTGCCCCGCTTCTCCCTCTTGCCCGCCCGCCTTCCCGGGTGGGGCCTCGTGTCGCCGTTACCTCCGAGGGGAGCTTCGGGACGGAGCGCTCCGGAGCGGCGCCTTCTGCTCCCTCAGCCTCGGAAGGAACTGGGAGGCCCGCCGAGGAGACCTTCCCTCCTCCTCGGCACCGGACTCGCTTCTGAGGAGGAGGGAGAAGGGAGGAGAGGGCCAAGGCGAAGCCGCGGCGCCCGCCCGCCTGCCTCCCTCCCGCCCTCTGCCTCCCGCCCAGGCAGGCCCCAGTGGGAGGCCGCGCGGCCTCCGGCAGACCCGCCCCGGCGCCGGCCGCGTTCCAGGCGCTTCGCTCCCACCAAACGGAGGGCGGCCAAGGCTCCCCCGCGACCGCCTCGCTCCTCTTCAGATGCACTCTGCACATGCTCGGGGGGGCTTAGACAACGGCGGGGGAGTCGTCTCCTCTTTCTGAGGAGGTTAACGTGTCTCCTTCGAACTGGGGGCTCTCTCCCCCCCCGACTGGTTTTATGACGGCGAGGTTTTCTCCTCAGCTTGTGGGCTTTTCTTATCCCCCTCAACGGGCCTGCCAAAGCGCCCTTTTTCTCTCCCCCCCCGCGAACTACGACTCCCGTCAGCCCGTCGCGAGGGTCGCGCTGGCAGGGGCCGATGGGAGTTGTAGTCTGAGGGGGGGGAAGGAGGGCGACCAGTTTCACCACGGCTTTTTGTTGGCGGCGCCCTTCAGCGACCCAGGCCCGGGTTCGGCTTTGTTTCCGGGACAATGGCAGGAACCCACTGCGCTCGCTTACTCGGCAGTAACCCCCATTGGGTTCAATGGGACTGACTCCCGTGTAAGACTCGTGCCGGCGGCCCTCGCCCATTATTTATTTCTTTAACCCGGCGCTTTCGGTTTGTCTCCCTCTCAAGGGGTTGCTAGGGAAACCCGAGGGCGATCCTGATTGGCTCCTCCCCGTTTCAAAACCCGCTAACGCACTTCCTCATGGCCCGGATGTTCGTTGCTGCCACCCAGCAACAAGCCCCAGCCGGCCCCTCCCAGCCAATCGCAACTTGGCTGCTTTTCGGCCTCTTGCGTCTGACGTCAGAGAACGCGAGCGGCGCGAAGGGTGAGCGGGGTGGCGCTGGGGAGAAAAACAGGCGGTCAGGACCGGACTGCGCTGGCTCATATTGCAGCTACGCTTTCGGAGCCACCGCTCGACCAATAGGAGCCCAGCGCGGAGTTGACGGCCTCGGCGCACGGACGTGCGACGCAACGGCGCCTTCCGAGGAAGGATCAGCGAGCCAATGAGAGGAGCCGATCGCCAGACGTCTGCGTGCGTGCGTGCGACGGACGTGCGTGTGTGACGCACTTATTTCCCCCCCCTCAACTTCCCTCGGCGCTTCTCAACCTCTCGCGTGAGGCGATAGCGGCCAAGGCGGGTGTCTGTGGAGCTGCTGCCGCGGCCTCCTCCGTTCCTGGCGTGTACGGCCGAGGCGCCCACCCGAGCGAGCGGCGAGGCCCGAGTCGCCTTCCCGCGGTGAGGCGGGGCTGAGGAGCGCGCGGCTCGCCCTCGTCTCCAGGCCCAAGCCAGGCTCGGGTGAAGCCCCGCCGGGGCCCCGGAGGATTCTGGGAAAGGGTGAGTGGCGCTCGGGAGGTGGGAGGGGCCCGGGGGGCGAGCGGGGTCTTTGTGCAGCGCCGAGCGCACGAGAGTGACGTAGAACAAGCCCCTTCAGTGGTTACGGGTCGGAGCGGGGCTTGTGGGTCGCTTGCAGGGATCCGCTAGTGTGTTGTTATTGTTAGCATTGTATTTATCCCTGTCAGGGGCTCAAGGAGTGGCTTACAGCTATAACAGAAACAGTTAAAAACCGAGGGTAGAAAGAAACCCCCATAATTGAAAAAGGATTCAGCATCAATATTAGTAGGCCATTTAGGAGAAGGAAAACTCTAATCCTAAAGCTCTGCTGCTTTATGGAATTATCTTTGTAAGAAAAGGCTAAGCAGTCAGTCCTACACAAATCCAGAATGCCGCCTTGTACACCTCCTTCTGGCAGCTCCTGCAGGGAAGCCGGTGCCAGATATGTTGCTCTGATTTCCTTTCTCTTCTGGGCAGTCCAGATCCTCCAGACACACTGCCCAGGCTTGCACCCCAGGGAGGTCACTTTGGTGCTGCTGATGCAGTGGTTTGACATTCACCCTGGAGGTGCACTCCATTATTTCTTGAGACTGACTGACGCCAGCAACAACAAACTCTATAAAAAATAAACAGATTGTCCCAGCACCAGCCCTTTCCTTAAAAGCAGCCAGTTCCCTAGCACTTGTTGGCACAAGAAACTTGTCACCTGCCAACAGAAGGACAACAAGGAGGAGCCCTTTCTGGTTTCTCTAGGGAAGGAGTTTCAAAATCTGGGGACAGCAATGAGAGCCTTCGATGTGGCACAGAGTAGACAAAGACTGTAAAACAAGTCTGCTGGACTAGGCCAAAGGGGTCCATTTAGTCCAACATCCTGTTATTGCAGGGGCCAAACAAATGGCCCAAAGGGAAAGAAGCCCACAAGCACAAGAGTGCTGCTCCTTGCTGCATTTTCCAGCAACTGGTATTCGGAAGCATTGCTGGTAATAGCGTTACGTAACAAATTATTGCTTCCAACAGTAGAGGCAGAGCTTAGCCATCATGCTTAGTAACCATTGGTTGTGTGTCATCTTCCATGAACTTGGCCAATCCTCTTTTAAAACCATCCAAGTTTGTGGTTGCGGGAGCAAGTGTCATAGTTTAACTATGCAGTGTATGAGGAAGCATAGGTCTAAACTTAGGGATGAGTGAGTCCAAATCTCTGTGTGTTTATATTTGTGTTTTCCGCCTATTTGGTGCAGGCCTATAACTCAGTAGCAGAGGGTCCCAGGTTTATTCTCCTGAATCTCTGATTTGTAGGCTTTTTAGGTAGCTGAGCTGGGAAATCCTAAGAGGTTTTGAAGAACTGCTGCCAGCCAGAAAACAACAACTGCTGGGATAACGTGCAAGTGAGAGTGCAGGATGGCACTTAAGCATATGAATGGGAACCCCAAAGCAGGACCTGTGTTCTTATCTGTGTCATGGCAGCGCTCCAGCTCCGCTCTCAGAAGCAGTTGTTGGCAATCCCTACTGTTGCTCTCCGGTTCTGCTTTGGAGTCCCCATTTGGCCAGTAGACTAGGTGGGCCTTTGCCCTGTTCCACCAGGGCAAGAACTATCCTTTTCTTATTTTCTTCTTGCATCGGAAACAAGGTTCTGCCATGTGTGTACCTATTTGAAGTACAAAAAGATAAGCACCAGGATTAGTTAGAGAACTGTTTTAAGTGAAAGTGTTAAGAGGCAATTGGGGAACCATACAATAGCGTTTTAACCCCAAAGGAAGGTCGTTTTTAAAGTTATATTATTTAATGGCCCTACAATGTTATTGGTGGATGAAAAAGTTGATATTCGTAAGTGTTTGTCATGCTGCCTTGAATGTTTTGCCTGAGTGTTTTCATAAATTAAACACTATCTTGCAACCATATGCATATTTTTAAATGGCAACTATTGTTGCATATCTTTGCATTTTTATTGAATCAGTGAAACTTTTTAAATGGAAACATTGGTAGCAGGGCTAAAATTCACACAGCTATTTTTAGACGCTGAAGCTCAGATTCGAATCCCCACTCTGCCAACTTAACTTACAGGGTGGTTGCGAGGCAAACATGATGTGGAAGAGAAATGCACGCTGCCCTTAGCTTCTTTTTGGAAAGGTGGGATTGAACCAAATTAATATGTGCCTACTTCACTGCGTAACATATTGCTTTGATAGGTTTATGAAATTGGAAACTATAAAGAACAGCGGAGACAAAGTTGTCCAGTGTTAGGCTATTGTAAGCTGTTGAAATATATGGTACTGGAGTAATATTTTTGTCTTCGCCAGTTGGGCAGCTAGAAAATAAGTGAAAGCTGCATATGCATACCAGTAGCTTTGGGAAGGACTGACAAGGAGGTTGTAATGAGTGCAGGTGCTATTGCCTGGTCCTTGGAAGTTCCTTGAAATAACCAGGATAGCATGCAGCTGTGTAGTTTAAATCCTGTCCGTGTCACCATTTCAGCCCAGGGCCATTACTGAAAAATGTAAAGAATTGATGCCAGTATCCGTATGCTCTACCTGTTAAGAAACCTTAGACACAGTGGTAGCCATCAGTGTTAGAAACTGAGATATGAAAGCTAGGAGCTAAATGGCACCTTAAACCAAGGTTATGGATGCAACAATACAAAGCTGAAAATGAATGAACTACAGCTAAAATAGTACTGTATATTATGGCGTATAAGACAACTTTTTAATCCAAGAAAATCTTCTCAAAAGTCGGGGGTCATCTTATACGCCGGGTGGAGTATCTGCAGTCGAGTATATCTCAAACTGTATTTTAACTGGAAAAGTTGGGAGTCGTCTTATACGCCCAGTCGTCTTATACAGTGGTGCCCCGCTAGACGAATGCCTCGCTAGACGAAAAACTCGCTAGACGAACGGCATTCGTCTAGCGGAAGCTGCCCCGCAAGACGAAAAAGTCTATGGGGCTGCTTCGCAAGACGAAAAATTTTCGTTTTTTTTCCGTTTAGCGGAGCGCGGCTGTCATTGCCGCTTCGCTAGACGAAAAACCCGCTAGATGAAAATTTTCGCTATGTTCATTTTTCGCATGGTCTAGTCCTTCCCCTGCCCACCTCCCTAATATTCTTAAGAGGGTCTCTTCTCCAGTCTTCAGAGAGTAGCTGGAAGTGGGGAGGCAGAAAAAGGTCCTCTTTTCCTTCCACTCTGCAGTTTTTATCTGAAATCTTAGGCGCAGTACTGTGCCCAGAGCTCAGTACTTGTGCTAATGAAATTCCCTGTTGCAAAATGTGCTTAGAACAATGGGAGTTTTGAACACTGGTAGCCATGCCTACCCAAGTTAAAAACTGGTGACTTTTAGCTGAGCTTTGCTTGCAGTGATGTTTGAGGGAGCCATGCTTGTCTGCTTTGGCAAAACCCCTTGTCCAAAGCATGTGGAGGTATGATTTTATTTTATTTATTTATTCAGTTTGTATACCTCCCTTCTCCGTAGATCTCAGGGCAGTTCACAACATAAAAATATAAGATAAAAACAGAAAATACATAATAAAAACAAGAACAAAACAGACCAGTAACCCTCCCACAACTCCAACACTCAAACCCTTAGTTTTGTTTTCGTTTTTAATCAAGTACTAACTTGGGTCTATGTTCATCATAGGGTAATGGGAATCCTGAGCGAATGAACATTGTCCACGCAAAGTAGCCTGGAATAAGATAAAGGTGAGAGTTTGAATAAGTAGTGGAATGATTAGGAAATGCTTACGACTTCATAGAAGATGTAAGAATGAAAATGTCCAGCCACTTCTTTATTTTACAATATTTTTAGGCTGGCTTTCTGTTAGAGGAAAAATATAGCCAACTAATGTAGTTAAATAAAATGTGGAGAATCTCTGCTAATTGCTCATGGAATCTAAAGTGCTGACACCTCCCTACAACAGATGATCCGGGCAGAACACATACAGACTTCCCAGAGGTTAATGTTCCACAACTGAACAGCTACAGAATAGACCTTATTCCTAATGGATGTTAGCTCCCTAAAGCATGCTAGGAAGATAATGGAGATCTATTTTTCTATAGACAGTGGACTTTTGTTTGTTGGTGTAGAAATGCCCGGTGAGAGCCATACATGCAAACCTGATGTCTTAGGTAGTACATGCCAGACATGAATTTCATCACCTTAGTACAGTCCGTGCCTTTGGATGGGATACACCTTTTCAGGAGATCCTGGAGGTGGCCTTTTCTACCATGTCCTTTTAAAGAGCTATCCAGGAGCATTAGGTTGGCCAAAGCGGGGTAGAAATTTTCATGTTGAAAATGGCAGTGTGCAGTAATTAATGGTAATGAGATGGATAGCCATATATACCCACCCCACTCCATTTCTAATATCTGTATTTATGAGGCATTTCTCAATAAGGCCAAATGTTGATTTCATCTAAGTTTTTGTTTTTATTTTCTCCATTTAGGTCTTGAGAACCTGAAACAACTTCAAAATGTTTAACAAATCATTTGGAACGCCTTTTGGAGGCAACACAGGTGGCTTTGGGACGACTTCAACTTTTGGGCAGAGTAAGTGACATGGGCGATAATGGTGGAGAAGCCTATGAATAGGGCCGCAGGGTGCTGCCATGTTACCAGATCAGTCTGTTGTGCCCATCCTGGCAAATGTTTTGCACGTTACCTGCTCTGTGATCTCGTTTGACTGGACACGGCAGGAATAGACTTCAGACCACCTGGATGCAAAGCATTTCGTTCACTTCTAAGCTGGTGAGGGAACCTGTTCAGCCGTTGTTGAGCTCCCATCAGTCCCAGCCAGAATGAGCAATAGATGACCATAGATTCATAGAATTGCAGAGCTGGAAGGCACTCCGAGGGTCATCTAGTCCAACCCCCTGCAATGCAGGAATGGCAGCTCAAGAGAGATGGCCATCCAATCCCTACTTAAAAACATCTAAGGAAGGAGAGTCTGCCACCTTCCAGGGGAAGACCGTTCCAGTGTTGAAAAGTTCTTCTGATGTTCCTGATGGGAGTTGTAGTATGGCAACATTAGGAGGGCCATGGGGTAGCCACCCCGGTTCTAGGCTGCCAGTTTGGGTTTTTAATGTTTTCGTTAAAAGGCTAATTCAGATTTAAGTGTAACCTCCTTTGAAGTTGGCTTTAAAAGCCAATATTTTGCCTATCAGATATTTAGCTGAGTTGACACACACCCTCATACAGAAGAATCTTGCATTCCTAAGGAGATGGCTTACAGAACCATGTTCTATTCAGGAAGTGCTAGACTTGTATTTGAAATGACTTCACTTCTTGTACGTCAACTGCAGCTGTACAACCAGCTCATTGCTACGTGGTTTCAGCCCCTTCTGTACTCAGACCATATATAGTCTCATCTCCCAACTCTTAACTGCTTTGCAGATGCTGGCTTTGGCACTACAAGTGGAGGAGCTTTTGGGACATCTGCTTTTGGAACAAATAATAATGCAGGAGGACTGTTTGGGACTGCGCAGACCAAGCCAGGTACAGGTATTATCACTGCTTCTCATTCCTTAACTTGAACCCCTTCACTGTTTGCCTCTTTACTTTGCTCAATTTAAGCTGCTGGCTGTTACCTAAGTCCCAAGCTTCTTAGGAGCAATTCTATCTTACTTTTCTGACAAGTGATGCCTCTCAAAGTATCATGCATCAATAAAAAGAGAGACACAGACTGTCATCAAGTTTACAGACTTAAAAAAGACTAATGAAGGGGAAACAGAGGGAAAAGGCAGAGGAAGGAGGTTGTTCTGGCCTCGAGGAACTAAGCATTTATATCCAGCTTGGGCTAGAATGAGCCTCCCTTAGTAAGATTCTTGCTTGGAAGATCATTGGTGACCTTTGCTTCTGAGTGTGTGGTGGGCCAGAGCACACCTTTCTCCTTGTTTTTCAAGTCCCAGGGCAAGTGGCAGCTGGAGCAGAGGGGACAGCAAAATCCCTGAAGCTGCTTCTCCTCCTCTGACTCATAGGTGGGGCCAGATTAGTCACACCCTTCCTGTGATCCTCTTCCCCTATCAGTCTTCCCATTAAAAAAAAAATCTGCCGAAGTTCTTGGCCAGTTTCCTCCTTTATCAGAGGGACACTGTTCCACAACAAAGAACGAATCATTTTAAGTGCTAGTGCTCCATTTGTGGAGTGCCCTCACTGAAGAGGGTCACCTCGCACCTATGTTCCAGTTTTTTGTTTACAAACAAACAAAATCTATTTATCTAGGCACTTTATCTTCGTAATTTTATAAACTGGTTTTATTTACTTTTTTCCTGTTGTATCAAAATGCACACACGGATCTTCATCCCATTAGGTTTTATGCATATATCACCAGTCAAACTGGCCTGTGTGTGTGTGTGTGTAGGCCAGTTTGACATATATATATATATATATATATATATATATATATATATATATATATATGAATGAATGATTCAAAACTCTGTTGGAAATGTCTAGAATTTGAGGGTACATTTATTCACTTATAGTGGAAATGTAATCGGGCAAAGGAGTTTTGGGGAAATGGTGTACAACGAGCTAATTGGAAATAAGTTACCAAAAAAAAGCCCATAACTTTTTCTTACATATATGCAACAACAACAGCAAAGATAGTATAGGTGAGATATTGGAAACAAAGAGAGACCCCACAGGAAAGAACAATGGCTAAATAAACTAATTGAATCTGCTGAGCTTGCAATTATGACACCCAAAATAAGAAATGTAGAGGATAAATAGGTAAGGAGTGAGCGTGAGCATCTAGGGGAATATTTACAAAATTTGATCTTAAATACAAATTCCAGGAAGTGGATACCTTCTGACCAGCAGTTGATAATATAAAGGGTATGGGAAGGCTGAAAACAAGGTGAAGGTATTATTGTATATGTGGCTAATTAAGATGTACAAGAACTGTCATAGAATGCCGGGTGGGAATTACAAAAAATTATTGTACAAGGGTGTAAAGTGATATGATTGTATAACTGAAAATATACCTGTATACATACACACACACACATATATATATATACATATACATACATACATACATACATACATACATACACACACACACATATATATGTGTGTGTGTGTGTGTGTATATGTGTGTGTGTGTGTGTGTATATATATATATATATATATGGATTTGTGCATACGTTTGTGTGGGTTTCATCATCAAATAATCCCACCCTTTCTTGTGTCTGATTTGATTGGATATTTCTGGTTCCAGGAGGGTTGTTTGGTTCCAGCACCTTCAGCCAGCCAGCCACTTCTTCTACCAGCACTGGCTTCGGATTCGGAACATCGACTGGCACTTCCAGTGGGTTGTTTGGGACAGCAAGCACTGGCGGAGGCCTCTTTTCATCCCAGAACAATGCCTTTGCACAGAGTAAACCTGTGGGGTTTGGCAGTGAGTAGAATCTATTGCTATTTCTAGACCATTTTGCAGGAATTCTTTACGCAGCACAACCACATGATTCTAAGTTCTTTAAATCACTTTTATTGCTGTATTTTTAATTGTTGTAACCATCCCTGGTTCCTCAGGGTGAAGGGCAGGTGGTGGTGGTAATAATAATAATAATAATAATAATAATATGTATTTTTTATACCCCAGCCACTCTGGGCGGCTTCCAACAAAATATTAAAATACAGTAATCCATCAAACATTAAAAGCTGCCTTGCCTTAAACACTTGCCTTGCACAGTGTGAAAAGTAAGGGTATCGTTTGTTTTGCGCATGTCTCCCCTCGTATTTGGGCATTGACTTCGCTTTTCTTTTTCTACAGACTTTGGGACAAGTACTAGCAGCGGTGGTTTATTTGGAACCACAAACACAACCGCCAATCCATTTGGGGGGACGTCCGGTTCCCTCTTTGGATCAACCAGCTTTACCGTTCCAACTGGCACCACCATTAAATTCAATGTAAGTCCCAGTTGCTTCCTGTCTAAAATTAGTTCCATCCATTACCTAGCTTTTTCCAGTATGATGCCTGCCAGATGTTTGTTTTGGACTACAACTACTAGCACCCTTGACATTTTGCCCTGTTTGCCAGGGCTGGTGGGAATTGCAGTCCAGAAAAGGCTGTTTTACGTTCAGCCTTTCTGTTCGCTATGCTATTCTAGTGAAAGGTGCATTTGGTGTATTTATTGTGTATTTTATTTATCTGTTTATTTGGAATAGATATAAACTGCTGAATATTACAAAATAACATTTGCAATAGTTGCCAGTGGGAACCTTGGTGGCCAGCCTTCTTGTTGGAGAGCGGTAGCTAAATGACCAGAGTTGAATATCAACCCTGCAAGGCAAGTACGCTGCCACTGCTCCCGTAAATCCATCAGCCTGAAATCCCAGAACTTCCCAAATGCCACTTGAGGTTTTGGGAACCATACGCTGACCCTGCAAGCTTCAAGCCCACTAAAGTTTATGCAGTAGCAGTTTAACCAAGAGACTAAGATAACTACATTCAGTACCAACAAGTCCCATCCAAAGAAACACACAAGAACTAGGAAGAGTTGTTTTTTAAAAAAAGAAAATAAAATAAAATAGCAGCATAAATAATGGAGCTGTATCCCAGTGAGATTGTAAGTAAAAGCAGTGTTAAAGAACTGCAGTTGGGAATGGGAAGAGGAGATACAAAACAAACTAACTTGCTTTATAAACCAGATCAGCAAATTGACCTCCAGCAAGTAGCATACAGGTGTTGCCAGGTGTCTGGCAACATGGTGAGGACTAGCATGTGTTTTTACCCCAACTTTGCCTAGTAACCAGTGACTCTGAATAGCCAATGAGAAGACTCTACCGTGTTACGAGCAACCCATGTTCTCACAGGTGTGGCCAGTTTCTAATTAGCAAGGCCCACACTGGCCTCCAGCAGCAACAGCACAGCCAGGGTATCACAGGTGCCGATACTTGTGATCCCCGCCTCCCACTCTTGAAGGGAGAGAATATTCTCTCAGAAGCCTCTTTTTGTGCTCAGAGTTGGGAAACCATTTTCTAGCAGCAAAGAAAAAACCTTCGGAAATAAAAAAAAACTGATAAAACAGTTCTCCAAAGAGAAATTAAATTACTGCCCATGGGCCATCTCATCTTCTGGAGAAGCCTCACCTGGCAAATGAAGCCCAGAATAAGAGCGCAGGTACTCTCGTCTTCTAATGTTTCAGTTTTGATCATTATATGTGGTGGTTCAACTTCTGTGGGATCACTTGTGGGAAGGCCGTGGCTCAGTGGCCAAAGCACATGCCGTGCCTGCAGAAGGTCCCCGCTTCCAATCTCTGGCGTTTCCACCAGGGTGTTCCAAGTGCAGAACCGAAGTGCAAGGCGCTGCGTTGAGTTGGAAAACTTGTGTGCAGAGGCTCCTTTAAGCGGAAGGTGGAATAGTTGATCATGAGGGTTCTGTAGCAGTTGTTGGAGCAGAAGATGCCCGGGGGTTTCGTAGCAGCGAGCGCTCTCTTGAGCCCTTCCTCAGCCACGTGCACCAGTGGGGATGGGGCTCTCTCCTGCTTGCGCTACAGCAGAAAGAGTAGCAGCAGCAGCAGCAGCAGCAGCAGGCGCAGCCCAAAACAATGAGGGCTGCCTTCCAGGTAGCGAAGGGCCCTCACAACCAGGTCAGCCTAGGGCAGAGGCAGAGGCAGACCATAGGCCAGGGCAGTGTGTGGCTTTGTACCAGGATGGCAGGAAAGCGTGGGCATCCCTTGCGCACCAAGGCAAGCAAAGCCCCTTCTGTTTATCATCTTCTACGTCCTGCCCTTCTCCCTAGAAGCCTGAGTCCTGTTCTGACCCGGTGAGAAACTGGCTACCCAGGGTGCCTCACAGCCGACCGAGAATTTGAACCGCTTTATTATTATTAATATTAATATTGCCCTTTATATATATTGCCCTTTATCAAAAGATCCCAGGGTGATGTACAACATTAAAAGCAGATTACAGAACATCAGTGATAAAAACATAATACAGTAATAAAAGCATACTGACAAACAGCCTAATAATAAAATAGTCATCACAGTAACAGTCCTCTTCCCCACACTTTTACAGGACATAGATTATTTAATAGCAATAGACCTGAGTAAAGAGGAATGTTTTTACCTGGCACCTTAATAATAATAATAATAAAAATAATTTATTATTTGTACCCCGCTCATCTGGCTGGGTCTCCCTGGCCACTCTGGGCGGCTTCCAACAAATATTAAAATACAATACAAAGTCACAGATTAAAAACTTCCCTAAACAGGGCTGCCTTCAGGTATTTTCTAAATGACAGGTAGTTGTTTATCTCTCTGACCCCTGATGGGAGGGCGTTCCACAAGGCGGGCGCCACTTAAGACATGTACTGATGGCACCAAATGAGGCACTCTCTGGGGAGAGCATTCCACAATCGGAGCCACCACAGAAAGGGCCTGTTCTCTTGTTGCCACCCTCCAAACCTCTCTGAGAGGGGGAACATAGAGAAGGGCCTCAGAAGACGAGGGCTGGGTCTGGGTTGGTTTATGTGGGGAGAGGGGGTCCATAAGGCATTGAGGTCCTGAGCTATGTAAGGCTTTATAGGTCAACCCCAGCACTTTGAATTGGGCTCAGAAACCAATCGGTAGCTGGCTCAGTTGTGCCAGGATGGGTGTTACATGCTGTAGCATGCTGGCTTGTCTCAGTGTTCTTGTTGGCTCACATGAGCGGCTGCCTGGAGGCTCACTGGAATCCTGCTGCTCCCTCTGTGCCATGACTGCTTACAGGACTTCCAGGGGAATCAAATCTAAAGTAACCTTGACAAGTGTTCACATTTCTCTTTACAGCCGCCTACGGGTACTGACACTATGGTTAAGTCTGGAGTCAGCACAAACATCAGCACCAAACACCAGTGCATTACTGCTATGAAAGAATATGAAAGCAAGTCGCTGGAGGTCAGTCCGTCATATATCTGTGTCTCTGCATGCTGTCCCTGTTTGTTTCCATCCCGTCTTGTGGGTCGGGCATTGGGAGTGCTGCTCTCCTCCCTCTGTAGCGGTGGATGGGGGTGAGCTCTTTGCATTTCAAGTAGAAAGGACGCAGGCAAGGCATTTATGCACATGGTGGGCCACATGCTGAGCTGCCACATCACAGTTGTCAGGAGAAACCTGTCAGGCAGGTGTTTCTGGTGCCTGCTTTGGCAAAGTTGCATTTTGCCCTCTTTGAGAACGCTGCCCTGTGCCCATGGACTATCAACTCCAGTGTTTCACTGTATCACTTTTGCCTGAGAAGGTGTGGTGGTAGCAGGTGTGGGGAACAGGTGGTGTCCCATGTGAGAGGTCTGTACTCAAGAAATATTCCTTGTTTAGGAGCTTCGTTTGGAAGACTATCAAGCGAACAGGAAAGGTCCCACCAACCCTGTAGGAGCTGGAGCCACGCCAGGTTTGTTTGGCTCATCCACTGCTACCTCCAGTGCAGCAACAGGACTCTTCGGCTCCACCACCACTAACACGGGCTTTTCATATGGACAGAATAAAACAGGGTTTGGAACCAGTAAGTACTGCTGCTTTGACTTGCGCAGGATGACTCTCTGAGTAACAGCCTTTCAGAGTACTTGTGTGTGTTTTTAATACTGTTTTAAGTTGCCTTGAGACTCTGTCGTGTTAGGTGTCCAACATTTTTTAACACATGCTGCTGATTTATAAGATGCTGTCAAAACTCCACCTGTTCTCTATATGCTTGGGGCGGAAACATGCAAACAGAGCAATCTGCTTGATGGAGCAGATTGTGCCTTGGGACAAGTAAGGAAGAAGTGCAAATAAGAAGGGAGCTGGGTATGTTTACCCAGGAGAAGAGAAGGTTAAGGGGGGATATGATAGCCATGTTCAAATATATCAAAGGATGTCATATAGAGGAGGGAGAAAGGTTGTTTTCTGCTGCTCCAGAGAAGCGGACACGGGGCAATGGATTCAAACTACAAGAAAGAAGATTCCACCTAAACATTAGGAAGAACTTCCTGACAGTGAGAGCTGTTCGGCAGTGGAATTTGCTGCCAAGGAGTGTGGTGGAGTCTCCTTCTTTGGAGGTCTTTAAGCAGAGGCTTGACAGCCACCTGTCAGGAGGAAGAAGAAGAAGAAGAAGAGTTTGGATTTGATATCCCGCTTTTCACTACCCTAAGGAGTCTCAAAGCGGCTAACATTCTCCTTTCCCTTCCTCCCCCACAACAAACACTCTGTGAGGTGAGTGGGGCTGAGAGACTTCAAAGAAGTGTGACTAGCCCAAGGTCACCCAGCAGCTGCATGTGGAGGAGCGGAGACACGAACCCGGTTCCCCAGATTACGAGTCTACCACTCTTAACCACTACACCACACTGGCTCACTTTGGAATGCTTTGATGGTGTTTCCTGCTTGGCAGGGGGTTGGACTGGATGGCCCTTGGGGTCTCTTCCAACTCTAGGATTCTCTGATTCTAAGATAAGTTCTCAGAAAAGGGGGAAGGTGCCCAAGAGATTTGCTCTGCATGTGATGTGAGTCCCAGGAAGTAGAATGCCATACTTATTAGTGCACAAGAAGTGAACTATTCAGTTCTTGATTCTGATTTAAGGCAGTATCTTGCCTGATATCATAGTGGTTAGCTGGCATCATTGACTGGAAAGGAACCTTGATCAGTCACAGCTGTTTTATTGCCCTAAAATTGCTCCACTCAAGCCAGCTTTTATTTCTTGGAAGCACCTCTGAGCAACACCTTTGTTGTTGTTTGTTTGTTTGTTTGTTTGTTATAAGTGTTAGTTGCTTTATCTTGTCCAAGAGGATCCAAACCAACTTAGAACCAAACACCTCTGTGCTGCTTCTACTGATGCTTCCTCTTTTTGATTGGGAGTTCAGAGTGGTGTATGGTTTCGTAAGCTGAAAATTAAAATGACAGGAATTTTTTAAAAGAGAAACACAAAACTCTGAAGCCATAGTCTAATCCCTCCGTCCTTGTTTCTGCTCAAAACAATGCCTGAGTGCATGTGAGGAACTGTGCCATCGGTGTGGTAGCTCCAAATCTGTGGGATTCCTTCCTGCTAGAAATCAGGCAGGTGCCATCCCTGCTGAGTTTCAGACACAATGTTAAAACAGTTTTATTCTCTGATGTTTTAATTAATGTTTTAAATTTTGTGTGTTGTATGTTTTTATTTTTTGTAAGTTGCTTTGAGAGCCAGATGTGAAAATCAGGTTATAATTTTTTTAAAAAATAAAATAAAATGTACCGTAATTTTTGCTCCATAAGACGCACTTTTTTCCTCCTATAAAGTAAGGGGAAATATCTGTGTGTCTTATGGAGCAAATGGTGGTCCCTAGAGCTGAATTGCCCAGGGGCCAAAAGCAGATCGTGCTTTTTATTTTACAAAGAGAAAAGGGGGTGTTGAAAGGACCCCACTCAGCAGCTGATCAGCAAGAGATCGGGAGAGAGATAAGAGTCCTGGCTCCCTTTCAGCCCCGCCCTCTTGCCCAGGCCTCCTTTGTTGAATGTGCTGCAGAGGGAGGTTGTTTGTTTCCCCAGCAACATGTGACTGGCTGATTAGATTATCTGTCTGGAAACTGTAGAAATGGCTCCCTTTCCTTAAGATTTTTCAGAAATGTGAGTTGAACCCCATAAAAACGGGGCTTTTCCTCTTTGCTTTTCCCCCTTTGCAAAAAAGCTGCAAAACTTTTAGCTGATCCTCAAAAAAAGGGCTTTTCCCTTTGCAAAAAAGCTGCAAAACTTTTAGCTGATCCTCAAAAACAGGGCTTTTCCCTTTGCAAAAAAAAGCTGCAAAACTTTTAGCTGATCCTCAAAAAAAAAACCCAGGGCTTTTAGAGGAGGAAAACCAGAAAAAAAATTTTTTTCCTTGTTTCCTCCTCTAAAAACGAGGTGCGCCCTATGGTCCGGTGCGCCTTATGGAGCGAAAAATACGGTAGCTGCAGCTACTCACCATCATCCTCTGAAACCTATCCTGCCTCTCCCACTGTTGAAATTTGGATTGCGAGCTCCTTGAGGGGTATACTCTGTGAAGTGCCAGGGACATGGATGCCTCAAGGTGTATATATATAATTTGCTTCGGCACTTTGTTTCAGGTACGACGGGCTTTGGTACAGGAACAGGAGGCCTCTTTGGTCCGACTCAACAAACCACCAGCCTCTTCAACAAGCCTTTTGGCCAGGCCACGACTGCGCCAAACGCAGGCTTTTCGTTTGGGAACACCAGCACCCTTGGACAACCCAACACAAACACAATGGTAAGGTAGCAAGGACTGTTGTAACAACCTTGGAGTCTTTACTTTCTGCCTAACTCCTGCTTACCTGGTTGTCTTGATTTCTGCAGCCTTTTACTAAGAACTCTCCAGGGAAATTTCTCTTTGCTCGGCCTGTTACTTTTTCTTGTACAGCGCTATTTTATTCTCCAGCTTGCTCCTTAGCACAGCAGGTTGCCTTATTTTGCCTTTTTTGTATCTGTTGAATATTTCATCAGCAATGTTGAGGGTTAGGAGATAAAGGCCTGCCTTGTCACAAGTCAGAGCCATGGTCCATCTAACTGGCAACTGGCTCCAGAGTCTCCAAGCAGAAGTCCTCTCCAACACAAGATCCTTTAGTTGGAGATTTCAACACTTCATATGCAAAGCACATACCGTATATACTCGAGTATAAGTCGACCCAAATATAAGCCGAGGCACCTAATTTCCCTACAAAAATGTGGGAAAGCTTATTGACTCAAGTATAAGCCGGTTCACCTTTGCCACTGTGGTAGAGGAGGAACGAGCAGCCCAAAGCAGCCCTTTGGGCTGCTCCTTCCTCTTCCTCCTTTGCTGCTGTGGAGCTCACCCCGTCGCAGGGTTTCGAACCGCCATTCTTCTGATCAGCAAGCCCTAGGGCTCTGTGGTTTAACCCACAGCGCAATGTTCCCTTGTGTTATACAGAGAAGGCTGGGATCCTGTCCTGTTTAAGCAGGAGCCAGGGAAAGTGAGCACCTGTGGGGTTTTAATACTTCCTTAACTGATAGGCTTTCTGCCTTCTGGGGTCTAAAATTTGCATTTATGTGAGCAGTTCAGGAATGGAACAAGCTGCCTGGGGAGAGTAAAGAACCACCGTTCTTGTACACTTCTTAAGGAATGGTTGACTTGAGTATAAGCCGAGGGCAGCTTTTAAAGCACAAAAAGTGTGCTGAAAAACTAGGCTTATACTCAAGTATATACGGTACTTTTTCACTATGAAATGGAGCCATAGCAGGCCTCCCAAGTTATGAAATAGTTTGTTTTCAGCAATATACCAGTTGCCTGGTAGGCGCGCAAGCAAACACAGACTCAAATTATCTTACCTCTCCCAGGAAGCCTGGCAGTCATTCTGGCTTTTCACCGACTTGAATGTCTCTAGGGCAGGCTAATATCTTCCTTTGGTGCTTTCTCTCTTGGGTACAAGTAGAAATGCATAAGCGAGAGAGGGGACCTCTGGTTACAGATGAAATGGAACTGGACAGTCAAGTGGCCTTTTCTGTGAAGGTTTCAAACCTTTAATAGATGCATCCAGTCACAACCAGAAACCCTGTATTGAAGGAGTTTCCCTGTTATGGGCAAAGGATGCCAGGCATTAGTGGCTTGGAAAGGGAAGTTGGCAAAGCTGTGTGGGGAATGAGCTGCTGAGCGGAAGAGATATGCTTTGGGAAATTACTTTTTCCACCAAAGACAACTCGTGGGTGGGCGGGTGTTCAGTGTGTTCAGGTTTGTTTGTTTGTTTGATCCTCCTGCGAGGGGCCACACTGTTTCTTTCCATGTGCATGATGGCAACCTTCAGGTGCCTTTCTGCCCAGATCCGAACCTCCATTCAGAAACAATCTGGCATGCACAAATTCAAGCCTCAGTATTTTCCACGACACAGTGGCTAAAATGAAGGTATGCTTTAATGCTACACTTAGCTGAACCAAATGCAAGCACCTCTGGTCTCTTCAGTAGCCACAAGCAGAGCCCATATTCCCTTGTGTAAAAATCATCATGGTGCAAAAACAGTTGTCCCAAATTTCCAGAACAACTACTGCTTAGTTTTTTTTGTTTTTGTTTTTTTAAGGATAAGTTGTAGCGTATCTTTCTCAAACATCCCCTAATGTTTGCAGGGTTTATTTGGAGCAACACAGCCCTCACAAACGGGAAGCCTTTTTGGAACAGCTACCAATACGAACACTGCTACTGCCTTTGGAACTGGGACAGGTCTCTTTGGACAACCCAATACAGGATTTGGTGTTGGTGGCTCGGTATGTCAGCTGGGAGTAATGAGGTCCTCAGGGGCGTGGAAGTAGCTTGTTTCTTTTCGCTCGTGGCACACTGGTGCTCATTGGTGTTTTTGCAAGTGCTTTTCCAGTGGTGGTAATTGCAATGTTGGTCAATGGTTAGAAAGGTCCAATAGTTTTGGCTTTGAACAACTCTTGGAAGATTTTGTAAAAAGCCTAACCTGTAAACTGAGAGCGACTACCCAGTCTAGGCATCATTTCTTGGCACTCTGAACCATAGCGGACCTGACCTGAGTTTCTCAATTGTGTGCACCCGGCCCCCATGACACACTTTTCCTGGTTAACTCAAACTACACTTCTCCTTTGCATCCCCAATGGGGAACTGTGGTTTAATACCTGTTTCCTAACTAGGGTTTTAAATCTCTGCAGATCAGGTTGAACAAAGTTTGGACCTATGTAGTAAACTGACATTAAACCACAACTACTCATTTTTGGATGTAACAGGGATCTGTAGTTCAAGCATCAATGTGAGGGGTGGGGGCACGCCACTCTGACGCTCACTCACTGCTTGCCAAATTGTCACTCTTGTGGACGTCATCTGTGAAACCTCAGCTTTTGCCATTTGGCTGCTCGCCATCAGAGCAATTCCAGCAGGGACCATGCACATTCCCACGCTGGACTATGAAGTTTCCACACGTTGGGTATTTCCTCCTGATTTAACAGGCAGAGAACATGTGATTCTTAGACCGGATATACCATGCTGTCTCTGGCTTTCTCTCATTTATTTTTGTCCCCGCCTCTATCCACACATTCAAATCTACTCTCTCTCTCTCTCTGCTCTAATCCTACTGCCTTTTGCTCTGTTCCATCTTCCTTCAGCCTGGTTCTTTACTACACCTTGTAGGCACCTGGTGGGACAGAGAGAACCAGTGGGGACACCATTGTATCAGACTCTCTAGGGAGCACTGGGAAGGGAGTGCTAAGAGGTGGCGCTGCTCTGTACATCAATGAGGGCATAGTGGGATTCGTCACCAAGTAGTTTTCCTCCCTCCTACCTTGAGTGCTGGACGGAGGTTTGTCTCAGGCACCTTCCTCAGGCAAGGAAAGACTTTCCTAGCTAGGCCAGGGCAACCCTAACCCCCACCGCTGCAAGCAGTATCCATAATGGCTTATCCTACAAACCGAGGCAGTGCTGGTTGATGAGAGGGAAGAGGGGACTCTTGCATGCTCTTCCCCACCCGCAGCCCTCTTGCTCAGCACGGTGCACTATGCAGCTGTCCTACAAACTGCTGCTGTGGACCAGACATAGTTCAGTAGGGAGAGATAGCTGATAGTGTGCGTTCTGTGGATGGTTGCACATCCTCTCCAAATGTTTAAAACACGCTACGATTCTATGTAACATTTCTACGATTGGCTGCTAACTGAGAAAAAGCTAATATCCCTTTGTGACCAAGGCGGGGGCTGTGGACAGGGAAAAGAGAAAGAGACCCTGTGACGTTTAGAATGCGTATTTCTCCTTCAGTCCCTCTTCAGCAACAAGCCTGCTGGATTTGGAACCACGACAACCAGCGCGCCCTCGTTTGGAACAACCACGACTGGGATGTTTGGTAACGGATTAAACAATTGCTTTCCCTTTGGCATAGTCACGTAAAGAGCCTTAAATCTATCGTTGTTGCATTGAGTATAGCACACGGTATGTGGCAGACTAGTTTATGTGAGATTATGCTGTTTGTGGGTCTTAAGTTCTGTGTCAGTAAGCCATGCTACAAGGCAGGCAGCGGCGAGAACCCAGGGGCTTCTGGCCTTGCTTTTGGCAAGAGTTTCATTTTGAGTGTCTCTGTCTCTTATTCAAGCTTGGCGCCTTCCTCAGATCCATGGAAAACAAACTCAGAGGCTTTCCCCCCAAAACAGCAGTACATTTTCCCTGCCTCTCTGTTGGAGATTGAAGAGGTGTGGGGAGGCAGCTGGAGAGAGTTCAGAGCCCTTCTCATTCCTTCCAGGGGTTATCCTCCTCCAATGTCTTGGTGACAGACTTCCCTGGGGAGTCTGGGAAGCATTTGTGCCTTCTTGGAACAGCAGCTCATGCTGCAGCTAAAAAAATTCCTGGGTACAGATGATGATGACGGGAACCTCTCAACTGAACACTACTTTTGAGAGAAAGGCAACCCCATTTTCTTTCATCCTCTGGAAATGGAAGTGGGTTGTGTGTGTGCTAGTGATGTCAGGCGGACCATGTGTTGTGCCTTGTGTAATAATAGTAGTAAAGGTAAAGGGACCCCTGACCATTAGGTCCAGTCGTGGACGACTCTGGGGTTGCGGCGCTCATCTCGCTTTACTGGCCGAGGGAGCCGGCGTACAGCTTCTGGGTCATGTGGCCAGCATGACTAAGCCGCTTCTGGCGAACCAGAGCAGCGCACGGAAACGCTGTTTACCTTCCCGCCGGAGTGGTACCTATTTATCTACTTGCACTTTGATGTGCTTTCGAACTGCTAGGTGGGCAGGAGCTGGGACCAAGCAACGGGAGCTCACCCCATCACGGGGATTCGAACCACCGACATTCTGATCAGCAAGACCTAGGCTGTGTGGTTTAACCCACAGTGCCATCCGTGTCCCAATAATAGTAATAATAGGAGCAATAATAACCATAGTAAGAGTGATAGTAATTTTATTTTATTATTTATGTATATACAAAATCGAAAATTCTTTCCAGTAGCACCTTAGAGACCAACTGAGTTTGTTCTTGGTATGAGCTTTCGTGTGCATGCACACGAAAGCTCATACCAAGAACAAACTCAGTTGGTCTCTAAGGTGCTACTGGAAAGAATTTTCGATTTTGTTTTGACTATGGCAGACCAACACGGCTACCCACCTGTAACTTATTATGTATATGCCGCCCATTCAACTGGGTGGCCCCAGCCACTTGGAGCAGCTCCCAACAAAATATTAAAACACACAGCAAACACTTGCATGGAAGAGAGAGGGGCCTGGGTGACAGACACAGCCAATTGCCGTTCTTTACTTGCAGGTTTCGGTGCAAACACCACAGGAAATAGCCTGTTTGGGAACAAGCCTGCAGCTGGGGCTCTGGGCACGGGACTTGGAACAGGATTTGGAACAGGTAAAGAATAGAAAGATGCCACCCTCAGAAGCTGCTTTCCCCTTTCCTCTCTCTCACTTGTTAGGCATTTAGCCAGGTTTCTGATGCCATGATTGGGATTCACTAAACATAACAGCAAGCTTCCAGCAGTTGCAAATCCATCGGCACCCTTCCTTCCTTCTCTAAACTGCTATCCCCCCACCACCACCAAATTCTTGCTGCCTTTATATTACTGCTGCTTGTGCCATTCTAGTAACTGAATATGTTGGACGCTCCAGCTAACTTCGTGGTGGTTGTCGGTGTGGGTATGTTCCAACTCACTCACACACAGCTCCTGTCCTTATTGTAAAGAGTGACACACCTGTGAGAGCTTCAGTTAGCAAAACCACTTCTCCATTATAGAGAGGAATGGTCTGGATTCATAGCACACGTCCTTAACATTCTTGCTCCTGAAATGAATTCTGGCCAATAAGCCAAGCTGGTGGTGAGGAAGGAGAGCAGTTCCTTGGAGCACTAAAAATGATGTCCTCCTTTGAACTGTCTGTAGGGGAGGAGGGCTGCTTATGTCTGTCTTGCTGCTGGTTGCGCATGTTGATGTTCCACAACCTGCTGTGTTTCTCTTCCTTCCTGTAGCCCTGAACGCTGGACAGACTTCGCTTTTTGGGAGCACCCAGCCTAAACTAGGGAGTACGCTGGGGACAGGAGCCTTTGGCGCCCCTGGATTTAATACGTCAACAGCTACTCTGGGCTTTGGAGCTCCCCAGCCTGCGGTGGGTAAGTGTCTCATTAACAAATGAATAGCCTGGACTTAAGTGGAAGAGTGGCCCTGCATGAGGTCACCCTGAGCGTTGGACTCCAGCTCCCAGCAGTCCCATTTTTGTATGGAAAGCCAGCTGCTGTTCTTTGAAATGCTGGAGCCAGCCACACATTTGGCGCACATGTGGCTTGGTGGCAAATTCCAAATGGTTGGGAATGTAATTCTTCAAAGTGTGGCACGTGTCGGAAATGCAGCGAGAGGTTTCCAGGACTAAGTTAATAATTCCCCAAAGTGGTTTGCAACTGAAGTTTCTACCTCATATCGCCAAAACCTCAGGGATTAAGAGAACGGTTTGCAGCTGTACCTATAAGCCCCGCTAACATTTTGACATTTTGTTTTTATTGGATGACTTTTGTCAGTCAGTGCAGTGGATGCAGCTTCTAGGGAAGGATAGGACATTCCCCACTTAGATTACCTGCTCCATTGCAGGCACCTGCTCTTCCGTCAGCGAGTTGTTACAACCCCTTTGGGGGGGGGATATTGGGCTGACATCTTCCCCTCTCATTCATTCAGCTTTGACTGACCCAAATGCTTCAGCCGCTCAGCAAGCGATTCTTCAGCAGCACCTCAACAGCTTGACATACTCGCCCTTTGGGGATTCCCCTCTCTTCAGAAACCCGATGTCTGACCCAAAGAAGAAAGAGGAGGTTTGTCGTGGGAGAAGGGGACATGTCTGACAGGGTGACTAGATTATGCCAGGTCGAGAAAGGGTCCGAGGAGGCTTTTCTAATTTGGAATCCAGGGCTAAAACTGATTCAGGACAGGCGCCAGATTGTACTTCTTCACACAGTGCATAATTAAGTTACAAACTTGGGTGGGATGAAGGGGGTGAGCAATCAACTCGGGCCTCTTGCAGAAGCAGTCTGTCTCTCCCGCTGTTAGCAGCCTGTTTGTTGGGGAGGGAGAAGGAAAAGGAGGTAGCAGTAAAAGCGGGCGAGAGAATCTGATAGGATAGCCGCCTCAAGTTTGCAATTGTGTGTTTGTGTGTACAGAGACTGAAGCCAACCAATCCAGCAGCCCAGAAGGCATTGACCACTCCTACTCACTACAAGCTGACTCCTCGCCCTGCGACCAGGGTGCGTCCGAAAGCTTTGCAGACCACGGGCTCCTCTAAATCCCACCTGTTTGACGGCCTGGATGACGATGAGCCAGCCCTGTCGAACGGGGCCTTCATGCCCAAGTGAGTGTCGGGTCTAGACTTCTTTATACGCTGAGGTGGCCCGGGGTGCCTGCAAATCTGAAGTGTGAGGTTCCCGGCAGAATATCTCGATGGCCTTGGAACTGTGTTGCATTCTGGCTTTGATCCAGCTCTTGCTGGAGGTAATTGGTACTTAATGATCTTGAACGGAGTAACAAGTACCAATTACGGCCAACGAGAGCTGGATCAAAGCCAGAATGCACGCTTCAGTTGGCACAGTGGCTCCTCCTGAACTCTTCAACACGATATATACGGTGGTGCAGCAGCCCACTCCGGGTTAAGGGGCAACCCAATTATAGGTCGCAGCCGACCGGGTAAAGACCACTGGCATCTCTTATCAGTCATCTTTTTCACACCAAAAAATAGTTCAAAAAGGAGCTCTTTAATGCCATTAAATAAATAAGAAAACCACGCATACAGCTGGCCCAGCTAAAGCCTCCAGTGTCTTGCAGTGGGGGAGAGAAGGGCTTCCACAGTCCAGATCTGCGGTGTGATGGGGGATGCAATTAAAAATAAGTTGAACTAACACTAACCATCCTGCGGGCCTGGTTGTTAATGATCCCCAAAAGCTGGACTTTTATGGACCTACGCATGTGTTGAATCAGGGAAACGATCTCGACAGCTTTGAAATAAGTTGAACTAAGAAAGGGGGGGGGGGTAAGGGAGTGAGGCAGCAGTGATGAATTTCTTCTCTGTCTTTTTGCTCTTTCTTAGGAAAAGCATTAAGAAGCTAGTTTTGAAGAGTATCAAGGCCAGCAGCCTTTTCTCTCCGACCAACTGTGAAGCTGATGACCTTGCTTCTCCCTCGGAGTACCCAGAGAACGGAGAACGGTATGTCTGCATGGACACCTTAAAAAAAACAAATCCAGGATCTTGGTCAGGTTTTCCTTTTTGAAGTAAGCGAACTCAGCCTTAAAGGCGCAGCTCCACGAAGAAGTCTTCTCTGTTCTAGCCTTGGCACTGGGAACGTTGCGCCCCCTGTGTTGCCTGAGTAACGCTCACACTGTGTAAAAGGGAGTGGGCGTCCAGGAGGGGAAAAGACTGGGGATCTCACCTGCCACTGAACCCCATATATTTTGACTATACGCAGTTTTGGCTTTATGCACTTACCTTGCGGAATATAACCTCCATGTAAGCTGAGAGTTGCCTGTACTTATGAAGAGGGGCGGGGGAGCCACCATTCCTGGAAATCCTGCTCAGCGTTCTCTCTGTGTGTCTTCAGAGATCTTGCTGAGCATTGCTCACACCCTTTCAAGTCTTACCTTGAGTAGCCTGGACTATTAGAAACTTAATTTATAGAGAAAGCAGAGGATGTCATGGTACTGCGGGCGTGTGCCCTTGGACTGTGTGCATGTGAAATAGGAATGGGATAATCTACCAATTCCCTCCAACTCTCCCATACAGATTAAAGAGGGGGCACTTGGTCCAGAAAAGATCACGTTTTCATATAGGAGCTGCCATGTATTTGGGAAATGCATTTCACTTAAGTTAGAACGATATCCATTTCAAAGCAATTTCACAATGAGCATTTTTTAAAGGCGGTTGGTGACGTCAGGCTTCTACTTGGTCAGTGTTAAAAGGACTGCACTGCAATGCCAGAATTGGTTTGGTCTGAACATGGATCTGTTCCCTTAACAGCTGATGGTCAATATACACAATAAATCCTGTATCAGGTTTCTAACTCCTGGTTCAGTTGTTGCCTTTGCTTTCCATCCATGCAGAAACTCATGCTCAAGAAGTTCATTACCAGTTAGGCAGCTAGTGTTTATTTTTACAGCGGTTGTGTTTGTATTTCGGTTATTGAAGATTTTTCTTTGGGGCTCACGTGGTTGACCTTAAATGTTGTGGCTTCCTCAGATTCAACTTCCTTTCCCGGTCAGTTGATGAGATCCACAGGCAGGATGGAGAGCAGCAGGAGGAGGAAGACCGCCCTCGTGAAGTCACGCGGTACTATTCCAACCCCATTGCCAAGCCCATCCCACAGACCCCCGAGAACGCCATGCACAAGCACCACAACAACGTGGATGACACCCTCCTCGCCCTGAACTTGCGTCCTGCCCTGCGGAACGGGCTGGAAGGCAGCAGCGAGGATGCCTCCTACCACGAGGAGTCCCTGCAGGAGGACCAGGAAGAGGAGGCAGAGGGCATGCACCAGGCTCATCCGGCAGGTGAGGCAGGTGGTTCTTCTGGTGGTCTGGCTCTTCTCCCCCCCCCCCCCCCCCAGAAATGCTCCCAAGCACAGACAGGGAAAAGTAGGAATTGTGCAGAGGAATGGTGGTGGTGGCGAGGCTGCTTATAATTAATGTGCATTGTCATTTGCAGTCCTTCAAACTGTGTCTGGTCATACTTTTCTACCCCTGGATCTCCTTCAAGTGGCACTTTCTTCTTTAAAAAAGCAAATCTTGGTGTTTCTATTATTTTCAAACACTGAGCTTGGCCTTCTGAAGGTTTTGATGACCTGTGATCCAAGACGGTGCAGGTTTCGATGCACCAAACTGCTCTAGCTGCAAAAGTCAGCTTGGATTGACAGGCCTTTGAGAAAATGGTCTTGTGAATTATCCAAGAATGTGCTTCAGGGTGTAAGGAGCATCTTTACATTGTGTCAGACCAGATGTCTGTATAGCTTAGTGCTGCCAACGCTGGCAGTGAGTTTGAACCCAGATCCTAGTTACTGCTTCTTTCATCTTTTTCCCCTCACTCCCCTGCCCCGCCCATGTATTTTCTTCCCTAGCATGGCAATACAAGGCCATGCAACTGGATCTGTACCATCAGATTACACCTGCAGCCTTACCAAAATAAAACCAAAACATATTTAACGTTGAAGTGTCTCTAGGAATGCTGCAAGATTTGTGGCTGTCGTTTTTCATAATTAATTTTAATAGGTAATGAATCACTTTGCAATCTGCTGCAGAGGCAGTGTTTGGTTAAGGTAGTCTTGAGTGTTTTTCTCCTTAGTCAGTTGTAAATCTAAAGTGCCTTCAGTGAGTCCCTTTATCGCTCCCTTTCAAACTCTTTAGCATATGCATTATGATCTTGAAGTAGCTCCATCTGCATTCTCTGTGGCTCATTTCTTTGCTGTTCTGGCCTGCAAATGAATCACTGTGCCTGTTGCAGAAGTTGCTGAAAGGAGTGAACTTCAACCAGTTTTTGTTCTTTTAGGAATTGTTTTAACCCGAGTTGGCTACTACACCATTCCATCCATGGAAGAATTGGCCAAAATGACAAACGACAAAGGAGAATGCAATGTGACAGACTTCACCATTGGCCGAAAAGGTAAGGTTGCTTTTCTGCTGAAACTGCCTTTCCAAAAGCCCAGGTAAGTCCCACCTGGATGAAGGTCAAGTAACTGCCTAGCTTAAGAGGAGCAGAATTTGGGCCATTGAAACATGGTTAAAGTACTAGGCATGTCTCTAGGATCACTCAGGCCATTCACACAACAGTTTACCAGAGTCTGCTCTAAAGGTTCCTGTGTGTTGACGAGGGGGAAAGGTCCCTCAAGCCCCTGCCCCCATTTTGTCAGGAAGGGTCAGAAGAATTCCCCTCTAAGCTTTTCAAGTAATCTGGTTCTTGGATATTAGTCATAGTGGTTGAGTCCCTACAGTCTCTTTCCTCAAGTTAATAATAATAGTACAGTGGTACCTCGGGTTACACACACTTCAGGTTACATACGCTTCAGGTTACATACTCCGCTAACCCAGAAATAACGCTTCAGGTTAAGAACTTTGCTTCAGGATAAGAACAGAAATTGTGCTCTGGCGGCGCAGCGGGAGGCCCCATTAGCTAAAGTGGTGCTTCAGGTTAAGAACAGTTTCAGGTTAAGAACGGACCTCCAGAACAAATTAAGTACGTAACCAGAGGTACCACTGTATATTGCAGCACATGCAGTGTGCATGCCCTTAAACCCATCAACTCTTGATTGTGATCACAGTAACAGGGGTCTACGGTACAGATGACAAAGCTGCACACAATGTGCACAAATTAAAAGTTGCTTGGATGCATAAATGACGCTCCCAAGTACATAATTTCAAAACCTGATTTGCGGCGTTAACTGGCCAGGGGCTGATTTAGGTGTTTCGCCCCCCCCCCCTAGACCTTTCTGGGAGTTGCCACCAGACTCCTGCTGCAACTTGCATGCTTCTTGCATAGATTTCTAAGACACTCCCGGTTCTGGTGATTGCGCACACTTGACCAATGAGCTTCCATAGCTTTGTTGCAGCAGCACTCCGGGCTAAGCTGATGTTGAGATAATAGAATTGTAGAGTTGGAAGGGGCCCCCAAGGGTCATCTAATCTGTTCATCTCCTCCCTAGGCTACGGCTCAATCTACTTTGAAGGCGAAGTGAACCTGACTAACTTGAACCTGGATGAGATTGTGCACATCCGTCGGAAAGAAGTGATCGTCTACCCAGATGATGAACAGAAGCCACCCATTGGGAAAGGATTGAACAGGTAAATATAGACCAGCCTAGTGTTGGCTCACGTTGACCGTGAACATGCTAGTTCAGGCACGTCCAACAGGTAGATCCTGATCTACCAGTAGATCACTGGACATCTGTGGTAGATCACTGGTAGATCACTGGCTCCCCCAAAGAAGCTCAACAACTTTGGCTCCCCTAAAAAAAAGCTCAATTTTTTGCCCTGCACCCCACAAAAACGGGGCTTTCCCCCTCCCTAAAAAAGCTCACCAACTTTGACCTGAACCCCCCAAAAAGGGGGTAGATCACTGCCAATTTTTAACTCTGTAAGTAAATCGCAGTCTCTTGGGAGTTGGCCACCCCTGTGCTAGTTCATCTGTTAGGAGTGTTTGCCTCTCCGGCCTCCCAACCCTCTTTGTTTCTTAACAGGAGAGCTGAGGTCACTTTGGATGGTGTTTGGCCCACTGACAAAACCTCACGTTGCCTGATAAAGAGCCCAGAACGGCTAACCGAAATGAACTACGAAGGCAGGCTGGAGGCTGTCTCCCGGAAGCAGGGCGCCCAGTTCAAGGAGTACCGCCCTGAAACTGGTTCGTGGGTATTCAAGGTAATAACAGCTGTGTATAAGTAAATGGAACCAGCTTCCATACCAAAGCTTTTTTCTTTCCTTGGCCTGTAAGATTTTAAGGCACACTCCAAAGGCAGGGACAATTGCAAATTTACACTATTGTTTGCACAAAATTCCAACTGCCCCATTTTGGCGCTTCCTCAGAAGTACTTCATCCGCCACAGGAGGTGCTTCTTCTCTGCACCCCAGGATGTTGTCAGACCAGCTCCTATCGTCTTTAACCATTGGCGCCATTCTTGGCTGCGGCAGATGGGAGCTGGAGCCCAGTATCGGCTGCAGGCTCCCAATCCACAAGCTACTAGTTCAGGCCATCACCCATGCTGGCTTTGGTTTCTGCCCAGGTGGCTCACTTCTCAAAATACGGTTTGCAAGATTCTGACGAGGAAGAGGAGGAGCACCCGTCGAAAGTGGAGGCAAAGAAACAGAAAACGGCTCAAGTGCCCCCGCCAGGCCTGTTGGCGTCTCAGCAAATGGCTCTGGGTGGGAAACCAGCCCCTCCTTCCAAGGTAAGGGAAAGAAATGTCATGTGGCCTGGAGCCCTTGTAAAAGGGAAGATTGAAATAAGAGGGCAAGGCGGGGTGTCTCCAAATGGCTTTGACCAAGTTAAGTGCAGGGGTTCTGCGTTCCGTTCCCCCCCGCCGCCGCCGCCCATCCCTGCCCAAAGCAAAAATTGGTCATGCGTTCCGTTCCCCCCCGCCGCCGCTTCCAACAAAAATCAAATACAAAAATATCACACATTAAAAACTTCCCTAAAAAGGGCGCCCATCCCTGCCCTGATGGGAGGGCGTTCCAAGCAAAAAGGCCCTCTGCCTGGTTCCCTTGCTTTGTCATGAGGGAACCGCCAGAAGGCTCTCCTTGCTGATGATGGGGGTGACGCTCCTTCAGTCGAAGAAAAGGCACAATTGTGCTCGGAGTGGCTGGCTGCAGAATGTAGTTCTCTCTTTTCATTTTCTCGCTGCATCATTTTTAGTAATTTCCCCAAATGTTAATGCATCAACCACAAAGCTAGCTGCAATTCTCTCTTCTGGTCCTGATGATCCAAGATGTAAGAGGACAGGTGAGCCTTGTTGCTTGTCTAGAAGCAGCATGTAGAGGAAAGGGGTTTATTTTGGCTCCTTTGTGCTTCAGGAGGAATTGCAAGATATAAAACAAAGAAATAGGTCAGAATTTCAGCAGCTTAGGTTTCCACAGTTGGCCTTGTTCCCTCTGCCTGCCTGAAGCCGTTTCCTGGAACTCGGTGCAGTGGAGGAGTCATGATGATGGCAGCCTAACACCGCCTATTGTGACATGGCAATGCCACACTGGTCTCTGTCTCCAGTCCCACATGATACTTACTGGCTTTGCCAGCTCAGCAGCTGCTCTGTGTGAGGCACTCAGCCACATCCAGAACTGGGGTGGGAGTCCTGGGCTCCGTTGCTTTGGATCTGTATTGCATTGCCTCTTAACTCCTGATGCCTGCAGAGCCCAGATGTTGAGCAGCTTGGGAAGGTTGTGGAATTTGACAGTGACATGGCAGACATCACTCAGGAGCCGGCCCAGGACTTGGTCGCGGAAGAGAGTTTTGCAGAGGACCAGGAACCAGTGCTAGCTTCTGCACACATTGCATCCTCTCTGGACATCAACCCTCACACATTGCAGGTGAGCCCCTCCTCGTCTGTGTTGCTTGCCTGGTGGGGTCCTCCTTTGGTCTTGGACTCAGACCTCACCACTTGTTCCCACCTGCTCTTCACACTTTCTGCTCTGAGCCTTCTGTGGCCTGTATCTGTTTGTTTCTATCATAGATTCTCCTTTGCTGTGCTGGCTGGGGCTGGTGGGAGTTATAGTTCAATACATCTAGAAGGCATCAGGTTGGCCAAGGCTGCCCCATATAGTAGGACAGATCTTTCTCTCCCCATCCCAGGTGGGACAGATTTGACAGGTGGGCAGGGCTGCCCCTCTGACATCACTTTGACACCAGGCCCTGAGCTTTGGATTTCTGACCATCAGGGCTCCAAGTGCAGAATCCCCGTGCTTCTCTTTCAGCGTCTGAAAGAAGTGGGTGGGTGTGGTTTGGGTAGATGGCCTCACAGGCCAAATTGAAGTCCTGGCATGCCAGAATCGACCTCCATGCCAGAGCTTCCCCACCCCTGCTGAACATATTTGCACCAGTCAGAAGATGCAGCCCTCAAACTGGGGGTCTCAGAATGTCAGCAACCTAAAAGGTCCATATACAGTAACTGGACAAAGGTTCCTTTTTAACTCATTGGTCTTATCTCTTGCTTTTAGCATTGTTATGTCAGTGGATATTGAATAAGCACACTAGGGGGGAAAACAACCTTCAACTTTTTAAAAGTCCCCTGTAATGTATGATGACCTTGCTCTGTCCTTGTTTCCAGATCATGAAAGCTTCCTTGCTTGTGGATGAGGAGGACTTGGACCTGATCCTTGACCACCGTTTTGGCAAGCAAGCTGCACCAGTGGACACATCCCAAGACCTCTGTTCCCCAAGACTTCCCATCTCCTCCTTGACGCGAGGACGCAAGAGCCGCCCCTCAGGTACAGTAAGAACCCCGGGCTTTATGCTGGCCATAGCTGTCAAGTTCTCCCTTATTTTAAGGGAAATTCCATTATCCCGAATAGACTTCTCATGAGAAAAGGTAAAACTTGACAGCTATGATGCTGGCGCCAAGGGGGAAATGGTTCTTAAATGCTGAGCTCTGCTTGGGACAGACTTTCTGAGGCTAAACTGACATTATGCTTAGCACTTCGCTGCAAGGCAGTTCCTCTCATTGCTTGGCCTTTGGGACTCTGTTCAACAAGGGATTAAATTAAAAATGAATTGCTTAATGCTACATTTTCAAGACTTTGATGTTTGTTGAATTGTGCTCTGAATTTTCCTACTGTGTATGAGCCACTTTCAAGACTTTTTGGAATGGAGCCCCATAAATTAAGTAAAAGAAGTAAGGAAGCGTTTTGAGGAGGGTGGGGGAGAGTAAACCCCCCCCCAAGGCACCCCAGGCACTTCGGGGGGGTGTGATCTGTCATTAAACAGAGTAGTGAGGCCTTTGGGCTTTTCACAACACAAAGTGTCACTGCAGACACCAGTGACCAGTCTGTATTAGTCAGTTTACAAATACTATGTTCCTTGATGTATTATTCTGGCTGCTCTAATGTTGAACCAGGGGGAGCATTTGGGATCCATTTAGGAAAAAGCCCACACATTGCAATCAGTTTAGAACAGAAGGCGGGCGGATCCAAGGCTCACCAACCCTGAAGAAAACCAGACAGGAGTGTTTGGGATCCCAGAGCAGTGCTGCATATACCATTTCTGCACATGGACAGACATAAATGCACATGTCCCCAGCAAAGTGACATGATCCCAGAACCTGAGCAAAGTTCAGGATGAAACCTACGGGGCTCTCATAAGGGTTCCTCACATGTTGCTGTGGAAACTTGAGCTTTAAGATTCCAGAGTGACAACTAACCATCATAAGTAACAAAATCAAAAATTCTTCCCAGTAGCACCTTAGAGACCAACTGAGTTTGTTCTTGGTATGAGCTGCACACGAAAGCTCATACCAAGAACAAACAGTTGGTCTCTAAGGTCTACTGGAAGAAGATTTTGTTTTGACTATGGCAGACCAACACGGCTACCCACCTGTAACTGAATCATAAGTAACATCAGTCTTTTCCGTGGAGTCCATTCACCCATTCAGCTGTGTAATAAGGTGATGTATGCACAGGTCTGAACCAATCATTCGTCAAAGATTGTGACTGCAAGTTTTGGCCTTTAATGAAGGCCTGGGAACTTCAGCTGCTTTGACATGCTGCTACCTGAGTCCAGACGGGGACATGAATTGGGGAGCAGTAGGCATGTTGCAACCCTCCCTCAGGTCACCAGAAGCCAACGCACTTGCGCCCAGAAGCATGCTTTTGAGCGGGTGGGTGGGGTGTTAGAATTGTGATCTGTTAGAAGTCTTGTCTTCCTAATCAAGGCCTTCCTTCTTTCTCCTCCTTAGTTGGCGGGCTGCTGCAATCAAGACTCTTGGGCGGATCTTTACGCGTCCCAACTACTTCCCTCCAAGACAGACGCAGTCCACGGACTTCCTTGCTGGGCAGTGGTCTTCCTGCCCCACCTTGGTCTGTCGGTTCTCCGCTGACCGGCGCATTCGCAATGCACAGCCTGGATCCTGACATGCCGCTGAAAACAGTGGGCATCCGCAGGCATCCTGAGCTGGTGCCTCTGGAGAAGTCCGTCACCTATGGGAAAGGAAGGCTGCTGAAGGATATGGCCCTCTTCATGGGGCGCTCCTTCCGTGTCGGCTGGGGGCCCAACCGGATCCTCGTCCACAGCGGGGAGCAGCTGAGCACATTGAGCGAGTCAGAAGATCTCCGCAACGAGTCCATGGAGTATGGATTCTTGCCAACACCTGTTGCTCCTAAACAGTGAGACGTCTTTCTGTTCTTAAATATCAGTCTTCTAAAGTGTTATGCAGTGAGCTGAGCTATCTGGCTGGCTAGTCTAGTTTGTACTGATGTGGGCTTTTGCCATGGAGGCAGGACTAATTTCTTCTTACCTGTTCACCCTAGAGGGTAGGTGGGGAACCTCATGCACTTTTCTCAGCCTGCTGCACTTGGTATCTGGTGTTCTGCTGCACTGCAAGAGCAGTCATTCCTGCCCTGGGTTTTTGTTTATTTCCTAAAATTTATGTATTGCTGGGGGGGGGGTATAAGAAAACCCCAAAGCAGTCATGTGCTGGTCTTCCTTCAGCAGAGCAGGTTCCCTCTCCCTACTTTGTTCTGAGCTCACTTGCAGCATAACAGAAGCCTTTTCCATGACTGGGCATGTTGGTCTCTCCTGGCAGAAATTGCCATCTTCCAATAACACAGAGAGTCAACTCTCTCAGCACAGCACCTTGGCATCACTTGGCTCCTCTAGAAGCAGCAAAGCTTTATGGTTATAACCGTTGGAAACTGCTGAGTTTGCCTTCTTGTCCTCTTTCAGTGCATAGGGCCTGTGCATGGTGAATATTTTCTTTTTATGGTGCTCCTTTTAAGCTAATGGCTCGGCTGAAATTCTGTGCTGTTTTATCAAATGGATGTTTGTGAATAAACCCACAAACGGAGAAGCAATGTGGGTGTCTTTGAGAAAATGCTTCCCACCACCTACTTACCCCATGCTTAAACTTTTGAAGCTGTGCTTAATTTGTAAGCACATTATTGAGGGCATATTATTTAGAAAGGCAGCCTGTGTTTATTTTTAAATAATTGAATATTGCCGTGACAGAGCCATAGGTCCGGCAGCCTCTCATCTCCCTTGATCTGTGTTCCTTCTGCAGGCTCTCGGAGTCTCCCTTTAAGGTTCACGTGGAGAAGCTGAGCTTGGAAGGAAAGGCAGCTGACGAGGACCTAGACACGTACCTTGTTCCACTGGAGATCAAGCTGAAGCAGAGCACTGTCCACATGGATGAGCCGTGCCCTTTCCTGACCCCCAACCCTGGCGTAGCTGCTATCCACGAGTATGCCAGGTGGGCGGCGGAGACGTCTGCAGACCCAGAAGAAAGGGAAGAAGGTGGGCACAAAACTGGATGCCAAAGAAAAGGATTGGGGGGGTGGTTTGGAGGAATTGGAAATGTCAGGCTTTGCTCCTGTCATGTTGAGGGAGGGCTTTTTGAAGCAGCTTTTTGAGGAGAGCCTGCTCTGTGCTGTGGCTGTGGAGAGGCAATCCTGCCTTGGCCAGAGGTAGACGGTGCATGCAGGCATTGAATCACCGCTTAGCATCTTTCCATGCCCCAGTCTCATGTCCCACCATGGGCTCCACGCCCCAGCACCTGTTTTAGAACAAAATCACTGTGGAAGACACAGCAAGGCAGGGTGTTCTTGGAACAGGCCAGCCTCCTGCTGTTGACCTCCCAAGCTGTGATGCATGGAGAGCTGGTGGGTGCTAGGAACAGGAGAGACTCCTTGGTCTTTCTTGCTGCGGATGCAACTTAAAGGGGCCAAAATGAGAGAACTGCAGCATCTTGGCAGGATCAGGCGTAAGCTTTTGCGGGCCCTTGGTGCCTTCATAGAATTGGATTTGGAAGGCCCAAGGCGACTTGGTGGCACTGGGTATTTCTGGCCTCACCTTCATGGTGCAGATCACAGCTGGCCACAAGCAGAGAGTGGCAGGTGGTGGGCAGAGCAGAGGTAGCAGTGCACAGTCCAGAATTTAAGCCACAGTGTGGGGTGATGGTTGAATGGCCTTAGGAGCCCCCTGCTGCATGTGTGCGGCCGCATCATGGGACAGCGCAGGCCAGGCCTGCAGGGTCGTGTGCTGATCTCTCTTTGCCCTCTCGCCAGCTGCAGTGAAAGACTGGTGCTTGGTATGGACCCTGTGTGAGGCGCTCTGGGGCCACTTGAAGGAGCTGGAGGCCCGTTTGGATGAGCCCACGGAGTACGTCCTTGCTCTGGAGCGCCGGAGAGCCTTCTCCCACTGGCTGTCGCAAACGGCTGCTGAGCGGATCAAGAACGAGGTCTCGCTCTCCCAGAACGACTGTCCTGCCCAGGCCGTCTTCAGCTACCTCACTGGGAAGCAGATCAGCGAAGCTTGCCGGCTGGCGCAACATTCGGGTAAGGCAGCGGCTTTTCACCTGGATCCAGGATCTAATAAGGAATCTGCTGGTTCCTGTGGGCAGAAATGGTGTATGGCCAGTGCTGCTTAGCGGGTTGGCTGGAGAGCGCGCAGCAGGCAGAATCTTGAATTACAGGCTGTCCCTTCCTGTGGTCAGAGTATTTGAGGCCCTTCTGCCTCCAGAATGAGGAGTCTCAGCAGGTGGCTTAGTAGTGGTTTTCCCTGGATGAAGGCCCAGGCTTGCCAAAAGGTCCTTGTCTGTTCCTTGGAAATTCCTAGCGCCAAGAGGAAAGCTCTCCTCTGCCCGCATCTTAGCATAAATTTGGCTTCCTTCAGCAAAGCAGAGAGCATTGGCCGGAGGAAGTTCTGCCCGCCACCAATGTTGTTCGTTTCTGCAGGGCTGGTAGGAGGGAAATGCAGAGTTCCATTGTAAAACTCTTCACCCCTCATTCTCCTCTGCTTCAGCTGCTCCCTAGAAAAGGATTGAAAGGGGATTTGGGTGTGTCTTCTTCCCAGCTAGATCAGCTTCTTGAATTTCTAGGTGAGCAACACCAAAATAAAAAGAAACCTGCCTTACAACACCAGGCTTAAATCAACCGATCCTTGCTGATGATATTGAGGGTGGGCTACAAGCAGCACTCTCCAAGCAAGAAGCAATCTACCATGTAGCTGGACTAGGTTTTCCTACGGGCAATTATTTTCTGCCTAAGTCAAGAGTGATCCTCCCCCCCCCCCATATAGGTGCTAGAGCACCAATGTCTGCACAGCTGCCATCTTTTGGCCAAGCAAGCCCGTCCCTCGGTCCAGGCAGTTCACATTTCAGGAGAGGCTGCTCATTGGGGTTTGTGTCTCTTCTGATGTGCTGCTGTTGCGTTGCAGGGGACCACCGGCTGGCTCTGCTCCTCTCGCAGCTGGCAGGGAGCCAGGATGTCCGGGAGCTCCTTGCCATGCAGCTGGCAGACTGGCATCAGCTCCAGGCAGACTGCTTCATCCAGGAGGAGAGGCTGCACATATTTGCCCTTTTAGCTGGCAAGCCGGTAAGTTGCAGAGCCTGTGCTTGCGTTAAGAGGGTCACACATACACACGCCGCCATCACCAGGCCAGCGAGCCTCTGTGGGCGTCCCTCTTTCACAGCAAAGCTACTGTGTTGGGCTCTGTGCCTGGCACACACTGACTTTCTGCCTCGGCCCTTTCCCTCACTTTCTGCAGGTGTGGCATTTGTCAGAAAGGAGGAGCATCAACATCTGCGCCCACTTGGATTGGAAGCGTTCTCTTGCCATCCACCTCTGGTACCTGCTTCCTTCTACAGCGCCTCTTTCCAAGGCTCTCAGCATGTATGAAGCTGCGTTCCAGGTAGGCGGAAGTCTCAGTCCTGTTTGGCCAGAGGGCCAGCCTTGAGCCCAATCCCTAGAACAGAGGCACTCCGGCCTGTTGCTGCCTCCTGAAGGAAGGACAGGATGATGTGCTGTGCTTCTGCTAAGCTCCCTTTGCTCTTTGGCATGTGCAGGAACACCACAGACGTTCTGGAACAGACTAAATGTCTGTGTCTAGGTCTGCAACTGGTTTCCCACAAGGGACACCCAGAGACCCCCACGGGAAGCCCATATGCAGGACATGAGAGCAGGCACGCCTCTGATCCTGTGGTGCGGGTAGAATTGGCAGCCATTCCCCGCCTGTCAAACTTGCCGGGGGGGGGGGAGGCAGGAGAGACAAGGATCCAGCTCAGTGTCCCCACCTCTACATCACAGCAGTGCCCCCTCGAAACAGGCATACGCAGGAGAGAGGCCTTTCCTTCTTCCTGCAGCTGCTTCCCCTCATTCGCTGGTATTGTGTTTGCAGGACTCCTCGGAGGGAGAGAAGTATGCTTGTTCTCCGCTGCCTCCGTATCTGGAAGGCTCAGGCTGTGTGATTGAGGAAGGCGATCCGCAACACCCACTCCGAGACGTGTGCTTTCACCTGCTAAAGCTGTACAGCGATAGGTAACTCTTCCTGTTTTCCTGCACCTCCTGAAGGCGGACTCTGCTCCGCAGATATTCAGCTCTCGTAAATCTCTTGGTCTTTTGAGGTGACACCAAGACCCTTTGCAACAGACTTCACAAGGCTGTCCCTCTGGAATCTCTTTCCTCCTTGTGAACTTAGGCTATGCTGCAAATGTTGCATTTAGCAAAATGTGGTGACCTGCCAAGAAGATCCTGGTTTCTGCCCACTCTGCAGGGAGGAGCTCCCCAGATATCATTATTGATGTCACTATTATTTATTAAATTTCTATGCCACCCTTCATACAAGGATCACATGGTGGATTACAATGTAAAAACACAAAAATGCATACCATAGTAACAGGTGAAAACAATAACACCCCCCACACACAGAGAGTTTAAAAGGCCATAGATTATTTAATTTGCCAAAGGTCTGGGAGAAGAGGAATGGTAAGCATCCTGCTTAAAAAGTCCCAAATCAATTTACAGCCATCTGGTTGGCCACTGTTAGATAAGATTGGCCATCAGTCTGTTCCAGCAGGCTCTCCTCGTGTTCTTATGTGTTTTTTTTAAAGTAAGGGGGGGAATGTATACAGAAAGTTGTGTGCCTGTACAACTCCTGCCACTACCCCTTCCCCTCCACTCCTGTATATATTGTGTGGAGGTGGGTACTGAAGTCCAGGACCCTAGAAGCTTAACAGTGGTGGGGGGCATTTAGTTCATCTCCATTGCTTCTTTGTCATCTCCAACTTGAGAGTTCTAGTTATGATTCCTATCCAGTGGACATTGGACCCAACAGTGGAGCCAGTGTGGTTTAGTGGTTAAGAGCAGTGGACTCGTAATCTGGGGAACCGGGTTTGCGTCCCCACTCCTCCACTTGCAGCTGCTGGGTGACCTTGGGCTAGTCACACTTCTTTGAAGTCTCTCAGCCCCACTCACCTCACAGAGTGTTTGTTGTGGGGAGGAAGGGAAAGGAGAATGTTAGCCGCTTTGAGACTCCTTCGGGTAGTGATAAAGCGGGATATCAAATCCAAACTCTTCTTCTTCTACCTTTGTGGCTCATTCAAAATTCAGTACCGGGGCAGAGGGAGAGAGGAAGATGCATTGGTGCCAGGGAATGACTTCTGTCTTGCATGTGGCCGTGCCTGTCCTGCTAGTCTCATGAAAGGTCATTTCCCCCCAAATTGTTTGCCCTGATTTGCCCTTCAGGCCTGGACTTCCAGACCCTTCCACTTCCTTGGAAAGTCTGTCGGCATGCAGCACCGTGAACTGGAGTGTGGCCATCCGGCTTACGCTGTCTCCTCCTTCCTTCCTCGTGTTCCCTCGCAGGTGTTACGATCTCCACCAGCTGCTTGACCCGAAGAGCATAACAGCTGACCCCTTGGACTACCGCCTCAGCTGGCACCTGTGGGAAGTGCTGCGTGCCTTAAATTACACCCACCTCTCGGAGCAATGCCAGGGAGTGCTGAACGCCAGCTTTGCAGCCCAGCTGGAGAGCGAGGGGCTGTGGGAATGGGCCGTCTTTGTGCTTCTTCACACCCCCAGTGCAAAGTAAGTGTGGAGCCCTCCTTTGTCTTGCAGGGCTGTTTAGTGGGTGGGTGGGTTGGTTTTATCGGATTTCTTCCCACAGGTGCATCCTGTTACTTTAGCATCATGCTATTTGAAATAGTGGCATCCTCTTTGGGGTAGACCATGATCTGCTCTCCTTTAACAGCATTGCTTTTACAGTGGTACCCCGTGTTACGTACGCGATCCGTTCCGGGTCGCGGTATGTAATGCGGGCGTGCATATCACGAACGCACGGGGGAAAAACCTGGAAGAAGCGCGATTTGAGCGCTTCTGCACATCCCGGGGTCGCACGCGCGCTCCGGAAACACTTCTGGGTTGCGGGCATTCGCAACTTGAACGTCCGCAACACGGGGGGGGGGCGTAACCCAGGGTACCACTGTAATAAAAACATACAAGTTTTTAGCAAAACACCCGCTGATGTGCTACAAAGTTTTTAAGAACTATTCTTTAAAGCATGAGCCTGTTAAACAAAGATTGTATTAAAATATTTTGATATCTTTCAATGAAATAGAGAAATTAACTTTTCTTTGTTTTGAGTCATATTCTAAGAACTGATTCAGACATGCATGCACATCATATAAAATTTATCAGAAGTTAATAGCACAGCTGAATACTTGAAGGGACTTGCTCATTCACATGTTCCTTTGATACTACAGTCTTCTATAACTTGCTTATACAATGTTGAGGGCAGCCTTACCAAAGCTGGTGTCCTTCTCCCAGGCGCTTGAAGCTGCAGGTCTCATAAGCTGGAACTTGGAGAGGAACCTGGGGCAGAAGGGGTGGGTGGGTGGCATGATCCGATGAGCCTACAGTTAAGCTGTCCTTTGCTGAGTTAGGCCGTTCCTCCATCTAGCTTGGGAGAGTCTACTGTGAGTGGCAGACAGTGGTTCTTCTGGGCCTTAGCCAGAGGAAGGACTTTGGCAGCTCAGCCGCGGGACAGCCTTTGACAGGAGATGCCTCAGGGGTGGAACCTCAGACCTCTTTGCGAAACGTGTGCTTTGCCACGGAAGTCCCAGTAAATTGGGGGCAGGGAGCAGCATTTGGGACTGTTTTCCTGGCGGAATTGCGTGCATAGAGCTATTGCTGTACCCTCCTGCTTTATGAAAGGTCCTACAAAGAGCGTTTCTCTTCCCACCAGCGTGCGAGAGAGAGCCGTGCGCGAGCTGCTGAACCGCCACTGCAGGTTGCAGGAGACGCCCGAGTCATGGAGCAAGGAAGCCTTCCTGATGGAGAGGTTGTGTGTGCCGCCAGAGTGGATCCACGAGGCCAAGGCTGTGAGGGCCAGGATGGAAGGGGACAAGCACAAGGAGGCTCTCTACCTGTTCAGGGCAGGGCACTGGAACCAGTGCCACAGGCTGGTCATCAGGCACTTGGCTTCAGGTAAGGCTTCCTTCCTTCCTTCTCCCAGGGGATGGCAGTAAACAGGGCGTCTAATTGAGTTTTGGACTGCCTTTACTGAAACAAAAAATCTGCAAACACTCAGTAGGATTTTGCCTTGCTTCATAAAAGGAGGGGGGCTTCTATCGTTATTATTTGTTAAATTTGTACGCTGCCCTTCAGCGGTTCACAACATAAATACACAAAATGAAAACACAAAATGCAAAATAAAACAAAGGCAGTCCAATACCCCCCCTCACAAAAGCCATAGAATGTTAAATCAGCATAGGGGATAAATTGAACCCTGAGGAACCCACACTGAGGGCTCCACGGGGCTGACGAGCACTCCCCAAGCATCACCCTCTGGAAATGACCATCCAAGTAGGACCAGAAGCACCGCAAAGCAATGCCACCCACCCATAACTCGGACAGCTGCTCCAGATGGAAGACCATGGTCGTTGGCATCAAAAGCTGTTGAGGATAATTAACGGTGACGCATTTCCTGTCTCTTCCCCCAACAAGTCATCATACAGGATGACCAAAGCAGTTTCTGTGCCAAAACTCCAATTTAAAGGGCTCCAGAAAACCAGTCTGGAAGTCCTCAACATCGCCTCTGAGACTACCTGTAGTTCTATCAGCTGAGGCAGGAGAGATCTCTGGGCAGTGAGGCAGGGGGTAAACCAGCAGAATCCCTAATTTGTCCCGATTGCCCAAAGCCAGGGACACACACAAACTGAACTGACGCCCTCAGGAGGCGAAGGTGCCCTCTCCCTAGTGGTGTTTCTCCTTCCTGCTCACCGCTTCAGAGTGCCATGTGTCCCATTCTTGGCGTAGATGTTGCCAACATCTGAAAGTTGTGTCACTTTTTACATCTATGCCTGCCTTCTGGAGAGCTGCTCTTTTACCAAACGCTCTGCCAGGCACAGTAGTGTTGGGAGTTCTCTCGTTTGTTCATCATCGCTCGCTGTCTTCCTCTTTCAGATGCCATTATTAATGAAAACTACACCTATCTGAAAGGGTTTTTGGAAGACCTGTCTGCTCCAGAGCGCAGCACCCTCATCCAGGATTGGGACACCGCAGGGCTGGTTTTCTTAGACTACATCCGGATCATTGAGATGCTCGACAGGATTCAGCAGGTGACACACTCGGGACGAGGGGCGGTGTCGTTGCATTTGCCTCCCACCTTTTTCTCCCAAGGAACTCCCAGGGGCTTGCAGGCTTCTCCCTCATTTCATCCTCGCAACAGCCCTGTGAGGAAGGCGAGGCTGAGAGGCAGCGGCTGGCCCAAGCTCACCCAGGGAGCGTCACGGCTGCGTGGCGATATGAACCCCAGCCTCCCAGGTTCTAGCCCGGTACTCTTAACCACCACACCAGGCTGTTGCATCCTGCCTGCTCCCTTACAGAGAGCTCTCCTGGGAATTTTCCTTCTTCCCAGTCACACGCTGATTGAGCCTGACGTGCGTATTCAGGGAAAGCTACACTGTGTGCCCCTGTTGAAGCTAGTTCAAAATACAGTGGTACCTCGCAAGACGAATGCCTCGCACAACGAAAAACTTCGCAAAACGAAAGGGTTTTGCGAGTTTTTAGTTGACTCGCGAGACGAATTCGTCTATGGCTGTTTTTCGCAAGACGAATTCGTCTGGCGAGGTACCACTGTAAGCCGGCACCGGACCGCGCCGCGTTTTAAGGCTGCAGCGCTCGCTGCAGCCTTAAAACGCGGCGTGGCTCCGGTGACGGTTGGAAGGGGCCCCCAGACTTTCCCCCATAGGAACACATTAATTAAATTTTAATGCGTTCCTATGGGAAACGGTGCCTCGCAAGACGAAATTTCCGCAAGACGAAAAGTCTTGCGGAACGAATTAATTTCGTCTTGCGAGGCACCACTGTATAGGGATAAAGTGTCTTTCAGCAGGCCAGGAGGAAAAAATCATCAGCTTCTCTGGGCCGAACACCAACAATCATAAATCTGCCCGGCACTCTTCTCCTGCGTAGCTCTTGCTGGCTGTTTCCTTTTGCAGAGTATATGCGCAGCGAGATGTTCGGAGTGAAAAGTTTTGTCTCAAATACAGCTTCTTGAGACAGATGCTCTAAACTAAAGCATTTTATTGTACAAGCAAGTATAAACAGTTTGAGCCTGGAGAGAATTCCTCCAGCCTACAGAAACACAACAGCAATAAACAATATACACAAAGGAACACCCAGTCGTGGGTGGAGCATCCAGTGTCAGAACGTCCTTCCTGTGGACTGTTAACTTAACCAGAATCCTCTACAAGGGAGTAATGCATTTGAATGCTCCTGTGTTGGGACATTCCCTGCAGGTGAAAAACAATAAGCTAGCATGTCAGGGGAGAATGTTCCTTTGGACGTGCTTGTTTTCTACTGGCAGGGTGAGGGGCTTACCAAGGGAGGGTGTTGCCATGCAGTTGGTGTATGGGGGTCTTTCCACCTGCTGTGCTCTTCCCACAAGGAGGGGAGGAGAAGGAGGAGGAAGAGATAGCCCTCTTTTTTCTTAGGGTCTAGTGCCCCTCCATGAGCATGGACAGTTAAATGCTGCAAAAGGCGATTCAGAGGCTGAGACTTGCCTGCTCACTGTGTCTTCTAGCTTTGGGGGTGGGGGAGTGAGGGGGAACTGCCAGGACTCCCCAGGCGCATGAGGCTCAGCTTCCCATTTCAGGGATCTGAGGAATTTCTGGGAGGGAGAAGAGCTTCAGGTGGCTTCACCAGGCCGGGGGCTGTTTGAATAGTAATGGTGGCCATTGGGTGCACCATTGAGATTGGGGAGGGGGGGAATCTGCCCCGTGGAAATTCCTCTGGAAGCCTGACATGAGACATTTTAATAATGAGGAAGATGGAATTGGCTGCCAAGGAGTGTGGTGGAGTCTCCTTCTTTGGAGGTCTTTAAGCGGAGGCTTGACAGCCATCTGTCAGGAATGCTTTGATGGTGTTTCCTGCTTGGCAGGGGGTTGGACTGGATGGCCCTTGGGGTCTCTTCCAACTCTAGGATTCTGTGATTCTAAGATTCCCAGCAGGGTTATTGTCACCCCAATGAGTGACGCTTCTCCCTTCTCCTGGATTTGATTTTCAGCTGGATTGCTCTGGGTACGAACTGGAGGAACTGCACACTAAAGTGACGTCCCTTTGCAACAGGATAGAGCTGCTCCAGTGTCGCAATGCCAAGGATAGGCTGGCTCAGTCTGGTAAGGCTGTGGGCACACTGTTTCCTTCCCTTTTAATAATAATAATAATAATAATAATAATAATAATAATAATAATAAATTCTCTTCTGCAATGTGGCTCTGAATCTTCATGGGCACTATCATGTAAAATGCAGCACCTGGAGGCTTTTGTCCATCTTGGTGGTTTGCAGTTGCCTTGTGGAACAACGCAGGGCATGGGGCATGTTGCAAAATGTGGGTTTTATTGTTACTGCTCCTTTACAGTGGTACCCCATGTTACACACGCAATCCATTTCTAAGCTGGGGGGTGACCAGTTTCAGAGACAGGAGTGGACCTTTTGGTTAGATCTAGCAAAGCAGTTATTACACTTGTAACCTGTACAGCTGAAAACGCTGGCAGCATTAAGATAAATTCAACAGTGTAAATATGTTTTGATGGATGCAGTAATGGAATACTGAGTGGCACAGTTTTTTTAATAAAATATGCAGGCATATATGATAGGTAAAATGAATCATGGAAAGAGAAGAAGGGAAGTCATTGGTATTTTAAGGATGTACAAATGAGTATTTTAAATTGGAAAATAGAAAATTTTATTAAAAATTTATATTACATTTGTAACCTGAGGTCAGCCAAGAGCACACACTAGACTAGACTACTCGTGTCTGGTAAACACAAGGGCTTCTCTCTGTGGAGGTCCATTCCCCTGGGAAATTGCTGAAACAAACTTAACTGTAAAATACTTTTCAAAGCTTTTTGATACGTTCATCCGCTCAATCCTTCGCTGTTTTGCCCATTTCTCGCACCCAGAAATGGCCAAGCGCATTGTGGACATCCTGCGCGTGGTTTTAAGCCTGCAGCACCCTCCGGACTCCGCATCGGACTCCACCCCGGACGTGCAGAGAGTGCCGCTGCGCCTGCTCGCCCCCCACATCGGCCGCCTCCCCATGCCAGAGGACTACGTGCTGGAGGAGCTGCGTAGCCTCACCCAGGGCTACCTGCGGGAACTGGCGGTGGCGGCGCAATGAAGGCAGCTTGCCTCCTCGCCTGGACATAGCTGCCCCTTCTGAACGATTTGCCTGCCCTTTGGCCCCAGTGCCCAGGGGTGTAGGCAGCCTCCTTCCTGAACAGTGCGCAACTCCTTCCCACCCCGGGGTGCTGCACAGCCACCACAGTGGGCAAAGTGCAGAGACTGGGCTCTGGTGTTGGGACACCTCCCCCCCCGCCCCCGCTTTCTAGTGTTAATAAAGCCTTTGCCGCAGCAGAAGCCAGCTGTGGGGGTGACCGGACCTGTGGCGGGCAGAGAGCAAGGCAGCGGAGCAACTTACAGATGGCACAAAAGTATCAGTGTGTGTGTGTGTGTTAGTGTGTATACAGTCAAATCTCCATTTCAACTGAGCTCTGGTCAGGGTTTGTTTTGTTTTGAGGGGGTGGGGGCTTCGAGTGTGTCCTTCGCTGCTGGGTTTGGACAAGTGGAGTCAGCCCTGCTGCCCATGTGCCTTATGGGGCTGAGTCAGATCTGGGTTGCGCTGCCTGGCCTTTGCAAAGAAGGGAGGGGGGTGGAGGCACAGCCAGGTTTTGTCCGGAAATGTCACCGTCAGCTTCCTGGCATCCTGTCTCAGGGTGGCACCCCAGAGTGCTTCTGATCCTTGCGGGGGGGCTGGCCGGTTCCCCTCCTTCCAATAGCCTGGCTTTGGGAGTCTTCAAAGCTGAGCTGCTCCTGTCCTTCATGCCGAATCCCTTTGCAAGAAGTGCTGGGGGGGGGGAAACGCAACCTGATTTTAAGTGTTGTGCTCTGCTGGAGGGGGGGAGGGGGGGTAACGGCTCAAAACAATCAGTTCAAGGTGGTCATGTTGAATGTGTTTGCCATGTGGTTTCATCATATTGCCGAAAGGGAATTCCAGGTGCGGAGCTGCCGAGCTGGGAAGCTGGCTGGAAGCCTCCGGGGCCCTGGTGCGGACAGTCTGCCCGAATCTCTCGGGGCAGGGTGAGGCCTGGTGTGGGTGCTGCCCCTGCAGCCGGTTGTGTGGGACCCCTGGAGGCAGTGTGTGTCTGCGTGTGCGTGTATGTATTGGGGGGGGGTGTGCCAGCAAAGTGGTGACGCATGAAGATTATGTAAAGGTTTTTATTAAAAACTATAAATAAATGATCCAGATTATTTTCTTGTCTGTTTTTCTGGAAATACCTTTATAAGAAAATAAAAAAATGTTTATAGCATTTTCCTGATTGCCTCTCTTTTCCCCCCTCTCCTTTCCCTGCTCCTCTTTTAAGAATCAAATGGCTGAACCTCAGACTTGGGTCTCTATTATAACTAGGGGGTAGTGTTCAGTTCTGGGGTGTGTGTGTCCCTCTTTAGGAGGAAAGGTGCAGGCACAAGAGTTGGGTGCAAGGGGAGCTGTGTTGTTCCTCCACCATTCAAGGTGCTGTGCTCTGTATACGTTCCTGGGCATCATGAATGGCGAAGGTGCTACTGTCCTTAGGCCCTGCTTGCAGGCTTCCCCCCCCCCTCAAACACTGCGACTGGAGAGAGGGCGGGGGGTGAGATTCTGGCCTGGGATTGGAAACCAGAGCTCTCGATGAGCAAAGTCCAGCTCTCCTCCCCACCCTGGCATTTGCTTTATATGACGCAAGAAATATTTGCAACACTTTGATGACTGGCTGTCTTTGTCAGAGACCATTTTGTAACTGCTCTGTAGCTGCCTTGCCTCAAGTCCGGATTTGGTACAAATCATCCCAATCCAGTTCCAGATTCAGAGAAATTGGTTGCATTGCCCCAACGGATCATAGAATCGTAGGGTTGGAAGGGAGCACAAGGGGCATCTAGTCCAACCCTCTGCAATGCAGGAATCATTTGCCCAACGTGGGTCTTGAACCTTGAGATTTAAGAGTCTCGTGCTCCACTGACTGAGCTCTGTGGCCTTCAGCTGGACGCAACAGGATCTGACATTTTCTTTTTTCAATAAAGTTTTTTATTGATTTGCACATATTGAAACAAAACTTATTTTCTATAACAAGAAAAAATACATCTTATTAGTAAAAACATATATAAAAACTTTCTTATTCTTTCTCACTTTGTTTCATGACTTCCTCTAATCCCTCTTTGCTGATTTCATTATAATACATCTTTAGCAGTCTTCCAAATCATTTTAAACATTCTTATTTATAATCCTCTAATTTACATTCTTTATCCTTATCTAACTTTACTATCTAATTTCTGATTAATTCCAATTCTAAATACACACCTAAGCCTCAATTTCTTCCAAAAACTTTCCTCTTTAACAAATATTACAATATTTTTTTAAAATACACTTTAAAATTGCTCCAATCTTGCTCTATCGTCTCCTCCTTCTGGTCACAGATTCGTCCAGTCATTTCGGCCAGTTCCATATATTCCATCATCTTCATTTGCCATTCTTCTATCTTTGGTATGTCCTGTGTTTTCCAATTTTTGGCAAGCAGTATTCTCGCAGCTGTTGTGGCATACAAAAAGAATTTTCTATCTTTTTTGGGGCAATTCCTCTCCTACTATTCCAAGTAAAAAGGCTTCTGGTTTTTTAATAAAAGTATTTTTAAATACTTTTTTTCAACTTACTATAAATCATTTCCCAGAAGTCTTTTACCCTTGGACAAGTCCACCACTTACAGGACCTTACATTTTCATGATGGTTATACTCTAGCACAGGCATCCCCAGACTCTGCCTTCCAGCTGTTTTGGGGCTACAACTCCCATCGTCCCTGACCACTGGTTCTGTTAGCTAGGGATGATGGGAGTTGTAGTCCCAAAACATCTGGAGGGCTGAGTTTGGGGGTGCCTGCTCTAGCTCCTCAACCAGAAGCATCACTTACTACCACTTGCTGGGAGACTCCTAGTGTGGGAATATTGAGGGTGGCAGGAGAGCATATATTGATTATTAATATCCTTCCTAACTTGCACTAGCAAGTTTCTATACTTCACAGAGTTTCATTCCCCCTTTTTATGCAGCAGAAAACTGGTTGCAAACTCATGTGAGTTTCTTAAGACAATAAGCAATTCAATCTGGCTTGTCCAGATTGAAATGTGTTCTAATATTTTCCTGGTAAGACCCCTTGAATCCCTCCTAAAAGAATAAAGACACCACAGTCTTATTCATAAGTAACAAAAAGTCGTTTTACTATCGGGCAGAGCGCAGAGTGATTCCTGATGGCAGGTTTTAGGCTTAAAGTTAACATGTACAAACAGGTTTTGGGGACGCGGGTGTCGCTGCAGGTTAAACCACTGAGCCTAGGGCTTGCCGATCTGAAGGTTGGCAGTTTGAATCCCCACGACGGGTTGAGCTCCCGTTGCTCGGTCCCTGCTCCTGCCCACCTAGCAGTTTGAAAGCACGTCAAAGTGCAAGTAGATAAATAGGTACCGCTCCAGCGGGAAGGTAAATGGCATTTCCGTGCGCTGCTCTGGTTCACCAGAAGCGGCTTAGTCATGCTGGCCACATGACCCGGAAGCTGTACGCCGGCTCCCTCAGCCAATAAAGCGAGATGAGCACCGCAACCCCAGAGTCGTCCGCGACTGGACCTAATGGTCAGGGGTTCCTTTACTTTTACCTTACTCTGCAGTGAGTGCCAAAAGACTAGATTTTAGTGGGATGCCAAATGACCACCAAGCTGATGCTGTACACCTGAGATTCCAGGATTATTGTGCACATTCGGAAACAAAAGTTTGCTTTTTGTTTCGTGGATGGCACAGTTTGCTTTAACCAGCCGGCGCCAGCAAGGCCTTTGTGCCCTTTTCTTCCTTCCAGACAACGGCAATCTAAAACAAGCTGATGAGCAAAACCCAAACTCATCTCGACCTGCTGTGTCTCTGCTGCCTTAACAGACAGACACACACACACACACACACAACCCCTTAGGTTGGCTGTGCAGGGCGGATCTTTTGCCAGAGGTTCATTTGCAACCTCCGAGGCTGTTCCCTCCACCTGATGTCACCTACGACCGGCTTGCTGGGTGCTTTTTTCCACTCTAGGTAAGGAAAATCCATCGGTGGCTGTCAAAGAAAAGACAGGCTGAGTTACACAGCACAGAGTTTACACGCACTGGACCTTCCTCCACACCACACGCAAAAAGCGTTCCTCTGCGCTGCCTGTTCCCCAACCTCCCATGCAGTGGATTGCCTTCTCCTGGCTGATTCACGCAGCCATGCTCTCCGGGTGACTTAAAACCCTCTTTCTAGCCGCTTCCGAGATTCGCCACTTCCCACCCCCCAGGTTCACCTTGGAGCGAGGGTGAAGATGTCTCCGAGTCCTTGGATGGGCACCTTCCTCCTGTCTGCCTCTTTGCTGGGTCTGCTCTTGGCGCCAGGTAAGACTTTGCACCTCTCCTTTATAGTTTATGGTGCCTTGATTTCCTCTTTGCATCTTATTAGCAGAAGGGGCCATGCAAATGCGTACAAGGAAATTATTCTGCTTTCCCTCTCTCTCTCTCTCTCTGACGCTTGCTGGAAGGAGTTTAAGCCAGGGCTGCTCCATCCTGGAGTTTTGCAAGCCTTCGATCAAGCGGCCACCCCCCCAGCCGCCCTCCGGCCAGCTGCTGATTCTAAGGTTTCGCATTTGACCTCCCACCTGGGAGAGAATTCTACCTGCTCCTCCTCAGGACCTCTGCGTTTGTCTTTGCGATTCGTTTCGTACTTGGAAAAAGAGAGTTGTTTGCACGGCGGGGAGGTTTGTCCTAACAGCTCCATAGAAACTTGGCCCCGGAGAGTTTGCGTCCTGGAATTGCCATCAGCTAAATTGCAATTCAATCGCCCTCTTTGCGAGGAAATGCAGCCCAGGCTGCGCTTTGGAAATGCAGCTGGTTAGGGATTGGAAATGTGTGTGTCTTGATCTGTAAGCGAACCTTGCAAGATGTCAATAGACGCGCCTGCCAGGGAAACGGGACACCCGTCATTAAACTTTCAAACCGAGGAAAGGACGGATCTTGCAACATCCCCTGCCTGTTAGGAGCTTAAAAAAAACGTAGGAAGAGACAGGTGCCGACAGGGGAGAGCCGGTGGGGTCCAAGTAATGTAGGTGGCTCCATCTGGCGAAGAGAGAGAGAGAGTAGAGAAGGTCTGGGTTCAAATCCTACCTTCGCATGGACTGGCTAAGGAGCCTTGGGCAAATTTAGCTGCAGTTTCTGTATTGCAGGGAGTCGGACTAAATGACCCCTGGGTCCCCTCCAACACTAAGTTTCAATGATTCTAAATCACTCTCCCAGCCTCGGTTTCCCTGCTTGTAAAATGGATAGAGGAGTAACCGTTTTTTTAGTAATGCTGGATGAAAACTGCCCTTTTAAAAGTGGCACGATGGGCACTCCAGGCTAGCTCCACAGTGTTGGAAGGAGGTGGAGCATGCCTTCTGTAGGCGAGAGGCAGCGGGGTGTAGTGGTTAGAGTGTTGGACTAGGCCCTGGGAGACCCCACTGGGCCACAAACCTCTCTGGGTGTGACCTTGGGCCAGTCCCTCTCCCTCTCAGCCTAGCCTACCTCTCAGGGTCATTGTTGGGGTTAAAGGAGGACAGGGAGAACCATGTTCGCCACCTTGAGCTCCTGTGAGGAAGAGGTGGAATATAGATGATAATAATAAATATAATAATAATAATAATAATAATAATAATAATAATAATAATAATATACCTTAAGAAGTCTCCAGACCCCTGAGCCCAGGAAGCAGCCCGAGGCGATACTGACTCTGGGATATTTCAGGCTGACCTCGGCTGACCTCTCCCTTGGGAAGTCTTGGCTGCAGCACAGGAAGGAAGAGTTCCTCTCTGCGCATGTTGTGGAACGAAAGCCGTGTTCGCATGGCTTTCATGTGGGGAGCCTGTCTTTGCACCCGTGTGCAGTGCATTAACTGCGCAAGGCACCGAGGAGGGGCGCTTGCAGCTGCTCCGAGAAGAGCCCCCTCGGACAAACAGCCCCCTTTCTGCTTTTAAATCGGAGCCGCTCCTCTGCAGCATTCTGCCCCTGGGACAGGGCTGCGAATGTGACCCCCTTGCTCGGTGAGCGGAAGAAATGCAGAGCAGGTGGCCTGCGGAGGCTTGCCGCACTGCGCCTGAGTGTGCAGGGCGGTGGTGGCAGGGGGGGGGGATGGCTCCATTGGCCCAGGAGAAGGACAAGACCCCAGAGACCCCAAACACCCTCCCTCCAACGGCAACCCTGTGTGTCCGACTCTAGAGGGCTGCCCTGTGGGAGATGGAGCCAGTTTGTTTTCTGATGGACTCAAATGGCAAAGAAAGGAGATCCCGGCTAAACATCAGGAAGAACTTTTCTGGTGGTAAGAGCTGTTCCGCAGTGGAATGGACTCCCTTGGAAGGTGGCAGGCTCTCCTTCTTTGAGGGGGTTTTAAGCAGAGGATGGGGGGGATCTGTCACATGAAAATTGTACATGGCGAGAGCACGATTTCCCCTCCCTCTCTCGTAACACTAGAACTCGTGGGCGTCCAATGATGCTCAACGCGGGAAGATTCAGGACCAATAAAAAGCAGCAGCACAGAATTAATCTATGGAACTCCTTCCCACAGGAGGAAGCGATGGCCATCAACCGAGAGGCAACTTTTGGCACTCACCACAACCCCCAAAATCACAGACCAAGAGCCAGGAATTTGCTGTGCTGTGAAATATGCTTCCAGCAGGGATGGAGCAAACGCCGTCCCTTTCATCAGTTTTGTTGAGTGAAGTAAATGAAACAGCTCAGTTGGGATAGCTCAACTGGTAGAGCAGGAGACTCTTAAACTCAGGGTTGGGGGTTCGAGCCCCATGTTGGAGGGGTTGGACTAAATGATTCCTTGTGCAAATTCAACGTATAGAATAAGAGAACAAGAAAAATGTACGTTTAAAGAAGAATGGGAAATGTTTACTGAATACAGTATATGGGTGGAAATTGTGTTTATTTAAAAACGCTGGTAGCACTAAGATAAATTCAACAGTGTAAATAAGTTTTGATGGATGTAACCATGGATTATTGAATGGTTTAGTTCAAGCCAATGCAATTCTGGGCTGCATCCGTAGGAGTATAGCATCTAGATCAAGGGAAGTCATAGTACCACTGTATTCCGCTCTGGTCAGACCTCACCTGGAATACTGTGTCCAGTTCTGGGCACCACAGTTCAAGAAGGATACTGACAAGCTGGAACGTGTCCAGAGGAGGGCAACCAAAATGGTCAAAGGCCTGGAAACGATGCCTTATGAGGAACGGCTTAGGGAGCTGGGTATGTTTAGCCTGGAGAAGAGAAGGTTAAGGGGTGATATGATAGCCATGTTCAAATATATCAAAGGATGTCATATAGAGGAGGGAGAAAGGTTGTTTTCTGCTGCTCCAGAGAAGCGGACACGGGGCAATGGATTCAAACTACAAGAAAGAAGATTCCACCTAAACATTAGGAAGAACTTCCTGACAGTGAGAGCTGTTTGGCAGTGGAATTTGCTGCCAAGGAGTGTGGTGGAGTCTCCTTCTTTGGAGGTCTTTAAGCAGAGGCTTGACAGCCATCTGTCAGGAATGCTTTGATGGTGTTTCCTGCTTGGCAGGGGGTTGGACTGGATGGCCCTTGGGGTCTCTTCCAACTCTAGGATTCTATGATTCTATCTAAAATATGCAGGGTTGTATGGTATGCAAAATGAACCACCAAAAGAGAAGATGGGAAGTCATTGATTTAAGGTTGTTTAAATGAATATTTTGAAATGTAAATTACACAATTTAATAAAAAATTATGTGTTAGGACTAGATGACCATCTACCATTGTCCCTTCCAACTCTATGATTCTATGAAATAGTTTTAATTGGATTTTCAATAAATCTTCCTTAGAGGGTTGTGCAAACTGGCATTCCACTTTTCATAGGGTAGGGAAGGGGGCACGGGGGAGGCGTTTATGGAACCAAGGTTTCGGTGGCCTTTAAATATTTTGGAGACAGCTAACACGGACCTTTCCTTTGTTCTCTCTTCCCCCCCCCATCCCTGCCCCACAAATTGGCCACCTTCCCCCCCAGGCTGCTCAGGGGCTCAGGGCAGGTTTGCCTACAAGCTGCTCAATGACCTGTTTGCCAACTACTCCAATGCGCTGCGGCCGGCGGAAGACACCGACCGAGCTCTCAACGTCACGCTGCAGGTCACCCTGTCCCAGATCATCGACATGGTGAGTCCTTTGGTGCCTGGAGGGCGGGCGGGTGCAAGCGGCTTCAAATGCAGCAGCAGGTCGGCGCGCTCTTGTCTGAAGAGGCTGGACAGCAGCACTGTTTCTCGTACCCGTTCCAAGGGCAAAACAAAATAAAATAAAAAATTCCTCCCAGTAGCACCTTAGACACCAACTAAGTTTGTTCTTGGTATGAGCTTTCGTGTGCATGCACACTTCTTCAGATACCAAGAACAAACTTAGTTGGTCTCTAAGGTGCTACTGGAAGGAATTTTTATTTTATTTTGTTTTGACTATGGCAGACCAACACGGCTACCTACCTGTAACTGGAACCATTGCAAGGGGTTTGGGGGGAGGAGTCTTGGTTGGCTAGGGCAGGGTATTGCAAAAGGGGGGGGGTGTTTCAAAGCCGATTTCCCCCAGATTCCCCATCCGATGCCCCGCTCTGAAAGAAAAGCAGAGCGTAAGGTGTGCTCCTTGCTCCTTGCACCCTGTGCCTGAGGTTGTTTTTCCCTCTTGCCACACAGGATGAGAGGAATCAAATCTTGACGGCTTACCTGTGGATCCGGCAGGTGTGGGTGGACGCCTACCTGAGCTGGGAGAAGGAGGCTTATGATGGCATTGACACCATACGGATCCCAAGCAGCTACGTCTGGAGGCCGGACATCGTTCTGTATAACAAGTAGGTTTCACAGAAGCGGGGAGAGAAGGGGTGTGTGCGCGCGACAACCACCTGCGTCTTCCTATGGGGCTCTGTTGCAATCAGTTTTCAAGGCAGCAGGCTGGAGATGGCGGATGTGAAACACAACTTCTCCATGCAGTGCCTAGCTAAACTGTGGAACTCCCTGCCACAGGAGGCAGGGATGGCCCCCAGCCGGCATGGCTTTTAAAGAGGATTGGACAAATCTAGGGGCTATCGGTGGCTAGGATGGCTGTGTTCTGCCTCCACAGTCAAGGCAGTAATGCTTCTGAATCCCAGTTGCTAGAAGCCACGGGAAGGGAGGGAGCGCTCTTGTGTTCGAATCCTGCTTGTGGGTTTCCCATAATGAACCCGGGACCTTCTACAGGCCAGGCAGGTTCCCCCCCTGTGGCGCCACAGCCCTTCCCTTTAAAAGATGTTCTGTGAAGTTATTATTAAATCGTCAGCGAATGCTCTTACTTTGTAGGTATTTTTCCCAATCACTATTCCTTTTAGGTTTTTTTCCTTTCTGATGTTATTTAGAAGAACTTCTAATACCAGTACAAAGAGCAAGGGCGAAAGAGGACACCCTTGTCTTGTTCCTTTAGTTATTGGGAAGCTGTCCATTACATTTCCATTTATTATTAGCCTTGCTCTTTGCTGCTTATAAATTGCTTCTATGGCTCTTCTCATATTTTCTTTTAATCCAATTTTCTCGATTTGTCTTTTCATAAACTCCCAGGAGACGTTGTCAAATGCCTTTTTGGCATCCAACAGTAATAATGCTGCCTTCTTGTCTATTTTGAACTCTAAATATTCTAGTTTATCTATTATATTTCTTGTGTTATTTGATAATTGTCTTCCTGGTATGAATCCTGTCTGATTAGGGTGTATTACCTCTTTAATTACTTCTCTCAGCCTATTTGCAATTACTCCTGCAAATAGCTTGTAATCGCTGTTCAGAAGAGAGATTGGTCTATAATTTGTCATTAAATCGAGATCTGCATCTTGTTTCGGTAGGAGCGTAACGTATGCTTCCTTCCAGGATTCTGGTATATTTCCTTTTTCTAGTATTTGATTCATTAAATCCTTTAATGGGCTGAGCAATATCTCTTCCAATTTTTTTATAATATTCTATTGAATGTCCATCTGGACCTGGTGATTTTCCGGGTTTGCATTTTTTCATTACATTTTTGATTTCTTGTATTGTTATCGGGGTATCTATTTCTTTCGCTTTCTCCTCTATATTAACCTCTAATTTGTGTTTTTCTAAATAATGATTTATTTCGTTATTGTCTTCTTCCCTTTTCTTATATAGCTCTTCATAATACTTTAAGAAATTTTCTATTATCATCTGTGATTTATTTATGTATTTATCTCCAATCCTTATTCTGTTTATCATGTTTTCATTTTTCCTTTTTTTTCAATTGCCAAGCAAGAAACTTACTTGGTTTATTTGCAAATTCAAATTTATTTTGTTTCCAGATCTTTAAATTCCAATCCATCTCTTGTTCTATTTTACTTTTATATTCTGTTTTTAACATATTAATCTCTTTTAATAATTTTCTATTTTTGGGATTTTTATATAATTCTTTTTCTTTTCTACTCATTTCTTCAATTAATCTTTTTTTTCCTTTTTCCTTTCTCTCCCCCCCCCGATATTTTGCTTTATAAGGTAACCTCTAATGAATGCTTTTCCCGTGTCCCATATTATTCCTGGTTCTATTTCTTTATTATTGTTTAACTTAAAGAATTCCGCTAATTCTTTTTTTGCACCTTCCAAAATTTTTCCATCATATAATAGGGCATCGTTTAATCTCCATCTTCTTATTCCCGTTATCCACTCTGGTTCCAATTGCAATAAGATTGGATTATGATCTGAGATTGTTCTTGGATCTATTTTGATTTCTTTAATTCTATTCAATAGTTCTATCAACACTAGTTCAATAGTTCTAACAACACAAGATCCTAAGGAAAATATACCAGTAGCCTTAGAAATAATTAAAGAGTATGGCAAAGTGGCAGGACTGAAAATAAATTACTGGAAAACCACCTTAATAACTAAAAACCAAACGTGCCAGGCGGCTTCCGTATTGAGTTTTCTATAAGTAAATGCTTCCGGAAGTAATTGCTTCAGGTTTTGAACATTTTGGAAGTCTAACGGTCTTCTGGAATGGATTACGTTCAAAAACGGAGGTACCACTGTAAATGAAATGAAACGGATGTTCTCCTGAAAACGCAGAGCTGCTTTCCTGACTCGGCACTGACGCTTCCTCGGAAACTGCAATTAATCCAGAATGCGGCAGCTAGGCTGGTGACTGGGAGCGGCTGCCGGGACCACATAACACCGTTCTTGAAAGACCTACATTGCCTCCCAGGATGTTTCCGAGCACAATTCAAAGTGTTGGTACTGACCTTGAAAGCCCTAAACGGCCTCGGTCTTGTATACCTGAAGGAGCATCTCCACCCCCATCATTCAGCCCGGACACTGAGGTCCAGCGCTGAGGGCCTTCTGGCGGTTCCCTCGCTGTGAGAAGACAAGTTGCAAGGAACCAGGCAGAGGGCCTTCTTGGTAGTGGCACCCGCCCTGTGGAACACCCTCCCTTCAGATGTCAAAGAAATAAACAACTACCTGACTTTTAGAAGACATCCAAAGGCAGCCCTGTTTAGTTAAGTTTTTAATATTTGAAGTTTTATTGTGTTACTAGCTGTCCGGCCACGCGTTGCTGTGGTTTTTTTTTTTTTTTTTTTTTTGCTTTTTTAAAATTCTGACCCCGAAAGTATTCTGGAAGCTCCTGTTTTCGTTCTTCCCTGTCCCTGTAGAGTAGGGGTCAGCAAGGGGCCGGTCCGGTGGTATTGATCACTTGGGACTGTGTGTGTTCATCATGCGAAGTTGCGGCGGCCATTTTAAGTGAGGGCACTGGCCACTTTATGGAGGCCTACTGTGGGCCTTGCTGTGGTTTTTTACTGTAAAAGCGCACCCCCACAAAGACCCCCCTCCTCACAATTAACTGGCCCCATGCTCTACACCATTAAAAAGAGCATTCTCCCCCACCCCAGTCCCAAAATTACGCACCCCAGCGACAAAATCCCCTCAGAGCCGGTCTTACTGCGACCTCTCAGGCAGCCTTCGGCTTATTTTGCTCCCGCATTTTTTTTCTCCCCCCTCTCTTCCGCAACTGCCCTGCCTCCTGCTCCGTCTTTTTTCCACATTTCCACTAAGCAGTTTGTGTCAGAAAGTCCTTGGGTGCTTACAGATGGCAGTTATAAAATGGTGGACGGGGTTTTCTTTTTGGCGCAGGTCTGATGACGTCAACAGGCAATCCGCCTTTCTATTGGATGCTGTTGGAGTCTTCAGTTCTGTTGCTGGTGACACGTAATGTGTGCGCCAATTTTTTTGCCTTTATTCTATATTTTAGGCATGACAGGTGTGTTTTTAATTTTTTTTTATTATGCCAGATCCTTCCTAGATGGTCATGTTACGCTTTGTCCTAATTTGATGCTGTTTGGTGCAGCGGTTATGGAGCAAGGTGGTGTCGATGGGAACATTTATATATATATAGATTAATGGTGGGTAGCCGTGTTGGTCTGCCATAGTCAAAACAAAATCGAAAATTCAGGTATCTGAAGAAGTGTGCATGCACACGAAAGCTCATACCAGGAACAAACTCAGTTGGTCTCTAAGGTGCTACTGGAAAGAATTTTCGATTTTGTTTTGTATATAGATTAATATTCGGTTGGGAGCCGCCCAGAGTGGCTGGGGAAACCCAGCCAGATGGGTGGGGTATAAATAATAACAATAACAATAACTAATTACAGTGGTACCTCGGGTTACAGACGCTTCAGGTTACAGACTCTTCAGGTTACGGATTCTACTAACCCAGAAATAGTACCTCGGGTTAAGAACTTTAGCCTACTTCAGGATGAGAACAGAAATCATGCGGTGGCAGCAGCAGGAGGTCCCATTATCTAAAGTGGTATCTCAGGTTAAGAACAGTTTCGGGTTAAGAACGGACCTCCAGAACAAATTAAGTTCTTAACCCGAGGTGCCACTGTATAATCATTCCTCTCCTTCCCCCTCCTCCAGCGCCGACGACCAGTTCACGGGCTCGATGGAGACCAACGTGGTGATCCACTCGGACGGCCAGATCATGTGGGACTCTCCGGCCATCACCAAGAGCTCCTGCAAGGTGGACGTCTCCTACTTCCCCTTTGACGGCCAGCAGTGCCGGCTGACCTTTGGCTCCTGGACGTACAACGGGAACCAGATTGACATCCTGAACAAGCAGGAGACCGGGGACCTGACGGACTTTGTGGAGAACGTGGAGTGGGAGGTGCTGGGGATGCCGGCCAAGCGCAGCGTGGTCACCTACGGGTGCTGCTCGGAACCCTACCCAGACGTCACCTACACGCTGCTGCTCAAGAGGAGGGCTTCCTTCTACATTTTCAACCTGCTTCTCCCCTGCATCATGATCTCCTTCCTCGCCCCGCTGGGCTTCTACCTCCCGGCCGACTCCGGGGAGAAGGTGTCCCTGGGGGTGACCGTGCTCCTGGCACTGACCGTCTTCCAGCTGCTGGTGGCCGAGAGCATGCCCCCCTCGGAGAACGTGCCCCTCATCGGTGAGTAGTCCCTGGGGGTAGAAGGTGGCGATTGTGGCGTTTCTGGGCCCACCCCAGAAACAAGGAATCTATAAAAGGGGATATTGCATGTTTGGGGTTGACATCTGAGGTATAGTGCCTTAGCAGTGTTTTTCAACCTTTTTTGGGCAAAGGCACACTTGTTTCATGAAAAAAATCACGAGGCACACCACCATTAGAAAATGTTAAAAAATTTAACTCTGTGCCTATATTGACTATATATAAAGTAATTTTTCAATTTTTCCCACGGCACACCAGGCAACATCTCGCGGCACACTAGTGTGCCGCGGAACAGTGGTTGAAAAACACTGCCTTGGAGTATGGAGGCTCTAGCTCTGGTGAGCATGGCTGATGGCCATCGACAGGTGGATAGGGTGTTTATCCTTCTTAAAAGGAAGGCAGTGAAGACATCTGAAGTTTAGGGAAGTTTTTAATATTTGATGTTTTATTGTGTTTTTAATATTCCGTTGGGAGCTGCCCAGAGTGGCTGGGGAAACACAGCCGGAAGGGTGGGGTATAAAAATTAAAATTAAAATTATTATACCTGCGAAGGTCTCATGTTGCCTGCCTTCCCCAACCTGGTGCTCCCTCTATTTCAGGCTCCTGGCGGGGGCTGATGGGAGTTGTAGTCCAGCACCCTGGATTGGTGTGATGGCAGCTCTCAGGTGCTAATGGAGCGTCTCCTCTTGTCGTCGTCGTCCCCCCACTCCCTGACCCCTCCACCTGCAGGCAAATACTACATCGCCACCATGACCATGATCACGGCCTCCACCGCCTTGACCATCTTCATCATGAACATCCACCACTGCGGCCCTGGCGCCAAACCCGTCCCCAGGTGGGCCAAGAAACTCATCCTGCAATACATGGCCCGCATCTTCTTTGTCTACGAAGTGGGGGAGAGCTGCAGGAGCCCCCGGCCGGAGCCGGAGCCCGCCCCCAAAGCCCGCGTGGCCAACGGCGGAGGCCCCGCACGGGGGGTGGGCAGGGGGAGATCCCCCGGTGAGGAAGCGCCACCCCTCCGGTCTCCTTCGCAGGGGCTCAGCAGCCCCTCGGAGCAGCCCGGGTGGGGCGAGGGCGGCCAGTACGTGGACCCGGAGGGCGGGGAGGGCGGGTCTGCGGACCAGGCCCCCTGCGCCAAGAGCCACTGCTTCTGCCACCACCACAGCATCCTCAGGAACGTGGAGTACATTGCTAACTGCTTCCGGGACCAGAAGGCGGCTTCCAGGCGGACCGGGGAGTGGAAGAAGATCGCCAAGGTCATGGACCGCTTCTTCATGTGGGTCTTCTTCGCGATGGTCTTCATCATGAGCGTCCTCATCATGGGCAAAGCCATCTGAGATGCCCCAGAGGAGGCAGGGGAGGAAGAAGCATGCCAGCAGTGCCTCCTTCCTGCTCCTAAGCTGAGTGCGGCAATATCATCATCATCACCATCATCATTTTTTGGAGGGAGAATTTGCCCTGGGTCACGCAGGGCTGGCTAACGGTGCCGGCAGAATGTTCAACCCTTTGGCAGGACTGGGGCATTTCTGATGGGCACCCATTGAAGCGTGAGCTGGGTGAGGAGGCCCAAGACCCCTCGGGATGCCATAGGTGGTGCTGGGGTGCAGCTCTTGGACCATGGGGGGTGGGTGGGCAACAGCATGTCCAGGGGTGGGGCTAGATGACCCCAGGGGTCCCTTCCAACTCTACAAATCTGTGTGGAGCCAGAAATTGGATACTACGGACACGGCTGCTGCTGCTTCATCCTCTACCACACCCTTCTAGCGGATGAGTGATTTAAGTCTTTGGCTGATGCACACATGCACACACAGCTGCCCCACAAACCTAGGAGGAGAGGAACAGTCGGGACAATGGTCCATTCAGCTCAGTATTGTCTACACTGACAGGCAGCAGCTGGCCAGGGTTTCGGGCAGGGAGTCTTTTCCAGCCCTCTCTGGAAGATGCCTGTCACGGCAACTCTTGCCTTTGATGTTGCTGAGAGTAATTGCCGGCTCAGGGGTTGAGCTTTAAAAGCTTTTTATTAGACATTGCTAATTACAGAGTGATAAATCATGACTGGTCTCCAAACGGACAAATTTCCGGACTGCTATCTTCGCGCGCTTTCCAACATAGGAAGCTACGTGTCGCCCGAAAATGACGTCGAAACTTCTTTCTCCCCCTTTGTTCCCTCCCCTGTCTATTACTGACGTACGAGCTTTCTCTTTCTTCCTGAGACGTTGGCAAAGGGGGGCTGGATGACTGGGACGTATCTGTCGTGATTATCGGTACTGGCTCTCTATAAGCACCCTCCTCCCCCTGACTGGCTGATTTCCAACTTTCTCTTTCCTCTATGCTCTCCCCCCTCTCTGCCCCAGCCATGCTTGGCTCCCTGACAATGCCTTTGGGGAATGAATGTGGGACCTTCTACATGCAAGGCCTCCTGGTCTACGGCTCTGTCCACACTGCATCTTAATGTGGATTGTGAACCCCTCGTGCTCCCTTTGATTGCTCCTTGGGCGCAAGCAGCATTCTCTTCTGTCTGCTGCTGTTGCACACTTTCTCCTCTCAGAATCCCGAGGTTCCCTATGCTTTGAAAATCCGAACAGGAGAGCGCCATCGATGACATTGGTGCAATTTGTGATTATGCAAACAATTGCACTGTAGGGAGTTGGTCTAGATGACCCTTCGCCCCTTCCAGCCCTACGATTCTAGGATGATGCAAATGCAGAGTTTTAGTGCCTAGGGCAGCACTGAGTTCGGCTTTTTGCAAATCCCATTTAACAGCCCTTCTCCCACTCCAAAACCAACCAACCAGCCAGCCAGGCAACCCAACAAGCCCTAACATGTTTCTAGCCCTCCTGGAGACCAGCTTGATGAAGCTGGGCTGACGCAGGACACAAAGGCTTCTGTGTTTGTGGGATATAGAAGCAGGATGCCCTGAGGTTGAGGGTCAGCTGTCCTGCCTCCTGCATGGCTTTGGGTCCTTCCTCGGTGGCCAGTAGAACAGAACAAAACATGTACAGCTCCATCCAAAACCATATTGGTTGTAACAACAACAACAACAACAACAACAACTTATTATTATTATTACCCTGCCCATCTGGCTGGGTTTCCCCAGAGAGAGCCAGTGTGGTGTAGTGGTTAAGAGCGGTGGACTCGTAATCTGGTGAACCGGGTTCGCGTCTCCGCTCCTCCACATGCAGCTGCTGGGTGACCTTGGGCTAGTCACACTTCTTTGAAGTCTCTCAGCCCCACTCACCTCACAGAGTGTTTGTTGTGGGGAGGAAGGGAAAGGAGAATGTTAGCCGCTTTGAGACTCCTTCGGGTAGTGAAAAGCGGGATATCAAATCCAAACTCCTCCTCCTCCTCCTCCTCCTCTCTTCTTCTTCTTCTTCTTCTTCTTCTTCTTCTTCTTCTTCTTCTTCCTCTTCTTCTTCCCCAGCCACTCTGGGCGGCTCCCAACATAATATTAAAAACACAATAAAACTTCAAACATTAAAACCTTCCCTAAACAGGGCTGCCTTCAGATGCCTTCTAAAAGTCAGATAGAAGAGTTTGGATTTGATATCCTGCTTTTCACTACCCGAAGGAGTCTCAAAGTGGCTAACATTCTCCTTTCCCTTCCTCCCCCACAACAAACACTCTGTGAGGTGAGTGGGGCTGAGAGACTTCAGAGAAGTGTGACTAGCCCAAGGTCACCCAGCAGCTGCATGTGGAGGAGCGGGGACACGAACCTGGTTCACCAGATTACGAGTCTACTGCTCTTAGGAATTCATTCCCTCCTTTAGCAATACTGAGTTGAGTGTGGATCTTTACCTAAGGACAAAAGGGAGAAATTGGCAGGTGTAAAGAAGCCCCAAAGCTTTCAGAAGTTCAAAATGATTTAGTCCCAAAGGACAAAAAAAAAACACCTTGGCATTGAAAGTGGAATAAGAGTCCTGTAAATGTGCGCATGTTTCGCAGGGGGACTCTCTTCTCTGCCCTCCTTGGTCCCATTTCATTGCTTGCCCAAATCCTTAAATGCCAATTATCACTTGCTTAGACCTTGGGCAACCCGCCGACGAGATCTTAATTTTGGGATGAACTTGCTCGTTTGCAGGCTTGAGAGCACCCCAAGCCAAATGTTCGGGTGTGTTTCTGTGAATTTTTTTCTTGTGTTACATTTTCAACCGCTCCCCTCCCTCCTCCCCCCCAACTTCCCAGGCAATCTCTGTCTAGACAAGGTCGGGCGCCGGAATCCCTGAGCTTGAACAGGCCCCTGGCGGGCCAAGGAAGCTCACAGCTGACCCCACTGGCCCCCGGGAGAAGCCGATCCCATGCACGTTCCTCCAATGGTGCAAAAATGGACAGTGCACCGTTCGAATGAGCTGGGCAAGGGGTAAATTGAATTAGTTCGGAAGCCCGTGGATTTTAATAAAGGTCAAAGCCATCAGATGAGTCAGCCGGGGGGCAGCTGGGGGAGCGGGGCTACGGGCCCTTTTGTTTCGTTGATCCACTGATCCTGAAACGGGACAAGGATGTTCTCAGCTTCCTTCCACCTGTGACACCTCCATGTCCCACCTGCAGATTCTCAACAGGGAACTCGAAACAGATAATAAAGTCCTCAAAAAGCCAACAGTTTCTCTGCGTCTGCAAGGTTCTCTGTGGGGTTGTCTTGTCTTTTTGCCCACCTTCTGCCCCAGTGGCTTTCAAAGGGGTCTCAGGGGGTTAGGCTGGATGACCCTTGGGGTCCCTTCCAACTCTGCAGTTCTGCGATTTAGCTCTGCTGCACTGGAACCTGGCTGGCTGCAAACAAATGGAGCAGACCCACGTGGCTGGATCAGCAATCCACACCGAGAGGCAGCGTGGTGCAGCGGTTAGAGATCAGGGTTTGAACCAGGGGGTACCCAGAATCAAAACTAGGGGGGGGGGGCAAGCCATGGTCGTTCAGGTTCAAAAACAAAAACAGCTTCAAAAAACAAAAACAGCTTCAAAAAACAGAAAAACTCCCCCCCCCAAACAGAAAGCCCCAAATGGCTGAAAAACTCAGTTTCCCAGGATCCTCAGTCCTCGCAAAGGAACTACTCACCATGCAAGGGAACTCAGTTTGCCAAGCTCCCTTGCAACGATGAATCCCGGCAACGATGAATTCGCCCCCTGACACTGCCCAAGTCTCAGCCTGCATCCCCATTTGACCAAGCAGGGTGCAGGCTAGGATCCGGTCTCTGATAGGCACGCCAGCTCTTTGTCGGCATGAGGGAGGGGGAAACAGCCGGTGCACACACACACACACACACACACACACAGAGTGGCCAACTGCCTCGGCAAGAGCGGAAGAGCTCAATTGTTATTGAGATTTTGGGAGGGGGAGAAAGACCAGTCTTGAGCTTTTTTTTTCCTTTTAGGCTGCTAATAACCATTTTATTTATTTATTTATTTTGCTTCTAGGGGGGGCAACAGCCCCCCACTGCCCCCCCTGGGTACACCCATGGTTTGAACCCCCAACTCAGCCACGAAGCTCATTGGCTGACCCTGGGGGCGGGCCACTGCCTCTCAGCCAGACCTACCTCACAGGGGTGTTGTGGGGATTAGATGGGGGGGGAGGGCAGTAGAACCGTGTAAGTCACTTCAAGCTTCAGGGAGAAAAAGCCAGGATATAAATGCAATAAGCAAGAAATTCTTTGGTGCTCACATTAGGGGAGCTGTGTGCCAGACATGTAAACAAGGAATCTTTGAAGGACAGGATTTCCCTCCTGCTTAACTATGTGAGTGGGGACAAAATCTGGGCCTTGCAATGGGAAAACTTGGAGGCACCATGTTGCATGTTTGTGGGGAGGGGGAAGAGAAGTGGTAGAAATTTGCATCAGGAGAGCTGGAATGTGGGGAATTACCGTATTTTGCCGTCTATAAGACACACCCCCATGTATAAGATGCCCCCAAATTCTGGATATTAATTTTTAGGGGAAAACCTAGTCTTATACGCTGAAAAACACGGCATTCTGTCTCTCCCTCCATCCCAACAGTGGTCCCTTGGTTCTCAAACGCCTTGGTACTCAAACAACTTGGAACCCAAACACTGCAAACCCGGAAGCAAGTGTTCTGGTTTGCGAACTTTTTCCAGAAGCCGGATGTGCTCCATTTTGAGCGTTACGCTTCTGATTTGAGTGTTACGCTGAGGTCTATCTGGTTTTTCTATTATGTGTTTTTGTTTCTGCAGCTCTTCTTTTTGTTTTTTTGTGGCTGTGTGGAACCCAGTTCAGTGATTGATTGATTGACTGACTGATTGTGTGACTGCAGTACATTGTTTATTGCTTTCCTTTTATGCATAAATGGTCTCGTTAGATAGTAAAATCCATGTTAAAGTGCTGGTTCAGGGGTTGTTTTTTAAAGTCTGGAACGGATTAATCCGTTCTGCATTACTTTCTATGGGAGAGCGCACCTTGGTTTTGGAACGCAATTTCCAGAACGGATTAAGTTTGAGAACCAAGGTCCCACTGTAGTTGAAGGGTGAAAACCTACAGCTGGGGTTTATGAGAAGTTGGGGGGCAGTACCTCTGGTGGGGGACACATTGTGCTCCTTCTGGGGTAGTTGGTCCCCATCTTCCTGCACTCCGATCTCACCTGTGGCTCCTAGAAGCTATCAGCAGGTGACAGTGGCCACACCCTGGGAAATGGCTTCCAATGGCTGGCTAAACCAGGTAAAAGTAGCTGATGGGACTCAAACTTCCTCTGAGTGCTGTGGATGGAGCAGGCAAGACCAAGAGTGGGTCCTGTGGTCCAGAAGGTGGTTTCTGCACGTGCTGTAGTGGGAAGTGAGGGGAAGATGGGACTCATCGAACTGGGAAGGACCCTTGCAGGACATCTTCCAGATGTTTTGGCCTACAACTCCCATGATCCCAAGCTAACAGGACCAGTGGTCAGGGATCATGGGAATTGTAGTCCAAAACATCTGGAGGGCCGAAGTTTGGGGATGCCTGGAGTAAACCCTACACAAATCTGGACTGCAGTCCCTAAGATTGTTGGATGACACTATTAAGTAGTGGGTGGACACAGTGATTCTCCAAGCAGCTCTCTTTATTCTCAGGCTGGAACAGAACTGAACTGAAGGGCTGAGCCAGCCTGCTTATATACCGTATTTTTCGCTCCATAAGACACACTTTTTTCCTCCTAAAAAGTAAGGGGAAATATCTGTGTGTCTTATGGAGCGAATGGTGGTCCCTGGAGCTGAATTGCCCAGGGGCCAAAAGAGGATCATGCTTTTTATTTTACAAAGAGAAAAGGGGGTGTTGAAAGGACCCCGCTCAGCAGCTGATCAGCAAGAGATCGGGAGAGAGATAAGAGTCCCTGGCTCCCTTTCAGCCCCACCCTCCTTTGTTGAATGTGCTGCAGAGGGAGGTTGTTTGTTTCCCCAGCGACATGTGACTGGCTGATTATATTATCTGTCTGGAAACTGTAGAAAAGTGTCCCTTTCCTTTAGAAGCTGCAGAAATGTGAGTTAAACCCCATAAAAATGGGGCTTTTCCTCTTTGCTTTTTCCCCCTTGCAAAAGGAGCTTTGCTTTTCCCCCTTTGTAAAAAATCTGCAAAACTTTTGGCTGATCCTGAAGAAACCAGTGTGATGTATTCCAGAACCTACAGGGTTAACCTGTTAAACTGCCCTGGCCACATGACGTGCTGCAATCTGGGTGTGACTATAAAAGGGTTTCTGTTACGTCCTGGTTTGTGGCGGAGTTTGGGGCGTGGTTATTTTCCTTTCTGTTGTGTCTTTCGGTACTGGGAGCAGGCATGCTTTCCAGGAGTTGTAATTTCTTCTGTAAATAAATGCTTTGACAAGAGATAAGAAAGAAGACGGCTGCAGAGAGCTTTCTTAAGGCTGCCTTACACAACAGACCTACTTCCTGCTGCGTGAGTAGAATCTCTGCTAACAGCCCAGGGAACTGGGGGGAAAGCAAAGTGGCACAGCAGGAGCGTGCTGGACTTTTTGCCAGTTTAAAGGAACTACCCAGTTTACTGGACAGGTTATGGTTCCAGCAGATTATGGACAGCCTAGCCGTTAAGGACACTTTATGGGTCATGGCTTGTCATAAACCCGAGGCCATGGAAGTTTTGTTTGGTCTGGTCTGCGTCTGGAAGGCAGTTGAAAGCAGAGTTTGTGTAAGGGCTGGCGTTCAGCTTCGCATGCAGAGAGGAGTTGCTGATAAGCCCGAGCTCCGTCGCCGCGGCAACTAGCTGTGGAATGCAGTGTACTCTGCCAAGTTTGTGGAGGCAGAGGGGTCAGCTTGAGAAGCCTGCTTTTGCTGTTTCTTAAGGCAAAAATAGCAGTTTGAACTCGCTGGCTGAAGAGGAGACTGGAGGCATCTTCGGACAGGGAGAAAAGCTACTGAAAGCAAGTAAGTGAGCTGCACTCCCAGGGAAGATGGCCGAGCAGAATGAGTTTTCCTCTGTCCCTTTTGAACGCTTAAATGGACATAATTATGAGGAATGGTCTCAACGCTGCCAGGCTTGGTTAATTGGCAAAGGGCTTTGGGACTATACGCTGAATTTACCTATTCAGGCCACTGCAGGTGCTTCAGAGGCTGTTTTGCGTAAGGAACAGAAGGCTTTTTCAGCGTTAATTCTAAGTATAGATGGGCCTCAACTTCCTCACATACAGGGCCTGACCCACACACACGATGTGTGGAACGCTTTGCAACGCGTTCATCACAGAGTTACTTCAGGGGCCAAAATTCATGCTATGAGGAACTTGTTTGATTTAAAACTTAAACCGGGACATAATATCCAGGACCATATAGCAGAGATGCTTGCTGTATTTAACAGGCTCAGGTTGTTGGGTATAAATTTTGATGAAGACGTTAAAGTTTGTATTTTGTTGAGCTCATTAGATGCAAGCTATTCAAATCTGTGCCTGACTTTGGAGTCCATGCCTGCTACTGATTTGACGCTCAACTATGTCTCTGGTCGATTAGCAGATGAGGAAGCCAAAAGGCAGAGACAGGGAAGCCGACACCCAAGAGAGGGGAGTTGTGCAAGGAGCGGAGGAGCAGAGAGGCTAGAAGGTTCTGTAAAGGCTTTTGCTGCAAACAGGCGCTGTTACAGGTGTGGCTCCACCCAACATTTAAAGAGAGACTGTCCCCAGACTGGGAAGGGCGTCGCCCAGGACGAAGAGACAAGGAGCAAAGCACCAACGCGTGGAAGGAAAGGCCGAGATTTTCGTGGAGGCCGGGGACGAGGCAGCTATGCTGATAAAAGTTCTCACTTCTTAGCTGCCGTGGCAACCGTGAAGGAAATGCCGAGTCGACGCTGGATTATAGACAGTGGGGCGAGTCACCATTTACTGCCCCCTAGTGTCCAACTGGGGAACTGCAAGGAACTTACTGAAGGAAAACTTGTCTCTATGGCTGATGGCACTCAAAGACAGTTACAAAAATTTGGCTCTGTGTATTTAAGCTGTTTGCATACTAATCTTGAATGTTTTGTTTTGCAGGGCATGAAAAGCTGTTTATTATCTGTTTCTGCTTTGCTTAAAGATGGGTTTAAAGTCTGTTTTGAAAATGATGTATGTACAATTTCCAAAGGAGGTAAGCAGCTTGTTAATGTTCAGAGTCAGGATGGGTTGTTTACCCTGGAAGAGTCTATGGGAGCACAGGTAAAGTGTGCGAATGTACCCACGCACAATATGTGTGTGCATCTTTGGCACAGGAGGATGGCACACTGCAACTGGGGCTATGTCAGAAAGTTGCATTTGTGTGCTGATGGGTGCAACATGAAGTCATGCTCAAAGTTCTTAGATTGTCGCGCATGTAAGAGAGCTAAAGTGAAGACTTGTAGTTATCCCAGATCTGACAGGGTAACTAGAGCACCTTTCGAATTAATCCATACAGATTTATGTGGACCTATGCCCACTGCCAGTTTGGGCGGTGCCAGATATGCTCTTTCTCTTACAGATGACCATACCCGGATGGGGTGGATTTATCTTCTAAAAGAAAAGAGTGAGGCTGCCAATACAATTAAGGAGTGGATTGTTGCTGTGGAACGGCAGTTCCCGCACAAAGTAAAGTGTCTGCAATCAGATCGTGGCGGGGAATTTACGGGTTCTGTGTTGAAGAATTTTTTACGCAGGAAAGGCATACGCCACAGGTTAACTTGCGCTTTTTCTCCTCAAGAAAATGGGGTGGCTGAAAGGCGAAACCGCACCCTTCAGGAGGCTGCGGAAGCCATGCTGTTTGATGCACAGCTTCCACCAAGGTTTTGGGGGGAGGCGTGGAGAACAGCCAATTTCACTTTGAACAGGACATATAATTCTACTGTGGGGGACACACCCTATTTTCTCTTGTATGGAAAGAAGCCAAAGGTAGATTTCTTTCGTGTGTTTGGGTGTGAAGCTTGGGTTCTGATCCCTAGAGCTCAACGCAGAAAAGGTGATCCTCGATCCCGAAAAATGATATTTTGTGGCTATGAGCTAGAGACGAAGGGGTGGAGATTTGTCTATCCTGAGGGCAATCAATCTAGAGTTGTGATAAGCAGAAGTGCTGAGTTTTGCGAGCAAGGTGGATGGACACGCGTTCATGCCAATCCTGACGTTCTCTCAGAGAGTCTAGATGACTCTGCTGATGAAGATGTTCAGGAGCCAGCACCAGCACCTGCTGGAACACCAGCTCAAGGACAAGGGACATCTCCAAGGCCAGTAAAAAGAGAACCCAGGAGTACGCCCACATCTCCCGTAGTTAGTCCAGAAAGACAAAGAAAGCGAAGTAAGTCACTAGGAGGCTCTCCTGATGACAGGGACGTGCAGATTGGTCCCAACACATCAGAGTCAGAGGGGGCATCTGACCAAGTGGTAAGGCGCTCTGAACGCACCACAAAAGGAAAACCCCCAGAAAAGTTCATAGCAACTAGTGTTTGGGCTTGCTTAGCTCAATGTGAGCCAGAAAGCTTCAGAGAGGTCTTACAATTGCCTGAGGAAGAGGCCGCTAAGTGGCATGAGGCAATGGTGAAGGAGCTTAACTCCATGAAATCGTTAGGAGTGTACTCCATCACAAAACTGCCGGAAGGAAAACAGGCAGTGAGCAGTCGCTGGGTGTACAGAATCAAGCCAACAACCACAGGAGAACCACAATACAAGGCAAGGCTTGTTGCGAGAGGCTTCTCGCAGAGAAAAGGGCTCCATTACACTGAGGTTTACGCACCAACCTCCAGGAGTGAAACCCTGAGAATGCTTTTAGCAGTAGCTGCTCAGGAAGGTTTTCAGGTGAATCACTTTGACATAGATGTAGCCTATCTAAACTCAGACCTGGAGGAGGAACTCTACATGTTGCCACCTCCAGGGTTTGAAGACAGTATGCCAGGTCAAGTGTGGCGACTGCACAAGTCCATATATGGACTAAGACAGTCTGCCCGAAACTGGAACTTGTGTCTGAATAATGCTCTGGAAGACATGGGTTACAAAAAGAGCCAAGCTGACAGCTGTCTGTATCTGAAAGGTTCCGGACAGCAACAAGAAATGGTGTTGGTCTTCGTTGATGACCTTCTCCATTCTGGAAAGACTAAAAAACAGGGGCAACAATTTGCCAAGAGGCTTGAAAAGTATTTCAAATTTAAAAGTCTAGGGCCAGTAAAGGTCTATCTAGGTGTACAGATAGATAGGACTGCAAATGGGAGCTTTATGCTCAGTCAAACGCCCAAAATTGAGCAAATACTTGAAAGGTTTGGAATGGCTGAATGCAAAGGCAGCAGAACTCCCATGGAGACAAACTATGTAAAAGACAGTCAATTTGGGGAAAGGTCTGATTTTGACAATCCCGAAGTTTTTCAATCTGCTCTGGGAAGTCTCCTATATATTTCCCAGTGGAGTAGACCGGACATAGCGTTCGCGACAAATCTGCTCAGCAGAGAGGCTTCAAAGCCTAGCGTGGCTGCCTGGAAAGGAATCAAAAGAATTCTCAAATATTTGCAGGCCACTAAAAATGTTTGTTTAAAATTGCCAGCTGAGGGTGAGACAAAACTCACGTGCTGGGCTGATAGTGACTGGGCGAACTTAAAGGACAGAAAATCTGTGTCCGGACTGGTGGTAAAATTTGGAAAGTCTCTAGTTGGTTGGAGGTCGCGGAAACAGGAGCTTATTGCACTTTCATCCACTGAAGCCGAGTTCAGTGCCCTTTCTGACGTGTGTAGGGAACTAGAGTACTACCAATGTTTGGTACGAGAAATCTATGGGGTTTGTCATTTGCCTGTCACTGTTTGGGAGGATAATCAACCATGTTTAAAACTGGCGGAAAATGGGCAATTTAAAGCAAGAACAAAACATTTGGACATCCGTTTCCAAAACGTTTGTCAAAGCGCCCAAACAGGTTTGATTAAATTACAATATTGCCCTAGTTCAGAAAACCTAGCTGATGGATTTACTAAACCCTTAAGCTTTCAGAAGCATGAAGAGTTCTGCAAGGGGTTGTGTTTATGTTTTGAATAAATGATTGTATTTACATTCAACCCAGAAATACAGCACGAGAGGGGGTGTGATGTATTCCAGAACCTACAGGGTTAACCTGTTAAACTGCCCTGGTCACATGACGTGCTGCAATCTGGGTGTGACTATAAAAGGGTTTCTGTTACGTCCTGGTTTGTGGCGGAGTTTGGGGCGTGGTTATTTTCCTTTCTGTTGTGTCTTTGGTACTGGGAGCAGGCATGCTTTCCAGGAGTTGTAATTTCTTCTGTAAATAAATGCTTTGACAAGAGATAAGAAAGAAGACGGCTGCAGAGAGCTTTCTTAAGGCTGCCTTACACAACAGACCTACTTCCTGCTGCGTGAGTAGAATCTCTGCTAACAGCCCAGGGAACTGGGGGGAAAGCAAAGTGGCACAGCAGGAGCGTGCTGGACTTTTTGCCAGTTTAAAGGAACTACCCAGTTTACTGGACAACCAGGGCTTTTCCCTTTGCAAAAAAGCTGCAAAACTTTTAGCTGATCCTCAAAAAACCAGGGCTTTTCCCTTTGCAAAAAAGCTGCAAAACTTTTAGCTGATCCTCAAAAAAACCAGGGCTTTTCCCTTTGCAAAAAAAGCTGCAAAACTTTTAGCTGATCCTCAAAAAAACAGGGCTTTTAGAGGAGGAAAACCAGAAAAATATTTTTTCCCTTGTTTCCTCCTCTAAAAATGAGGTGCGCCTTATGGTCCAGTGCGCCATATGGAGCGAAAAATACAGTAGTACCCAGTAACATGCAACAGTAACAACTCTCTCTAGCTACCCAATCCGTGAGCGGCACTCTCGATCCTTCATTTGCATGTTGTGGACCTCAGTGAGAACTACAGCCACGGTGGGCAGAGTGAAACTATATACACAACACCCCTAGTGCCCTAGGGTGAGAACTTCAATATGTAACAGATACCTTACATGCCTCCTTCTGGCAATTCCTGCAGCCCAGCTGGTGCCAAACGTCTTGCTCTGCTTTCCTTTGGACCACATCCGCGAGGCTGAGAGGGGGGTCTTGTCCCCTGAGCAGCTCACGTCACTTCAGTGCTGCTAATGCAGCAAAAACGCTGTGGGAGACAGGCACAACAGGCACCATAGCAGTTATAAGAAATCCTTATAAGAAAAAAACTGCTCCTTTGCCCTTATGGGGTACCCGAGAGCCCTATATAGAGTCCTTAGGTACGTTCCCTATCGGTAAGAGAAAATAACAGAGGCCAACCAGAGAATATTGAGAAGCAAAGCGCAGGTCCGTCTTAAGGAGATCGGCCGCTGTGGCGCAGCAATGCCTCCGGCGCCCCTTGCGTGCCACCTCTCTGCCGCCTCCCTCCCGCGCTTGCCGCCCCTCGGGAGGGGTCTGGGTGAGCGGGGGATGAGGGGCATGGCGCTGGGGTGGCGCGGGGCGCTGCGCGCCCTTCCAGTGCTCCCGGGACGGGAGGCGAGGGCAGCCGGCTTGCAGCCCGCTCGGAAGCGGCATGGGTGGCTGCGCCGGAGCGCCCAGCCGACAGCTCGCCCATGGGGGCGGGTTGGGGAGGGGGATACCCCAGTATGCCAGCGGGCTCACGGGGGCACCCCTGGGGGGCCCGGCACCCTGGCGCTGTGCGCCACAAGCCCCTATGGATGAGACGGCCCTGGCAAAGCGGCTAGTAAGCCTGATCTTTATTAAACTGTTGCAACAGGGTGCTCACAGGAGGGAGGAGGACCCAGAACAATGGTGTGCAAACCCTTATATAGACTTTTGAGTTACAGGTAGGTAGCCGTGTTGGTGTGCCGTAGTCAAAACAAAACAAAACAAAAAAATCCTTCCAGTAGCACCTTAGAGACCAACTAATTTTGTTCTTGGTATGAGCTTTCGTGTGCATGCACACGTCTTCAGATACTTCAGTGTATCTGAAGAAGTGTGCATGCACACGAAAGCTCATACCAAGAACAAAATTAGTTGGTCTCTAAGGTGCTACTGGTGCTCTGGTCCATGGGGTCATGAAGAGTCGGACACGACTGAACGACTGAACAACAACAACAACAAGGTGCTACTGGAAGGATTTTTTGTTTTTTCAAATTTTGTATAGACTTTTGAAATTACTACCCGGTAGCTCAAGACACCCCCCCCCAAAACATGACAGAAGGGGCTGTCTACAGCAGAAATCCTTTTTGGCAGGAAACCTGTTAATGGGTTTATCTGGACAGCCTGGCCATTCTTTTGTGATGATAAATACTTAATTCCTACAGGCTCTCCCTATTCACACACAAATGTGCCCTTAAGGCAGGATTTGTGAGCACAGAGACAAGGGGAGGGGCTTTTCCCATTTCCATCCAAACTGCAGAGGAATATCTGAGGTCACGGAAAGAATCAAAATGGCTTTAGGACTGTTTTCCTGTACTGTTTCAGACATAATAATAATAATAATAATAATAATAATAATAATAATAATATTTTATTTATACCCCGCCCTTCCCCGCCAAACCTGGGCTCAGGGCGGCTAACACCAATAAAATCACAACAAAAACATAAAACAATTCATTAAAATACAGATTAAAATACAATTTAAAATTTAATCTAGACTGCAGCCTCATTTTTAAGTAGCCCACCAATCACACCAAAAGAATGAAACATCAGGGTTAAACTGAAACCAACCCAAAGGCCAGGTGGAACAGCTCCGTCTTGCAGGCCCTGCGGAAAGATGCCAAATCCCGCAGGGCCCTGGTCTCTTGTGCCAGACTGTTCCACCAAGTCGGGGCCAGTACTGAGAAGGCCCTGGCCCTAGTTGAAGCCAACCTAGCATCCTTGTGGCTCGGGACCTCCAAAAAGTTATTATTTGAGGACCTTAAGGTCCTATCTGGGACATACCCGAGACATGTGGTTTATATATTTATGTATGTGTTTGCCTGGTACATTTATGAACATATTATTTACATATATGAGAACTTAGAATTGCTATAGCAATAACCTTCCAACAGTCTGACTTCCCCCTACAAAGGTGAACTCCGCCATTTTCTCCCAAGACAAACAGATGCCAACAGCAAAAGATGTCTCCGGTCCTTATAGGAGAAGTCCTCTAATTCTTTTCACTGTGCCCGCAGTGGAGAGGAGCCCACAGCTCACGGGGTAGGAAGAAAAACCCGCACATGATGCTTATCTTAGCATGCAGACGGTCCCTGAGTCCTGTTTGCAGTTTCCCCACCGGGGCATCTGGTTGGCCACTGTGAGAACAGGATGCTGGAATGGATGGGCCAGTGGCGTCCTCCGGGCAAGTCTTCTAAGGCTCCTGGTGCTTCCAAAATATCCCCAGATCTTTGAGAGGCTGAAAATGGGAAACTCAACCATGGGTTATGCACGCAATGCAACCTTTTTTCTGTCTGTCGGACCACTCAGGGAAGCAAAAGATCTGAAAAGACCTTCAGGCGGAATGTGGTGATTCATCCTTGCCTTCTTTCTGCTGCGTCTGACAGGAAGCATCGAAGAATCCCGAAATGTGAGCATCTACCTCAACATGCACCTCCCTCCTGAAGGCCTTTCTGTGCAGATATTTGTGAGCATGGGTTGTTTTCCTTACGGGAAATGCAGTCTCGCCTTCCAGAATAATGTATCTGTAGCTGTTCATAGACGGTTTACGAGAAAGATAAAACATTGCATCAAATTTCCAAACATCTGGATAGTTTTGTCTAAAAAAAAAATGTTTTTAACAAGTTCCAAAAAAACGTTTTGTGAAGGTGCCTTCCTGATATCAATAGGCAGGGAGTTTCAGAGTTCAGGTGCCACCACACTAAAAGTTTGAGTTCTTACAGATATGACAGAAGGTTAAGGGGGGGATATGATAGCCATGTTGAAATATATAAAAGGATGTCATATAGAGGAGGGAGAAAGGTTGTTTTCTGCTGCTCCAGAGAAGCGGACACGGGGCAATGGATTCAAACTACAAGAAAGAAGATTCCACCTAAACATTAGGAAGAACTTCCTGACAGTAAGAGCTGTTTGACAGTGGAATTTGCTGCCAAGGAGTGTGGTGGAGTCTCCTTCTTTGGAGGTCTTTAAGCAGAGGCTTGACAGCCATCTGTCAGGAATGCTTTGATGGTGTTTCCTGCTTGGCAGGGGGTTGGACTGGATGGCCCTTGGGGTCTCTTCCAACTCTAGGATTCTAGGATTATGTGGCGCTTGTGGCAATGCCAGTCCACAGACTGAAGTGGGGGCATATGGGGTGGCGCTGTGGTCTAAACCACTGAGCCTCTTAGGCTTGCTGATCAGGGTGAGCTCCCGTTGCTCTGTCCCAGCTCCTGCCAACCTAGCAGTTCGAAAGCATGCCAGCAGAAATAAATAGGGTACTGCTAAACGGCATTTCTGTGAGCACTCTGGCTTCCGTCACAGTGCCCTATTGCGCCAGAAGTGCTTTAGTCCTGCTGTCCACATGTCTGTGGACAAATGCCGGCTCCCTCGGCGTGAAAGCGAGATGAGCGTCACAACCCCATAGTCGCCTTTGACTGGGCTTAACCATCCAGGGGTCCTTTACCTTTACCTTTTTTAACCCTTATATGGGGTGGTGTTGTAAGAGTTTAAAGTCTTTTATTTATATATAATATATATTATTAATTTACCAAGCAAACACAGGAAAAACAGGCCTCACACCAATTTTCACTCCAAACTGATAAACTGCTTCTCTGCAAGGAAGGAGGGGTTGGGGGAAGCTTCCCATTATCTCAGGAATTAAAAATGATAATCCCTTGGCATCCTCTTGCCTGAGTGCCGACTGGGTGGCCATTCCAAAGATAGCAGGGTCAGATGGAGACAAAAGGGTGTGATTGCCTTGGCTGGGAAACAGGGAAATGTAAATACAGTGGTGCCTCGCAAGACGAAATTAATTCGTTCCGCAAGACTTTTCGTTTTAAGGCTGCAGCGAGCAAACTGTTCGCCCGCTGCAGCTTTAAAATGCGCCGCAGCTAAAAAGGCTTACCTTTTGGCTCCGGTGGGGGGGGTGTTTTCCGCGTCGCGTCCGCCATTTTGGATCGACTGCGCATGTCTGAGTCGATCCAAAATGGCGGACGCGACGCGGAAAACACCCCCCCCACCGGAGCCAAAAGGTAAGCCTTTTTAGCTATGGCGCGATGCCGCGTTTTAAAGCTGCAGCGCTCGCTGCAGCCTTAAAACGCGGCTCCGGCGGCTCACAGTGGTACCTCGCCAGACGAATTCGTCTTGCGAAAAACAGCCATAGACGAATTCGTCTCGCGAGTCAACTAAAAACTCGCAAAACCCTTTCGTTTTGCGAGTTTTTCGTTGTGCGAGGCATTCGTCTTGCGGGGTACCACTGTATCTTTGTTTTACTTGATGGGTTTTGGTGGAGGGCAAGAGGAGACATGGGGGCAGGGTCCAGGATGCTCAGATCACTGCTACCAGACCCTCCCAATTTGTGATGTAATTCTAATGTATGGAGGGGTGGTCTTGAGCTGGAGGGGGGCAATTTCAAAAGTCTATATAGGAGCTTGCGTGCCATTGTTCTAGGTCTTTTGCTTGCAAAACACCCTGCTGCAACAGTTTCTAATAAACAAGGCCTTGCTTTGGGAGACTCGGTATTGTCTTTGTCTTTGTGCTGCGTTGTCGGGAAGGGGCTCTTAAATTATAGCGCTCTTCCCGGGGTTACGGACTCCCTTCTGCAGACGGACCCATTTACAGAATTTCTTTATAACAGTGGAATAATCACTATTTTGAACTGCACTTGCGGCATGTCCTGGGAGTGAAAGCAAGCAATCGCTTTCCTCTCCGCTCTCTGTCCCTCCTGCCTGCCTGACTTGGAGGCTGCCCACCGGATCCTCTCCCCTGCCTGGGTTCCTCCTTTTCTGCCTCAATGGCTTTTTACGCTCGGCTGCCTTGCAGGCGCCGTAATCTCAGGCGACAGGACCGTCCTCAAGGACCTCGGAGGCAGATGTGCATAAAGAGTGATGCGTCAAGAGGCAGCAGGACAGAGCGAGAGAGGCAGCCGGGAGCTTTCCAGGCCTTAGCAGGAGCCTACCTACTCTCACACAAGCCCCAAAGACTATCCATGGTTCGGTGGCAGGGGGCACACCATGAGGCAGGAGGTTCCCCAGGCTGCCACGGAACCTCCCCTTCCCACCAGAGGAAAGTATTCTGGGGGGCAACCAGTTGGCCATTCGCAATCACCTTCAACTGTTCCATTTTAAGCGGGGCGTCCCAGAATCACAGAAGCCAATCCTGGCTTCTGTTTGGATCCTAGAATGTCCTGGTGTTTTTTTGAACCGGAGCTCTGGCCTGAGTCCTCACCCCAGAGTGACAGAACAAAAGACACTCACTCTGGTGCGAGCCGCCCGGGTTACACCAGAAGAAGCTCCTTTTTCACTCTGGTGCGAATTAGCTGCTTCCCAGCAGAGCACCAGGAAGAAAACCGAGACAGAAAACAAGCGGCTTTGGGTCTCATGCCCTTGTGCTTGTGCGAGGACCAAAGATGGTGAGTCCCAATTTTGGTGCAAACAATGATGGAGGGTGTGCAATATATAACATTTTCCCCCTTCACTTCTCACTTCCCTCTGTGGCCCCCTAACCTCGTGCTGTGCCCCCCCATTTACACATTTTCCACCTGTGATCCCCTTGGAATATACAGTCATACCTAGTCATATCTAGTTACAATAGCTGCGGGTTGCGTTCGTCACGGGATACAAACACGCCAAACCCGGAAGTACCGGAGCTGATTACTTCCAGGTTTGGCGGTTCGCGCATGCGCAGAAGTGCCAAACCACGCTTTGTGCATGCGCAGAAGGGCCGAATTGCGGCATGCACATGCGCAGATGCTGTGCTTCATGTTGCGTTCTGCTCATGTTGCGAACGGGGCTCCAGAACGGATCCTGTTTGCAACCAGAGGTACCACTGTACTGGGGAACATACCATATGGCTCCCAGTTCAGAAACACTGCTCCAAACAGGGCCGTGCCATAGATATGCATTGCAGCGGTATGAGGTCAGCAATTTTTATTTTCAACTCCTTTCCTAACGAAGCAGGACGTGAGCACAAACAGCGCTTCCTGCCGTGGTTCTTTCCCAGAAACTGGCATCCGGAAACATGCCAGAAACAGGCACATTTAGCCATCGTTGTGATTCGTAGCCCGCGCGGCCGCACCCTCCGTAAATGTGTCCCATTCCCCTTCCAAAATTTCCTAAGCTGGTCAGGCATCCTGCCACATCTTCCCAACCCCTCGGATGGTCTTGTCCTTGGGTGTCCCCTGGTGCTGCCACTTCTCCCCCAAAGAACACGAGACATTTTCTATCTCTTTGGACAGTGGCATGCATTATTCAGTGCCGCCAGGTGGAGGGGGCGGAGAGGAGGATCAGCCAGCTGGAAACATCCTTGCTGGTAAGATAGACCTTGGGGCAAGGGAAGCATCTAAGGTTGTGGGAAAGGACACTGCAGATGCCAAGGAGGGCAGTGGCAGAATGAAGATGGCATGTGAATTGACCTCAACTGGGCTGACCAGGTCTGGAAACCAAGCCTGATGAAGAACGGTTGAAGGAGCTGGGTATGTTTAGCCTGGAAAAGAGACTGAGTCTGAGAGGAGATAGGAAAGTCATCTCCAAAGATATTAAGAGCTGTCACATGGAAGAGGTAGCAAGCTTGTTTTCTCCTGATCCAGAGGGTGGGACTCGAACCCATGGCTTCAAGTTACAAGAAAGGAGATTCTGAGCTGCATCAATAGGAGTATAGCATCTAGATCAAGGGAAGTGTGCATGCACACGAAAGCTCATACCAGGAACAAACTCAGTTGGTCTCTAAGGTGCTACTGGAAAGAATTTTCGATTTTGTTTAGATCAAGGGAAGTAATAGTACCACTGTATTCCGCTCTGGTCAGACCTCACCTGGAATACTGTGTCCAGTTCTGGGCACCACAGTTCAAGAAGGATACTGACAAGCTGGAACGTGTCCAGAGGAGGGCAACCAAAATGGTCAAAGGCCTGGAAACGATGCCTTATGAGGAACGGCTTAGGGAGCTGGGTATGTTTAGCCTGGAGAAGAGAAGGTTAAGGGGGGATATGATAGCCATGTTCAAATATATCAAAGGATGTCATCTAGAGGAGGGAGAAAGGTTGTTTTCTGCTGCTCCAGAGAAGCGGACACGGGGCAATGGATTCAAACTACAAGAAAGAAGATTCCACCTAAACATTAGGAAGAACTTCCTGACAGTGAGAGCTGTTGGACAGTGGAATTTGCTGCCAAGGAGTGTGGTGGAGTCTCCTTCTTTGGAGGTCTTGAAGCGGAGGCTTGACAGCCATCTGTCAGGAATGCTTTGATGGTGTTTCCTGCTTGGCAGGGGGTTGGACTGGATGGCCCTTGGGGTCTCTTCCAACTCTAGGATTCTAGGATTCTATGACTCAACATCAGGATGGACTTTCTGACAGGAAGAGCTGCTCCACGGACACCCTGTAGAGGTTGGGGACTCTCCTTCCTTGGAGGTTTTTAAGCAGCGCTTAGATGGCCATCTGCCACGGATGCTATAGCTGAGATTCCTGCATTGCTGGGGGTTGGACTAGATGACCTTGGGATCCCCTCCTATCTCTCCAATCCTGAATTCCTTTCCTCCTGCAAAGCCCTTTTCCCTGCAAGCTGTTCCTCTGGTTTCCTGCCAAGGGAGGGAGATGCTCAGAGTCCAACAAAGAGCCTCACCCCCAAAAGGATATCTGGGCATTGGCGTAGCCCCCCCTAAGTCCATAAAAAATAATAATAAACCGACGTTCTGCCAAGCGAGAGAGGGTTGAGCTGGGTGGACTCGGCTTTGCAAGGGTTAAAGGGAACCGAGCTGCCTTCCTAGAGAGGACAGGAAGCAAGAGAGAGGAGGCCAGGTCCTCCAGAGCCCAGGCCCCTCCCTCTCCTGCAAGGGCTGCCTGGCTGTCCCCTCCTGGGATCTGGTGAGTGGGGAGGCGGTGGGGGTCCCAGGGCTGCAGCAGGGGAGGGGGCCAGCCTGGGGGGCCTGGTCTGCTCATGCAGGGGGAGGAGAGAGAGGGGCCTGCCAGGGAGGGGCCAGGTCTGCAACGCTCTCCTTCCGGGAGATCACAGGATCCCAAACTCATTTGGCCTTTCAGAATAAAATGACTCCCACGAAATCTCCCTTCTTTAAACAAAGGAGTCCCTGGGACTTTAACTCTGTGTGACGTCGCTCAGCATCATTGCACAACAGAGGAAACATGGGCAAATGGTTTTCCAAAGCTGGACGAGGAAGGAAGGAAAGGGGGGAGAGAAAGGGCAGGAATAAAGAGAGGGATCCCAGCCCATAGTCTGGCTGCTGCATTGCAAACCAGTTTCCCAGTGTCTCCAAGGGCAGCTCCACACGGAGGCCACTGCAGCAATCCCCTCGCACCCAGAGCAGGGCATCCCAGGACCACATCCTCTCTGTCCCAAAGGGATTGTTGCTGGAAAACCAGCCGGAAATGGGCGCTGCTACTCACTGAGCCTCCAGGGACCTTGTGTGTGTGTTAAGCTATCTGACAGAATAATAATGCTAAAATACCTGCCTAAATTTCAGGGGAAGTGTCTTTGGCCCCGCCCACTTGGCCCTCAGGGGATTGGCCAGATACATACCTGGCCCTCAGAGCAAAGAAAAAGGGACCCCACCCCAGGAGTCTGTCTGGAGAGCGGCAGAGAGTCCAAGTGCAAGAAAAGGAGACAGAAGCAGGGGGTGGGGGTGGGGAGCAACTCCTGAGGACCCCCGGGTGAGGACCCCCACTAGAGCCAAGCATCCATTTTTCACAAGATACAAATGACTCCCTTGTCAGTCAGTTCTGACTTCATGCATTGACTGGAAGGCAGAAGAAACCAGGTTGATTAATCTCCCAGAAATCCCTTCATTTCCCTCCACATTTTGCATAGCTAGAAGGCTAGAGACTTATTTCTTCTCCTCTTCCTCCTCCTCTTTCTTTTCAAAAAGATAGCTCATGGTCTGGGATGTGGTGCAGTCCAGCCCTGGTTCCCTCCAAGACTCATCCATGCTTGCTCAGGGAACCATTCCCTCCCCGCATCCTCCAAATTCTGTAACAGAACAATGTATTTGCTTTGTAGGATTTGCTAGAGCTTCTCATTCAGACGGACAGAACTTGGCAGAAGACCAAAGGGTTCCTTCCGATCTCTCAGAGGCTTCCTGAGAGCACAGATGGATGAGCGAGACTCAGCTGGCCCTGAAGCAGGAAGAGGCCATGCCATCCAAACTGGGAGCAGTGGGGGATTCTGGGAAAACCCAGTGCAGAAGATCCTGGGTGAGGAGGACACCCTCCGCTCAGAGGTGCAGAGCCAGCAGTTGAGGCAGTTCTGCTGCCAGGAGGCCAAAGGACCCCGAGAGGTTTGCAGCCGACTCTACCACTTTTGCCACCAGTGGCTGAAGCCAGAAAGGCACACGAAAGCTGAGATGCTGGACCTGGTGATCTTGGAGCAGTTCCTGGCTGTCCTTCCCCCGGAGATGGAGAGCTGGGTGAGGGAATGCGGAGCGGAGACCAGTTCCCAGGCGGTGGCCCTGGCCGAAGGTTTCCTCCTGAGTCAGGCAGAGGAGAGAAAGCAGGTGAGAGAGACTTTCCTCTGGATACTCCCAAGGGGCTCCAAACAGGACAGAGAACATCCCATAATGGTCTGCTGATGGCCCATCCGTTTTCTGGGAAAGCATCCATGGAATGAGATCTCACACCCTTCAAGTCTTTGTCATTCTCTTTCTAATATTTCTCACCATTCTCTGTTTTGAATCCTTGTTTCTTTTTCAGGGAAAGGATCATTTTGCAGAAATGGACCTGGATTCCTGTGAGGCAGAGAGGCCTCCGTTGGACACCAGAGAGAGGCCACTGGGTAAGGAGGAAGGTGGTTTTTCTCCGTTTGGTCTCATTCTGTTGGTTTTCCAACTCATCTGAGGGTTCTTTTCATCTTGTTTTGGGGGGAGACAGTTGGGAACAAGGGTCCAGAGGAGGGGAGATGTATTTCTAAACAACTGACATATGAAATGGGCACAAACGTCCAAATGCTCTCAGCAGGTAAGGCTTTCTCAAAGGCCCATCTGTAGTTAGAGATGCCCTGTTTCACCTGTGAGAGAAGCAGGCACTCCTGGCGTCCTGTTTACCTTTTCTCTCTTGCAGGTGACAGAATGATGCCAGCAAGACCTCCTGATCCGTCTTTTCATGGGGGCAGAAGGGAAGCAGCGGCTGTGGAACCAGATCAGGTCAGGGGAAGCTGCCTTGTGGGGACAGAGGCCGAGGGATGGAGCAATGTCATGGACTGGTTGGGCACAGAGGAATGGTGGGAGGAAGCAGCCGGGGAACCAGGAAGGGAAGATGGCTCAGAGCCCAAGGAGTGGAGGTGGAAGAAGGATGGGCGGTCAGAGGGGGAAGAGGGAGAAGCCTGGGAAGAGGAGGTGTCAGAAGCTGAAGGGGTAAGAGGGTTTAGTGAGCTGGGAGACTCTGTGGCAGAATGCAGTGCAGAATGAGAGGCAGAAGAGGAGGCATTGCATGAATCTCTGCTACATCATCCAGTACAGATGGACATCCAAAATAGGCTTATTTTATTTCTAGATTGATCACTGAATGCTAAAATTGGTTTCTAAGTAGTGGGCAAATGAGAACAAATAGTGGCCTGGATTCACCTAACCAGCTTCATACGCTGAAAAATGGGGCCTTGCCCCCCATTCCTCCCCCTCTCCATGCCCCCATGAACCCCTTGAATTTGACTCTAGGGCATTGGGAGGGAACTCCCCAGAACAGCTCAATGTGCAGCAAAGCAATCCTATTGAAACAACACTGTCATTTACAGGAAGGAAACAAGAGAGCATTGTGTAGCAGATCATATTTCTGCTGTCTCAGAGGAGGACATTTCCCTTTTTCTTTCAGGGTCCAGTGTGCTTTGAAGATGTCGCTGTTCGTTTCACGGACGAGGAGTGGGCGTTGCTGGATCCTGACCAGAGAGCTCTGCATAAGGACGTCATGGAGGAGAATTGTGGGATCGTGGCCTCTCTTGGTAAGGCTCCCTGTGGGATCATCATATCTACCTGGAAATTCAAAAAATACCTCTATGTGACCAACCTCATATATTTTCACAGAGCTCAACAGCGCCCCCTATAACACCTGGGAACCTAACACCCCCACAATAAACAGTAAATTACAGTTTTTTCTTTGAACAATCTTCCTCAAATTATTCCTTTTTCTACCACGATTGGGCTGCTCTGAACTGCCCAGGCCATCTTAAATGTCAGCTTCAGAATTGTTAGGAAAGATAAGTAGCTTCAGGTTTTCTGTCAGTCTTGGGTTGACCAAAGAGACGACTGACCTTGGAGATGGAGGGGATGCCATGACTGGGCCAAACAAAATCCATCCCAGAGAAGAGCCAGGCTTATTGAATCTCAGGTGGTAGTAACAGTGAGGATGATGATGATGATGATAGTAATAGATTAGTACCTTGGTTTACAAACTTAATCTTATCCGGAACAGAACTGTTTTTAAATCGAGGTACCACTGTGGTTATAATAATAATTTTTATTTATACCCCAGCCACTCTGGGCGGCTTCCAACACATATATAAACATGAAACATAAATAATAATAATCTGATCCCATATAAAAAGAACATTAACTTTAAAATGAACAACTTATACTAGTGGCCAAAATTGTGGAAACCTTTTGTGAAAAGTGTATTTCTGAGGTTTGATGGCTCATAACACCACTTTTGTGTGGAGTAATACCATAAAATTATATATCAATGGAAAGATAATTTAATGAAGAATGTAATGCAATAACTTTTATGAAGGAGTATTTATTAGAACAGCAGTCATAAAGAAAAAACGTGAAACCTTTGGTAACCTTTAGCTTTAATTACGGCCTTATAACGCCTTCCCATGAAGTTAACAAAGTTTTTAGTTCTGCAGCTGGAATAATGTGAAACCAAGATTGTTATGTATATACTTTACAAGAATATCATGGGGCACCTTGTCAAAGGCCTTGCTGAAATCAAGATAGGCTATATCCACAGCATTCCCTTCATCTACCAGGCTTGTAATTCTGTCAAAAAATGAGATCAGGTTAGTCTGACATGACTTATTTTTCAGAAACCCATGCTGACTTTTAGTGATCACAGCGTTCCTTTCTAGGTGCTCACAGACCGTTTGCTTAATGATCTGCTCTAGAATCTTTCCTGGTATTGATGTCAGGCTGACTGGGCGGTAATTGTTTGGGTCTTCTCTTTCCCCCTTTTTGAAAATAGGGACAACATTTGCCCTCCTCCAGTCTGCTGGCACTTCGCCTGTTCTCCAGGAATTCTCAAAGATTACTGCCAGTGGTTCTGAAATCACCTCTGCCAGTTCTTTTAATACTCTTGGATGTAGTTCATCTGGCCCTGGAGACTTGAATACATCTAAACTAGCCAAGTATTCTTGTACTACCTCCTTACTTATTCTGGGCTGTGTTTCCCCTGCTGAATCATCTGCTCCATATTCTTCAGGTTGGGCATTGTTTTCTTTTTTGGAGAAGACTGAGGCAAAGAAGGCATTGAGGAGTTCTGCCCTTTCTCTGTCCCCTGTTCGCATTTCACCATCTTCTCCTCTAAGTGACCCCACTGTTTCCTTGTTCTTCCTTTTGCTACGGACATACCCATAAAAGCCCTTTTTGTTGCTTTTAACCTCTCTAGCAAGCCTGAGTTCATTCTGTGCTTTAGCTTTTCTGACTTTGTCTCTACACGTGCTGGCTATTTGTTTGAATTCCTCTCTGGTGGTTTCCCCCTTTTTCCATTTTTTGTACATATCCCTTTTAAATCTTAACTCAATTAAAAGTTCTTTAGATAGCCACCCTGGCTTCTTTAGGCACCTTCCATGTTTCCGTCTCACTGGTATTGCCTGAAGTTGTGCTTTTAATATCTCCCTTTTAACAAGCTCCCAACCATCATGAACTCCCTTCCCTTTTAGTATTTCTGTCCATGGGATTTCACCCAGCATTTCCCTAAGTTTTCTGAAGTCGGCTTTCTTAAAGTCTAGAATTTGAGTCTTAGTATGCTTGGTTGCTCCTTTCCGCTGTATAATAAACTCCAGTAGAGCATGGTCACTCCCACCTAATGGAGTATGAAAAGTTTAACCATGTAATGATTTGTGCTTTTAATTGGAAAATTTCAAAAAAATGTAATAAATTTCAATTATGCATTTTGGGGCATTTACATTCCCATAAATGACGCAAATTCTGCCCACACCTTTTGTTGCCATACAACCCCAGAACATCACACTATGTGGGTGTTTCACGGTTGGTGTAATGCAAGTAGGATGTAAATCTTCTCTTATTCTTCTCCTCGTGTATTTCATGCAATCACTACCAAGCAAGGAGATTTGGGTCTCATCGCTCCAAATAACACTGTCCCATTGTTCCACTGTCCAGTTAACATGGGTTTTTCCTTTGAATTCTTACATTTAGACCAGTCCTTGCACTCAACTTCACATTACATTGTGCCACGTCATCTTGTATACATCCAGGTGATTTTCTTCTGTCATGTAGGGACAGTCTCTCCATTCTTCAATCGTCACTTGCCTTTGTGCACCTTTTCCTGCCTTTACCAGTCTGATTTTGTAGTGACTGAGTCTCCTTATACCTCTTCAAAAATATAGAAATGCCAGCTTTGGTTAAGTTTTCCCCAATCTTTCTTCTAATTTCTTCATAACTGTAGCCTTGTTCACTTAATACTACAATTTTACATCGCTTTCTGGGTGACCAGTCAACTCTTTGTGCCATTTCTATAATTTTATTATCTTTTACAACCTCACTAAATGAAAGAACACAAAAAACCAACCAACTTGATAGTAGTCACATAACACACTGACAAAAGTCAACCTAAGAAAGTTGTACTTCCTTTTTCTGGTTATTTGGCTATAACGTTTGCTAGCATATGGATAATTGAACAAACTTTGTTGAATTGTATTCTTGATTAAATTATCTTTCCAATGATATATAATTTTATGATATTACTCCAAAAGAAGTGGTGTTATGAACCATCAAACCTCTGAAATACACTTTTCCCCAAAAGTCTTCCACAATTTTGACCACTACTGTATATCAAACAAAGCAAAATTCAACAACTCATCAGAATCTAATAATAAATATGTTGGTTAATGACAAAACAACACAGGTAATGAACACACACCCAACTCCCTTCAGTTCTTCTCCATTTGTTCCTGAGGCTCTAATCCCTTTTTGTCTTCATTGCAGATTGTGATGAATTGGAAATCGAGAACAAAGGTGACCACGACAAAATCCCCAGAGAGGGGAAGCCCTGTAAAAATTTGGAGTGTGGGGAGAGCTGTAGTCAGAGCTCCCATTCCATATCCCATCAACAAAATCTCATTGGAAAGAAACCATATCAGTGCTTGGAATGTGGAAAGAGTTTCAGTCGTAGCGACTCTCTCACTTCCCATCAAAGAATTCATACAGGGGAGAAAATATCAGTGTGTGGAATGTGGAAAGAGCTTCAGTCATAGCTCCTCTCTCACTTCCCATCAAAGAATTCATACAGGGGAGAAACCCTATCAGTGCGTGGAATGTGGAAAGAGCTTCAGGAATAGCAAGGATCTCACTTCCCATCAAAGAATTCATACAGGGGAGAAACCCTATCAGTGCGTGGAATGTGGAAAGAGCTTCAGTCATAGCTCCTCTCTCACTTCCCATCAAAGAATTCATACAGGGGAGAAACCATATCAGTGTGTGGAATGTGGAAAGAGCTTCAGTCATAGCTCCTCTCTCACTTCCCATCAAAGAATTCATACAGGGGAGAAACCCTATCAGTGTGTGGAATGTGGAAAGAGCTTCAGGAATAGCAAGGATCTCACTTCCCATCAAAGAATTCATACAGGGAAGAAACCCTATCAGTGCGTGGAATGTGGAAAGAGCTTCAGGAATAGCAAGGATCTCACTTCCCATCAAAGAATTCATACAGGGGAGAAACCATATCAGTGTGGAATGTGGAAAGAGCTTCAGTCAGAGCTCCTCTCTCACTTCCCATCAAAGAATTCATACAGGGGAGAAACCCTATCAGTGCATGGAATGTGGAAAGAGCTTCAGTCAGAGCTCTATCTCACTTCCCATCAAAGAATTCATACAGGGGAGAAACCCTATCAGTGTGTGGAATGTGGAAAGAGCTTCAGTCAGAGGAGCAATCTCACTTCCCATCAAAAAATCCATACAGGGGAGAAACCCTATCAGTGCGTGGAATGTGGAAAGAGCTTCAGTCAGAGCTCCTCTCTCACTTCCCATCAAAGAATTCATACAGGGGAGAAACCCTATCAGTGTGTGGAATGTGGAAAGAGCTTCAGGAAGAGCAGCGATCTCACTTCCCATCAAAGAATTCATACAGGGGAGAAACCCTATCAGTGTGTGGAATGTGGAAAGAGCTTCACTGATAGCTCCTCTCTCACTTCCCATCAAAGAATTCATACAGGGGAGAAACCCTATCAGTGTGTGGAATGTGGAAAGAGCTTCACTGATAGCTCCTCTCTCACTTCCCATCAAAGAATTCATACAGGGGAGAAACCCTATCAGTGCGTGGAATGTGGAAAGAGCTTCAGTCAGAGCTCCATCTCACTCCCATCAAAGAATTCATACAGGGGAGAAACCCTATCAGTGCTGGAATGTGGAAAGAGCTTCAGTCAGAGCATCTCACTTCCCATCAAAGAATTCATACAGGGGAGAAACCCTATCAGTGTGTGGAATGTGGAAAGAGCTTCAGTCAGAGGCAATCTCACTAAGCATCAGAAAATTCATACAGGGGAGAAACCCTATCAGTGCGTGGAATGTGGAAAGAGCTTCAGTCATAGCTCCAAACTCACTTCCCATAAAATAATCCATTGTATAAACCATTATACAGCTTTAGGAGCCATGCAAATCAGCCCCTTTTTAACCAGGCCTTTGTCTGATTGACATTTAATGCCCTTTTAAAATGTGGTGTTTTGTGTTTTTATGTTGTGTTTTTATGTTGTAACCATCCTGAGACCTGTAGATGTAGGGAATAGACTCCAACTCTTAAAGGCCCAGGGGGTCCCTTGCCCCCCATAAAATATTTGAGGAAGCCACCCCCAGTTTTTTTTGTGTTTTTCAAACGCAATCTTTTATTATTCTGCAACTTGCCATACAATTTCTCTTGCAATTTGCCCTCTTAAAAAATAGAAAACAAACACACAAAGCTCATGAGGAAAACAAAATACAAATGTGGACAGGTCCCTTCTTTGTGGGCCTGACACATAAGTTGCTTTAAAGCAGGGTTTCCCAGACTTGGGTCCCCAGAAGCTCCTGGACTACAGTTCCCATTATCCTTCCTCATTGGTCCTGAGCCACCCCAGAGCCAGCTGCCTCGGCACGGATTTTGAAGTCGGCCAGCACCAGCAGTCGGGGAGTCCTCAACTCCGCCAGCGTGACCAGCTCTGTCCGCTCAGGCAGGGAGACCATGGAGGGCAAAGGAAACAAGAAGCACCCCTGCTAGGAGACCCCCCTCAACAAGACCCCAACCCCAGAGTCTGTTCAGCCCCCTCCGCTTCTTGTAGCTGGAGTCCGTCTGGGCGCTGCCCTCCCAAGCCAGGTGGGAAAGGCCTGCCAAGCAGTGACTCCCAGCAAGAAAACCTGGGAGGTGAGTCTTGGGCAAAGAAGGGACAAGGGAGTTCCCTGTCTCCAAGGTGTGGGGCTTACCTTCTTTCAGATTCAGCTGTAAGCAGGCCAGGTCTGGCTGAACTACTGTCATCTGCAGAGGAAAGAAAAATCCGGGTCAGATGATGCTATGAAACCCACCTTGGATGGGTGCAAGAGAGCACAGAAGCAGCCCCAAGCCAGGAAGCAAGGGCCTCCCTCTGCTTTGGTCCCAATCCCTTTTCCCAGAGGTCCTCCCTGAGCCCTGGAGCCTCCTGGGCAGAGGTGGAAGGGCAGCATCAGGAAAGGGGGCAGGAAAAGCCTCTGGCCTCATCCTGGCCCCCAGTATTCCAAGAAATGAATGCATGAAGGCAAACTACTTACTGTGAACTGGGGAAAGCTTTGGGCAAAGGGCAGCAGTGCAGAGATGCTGCTGGCTGCCAGGTTTCTTGTCTCCCTTTCTTCAACGGTGTAGCTTTGGAGATCCTGCAGGAGAGAAGAGCGTCTCAGAGTCAGGCCAACTCTTGGCCAAAGCTCTTTCTCCTCTCTTGGAAAAGGCTTCTGCTGCACTCAGGGCAACCCTAAAACCACCCTGATGTCATCAGGACACTTACATTGGGAGCACAAGGTGAGCTGAGCTTCAGGGACACTCTGTAGGTTTTGTGGGTTTGTCTTTTTGGGGCTGTGTGTGATTAAGTTTGTGTGCTTAATTGTTCCTTATTTGTTTGTGTGCTTGTTTTCTAGGGTTTCCGCCTCTGGGAATTGTGGGACTATCCAGGCTTGTGTGTGTGTTTGTTTCTGGCTGTTTGTTTCTGGCTGTGTGTGATTAAGTTGGTTTGTGATTAAGACTAGCTGTGGGCGGAGCTAGTCAGTGCCTGGAGGGCAGCAGTTGAGGAGGGAGCACAAGGTGAGCTGAGCTTCAGGGACACTCTGTAGGTTTTGTGGGTTTGTCTTTTTGGGGCTGTGTGTGATTAAGTTTGTGTGCTTAATTGTTCCTTATTTGTTTGTGTGCTTGTTTTCTAGGGTTTCCGCCTCTGGGAATTGTGGGACTATCCAGGCTTGTGTGTGTGTTTGTTTCTGGCTGTTTGTTTCTGGCTGTGTGTGATTAAGTTGGTTTGTGATTAAGACTAGCTGTGGGCGGAGCTAGTCAGTGCCTGGAGGGCAGCAGTTGAGGAGGGAGCACAAGGTGAGCTGAGCTTCAGGGACACTCTGTAGGTTTTGTGGGTTTGTCTTTTTGGGGCTGTGTGTGATTAAGTTTGTGTGCTTAATTGTTCCTTATTTGTTTGTGTGCTTGTTTTCTAGGGTTTCCGCCTCTGGGAATTGTGGGACTATCCAGGCTTGTGTGTGTGTTTGTTTCTGGCTGTTTGTTTCTGGCTGTGTGTGATTAAGTTGGTTTGTGATTAAGACTAGCTGTGGGCGGAGCTAGTCAGTGCCTGGAGGGCAGCAGTTGAGGAGGGAGCACAAGGTGAGCTGAGCTTCAGGGACACTCTGTAGGTTTTGTGGGTTTGTCTTTTTGGGGCTGTGTGTGATTAAGTTTGTGTGCTTAATTGTTCCTTATTTGTTTGTGTGCTTGTTTTCTAGGGTTTCCGCCTCTGGGAATTGTGGGACTATCCAGGCTTGTGTGTGTGTTTGTTTCTGGCTGTTTGTTTCTGGCTGTGTGTGATTAAGTTGGTTTGTGATTAAGACTAGCTGTGGGCGGAGCTAGTCAGTGCCTGGAGGGCAGCAGTTGAGGAGGGAGCACAAGGTGAGCTGAGCTTCAGGGACACTCTGTAGGTTTTGTGGGTTTGTCTTTTTGGGGCTGTGTGTGATTAAGTTTGTGTGCTTAATTGTTCCTTATTTGTTTGTGTGCTTGTTTTCTAGGGTTTCCGCCTCTGGGAATTGTGGGACTATCCAGGCTTGTGTGTGTGTTTGTTTCTGGCTGTTTGTTTCTGGCTGTGTGTGATTAAGTTGGTTTGTGATTAAGACTAGCTGTGGGCGGAGCTAGTCAGTGCCTGGAGGGCAGCGGCGCGCGCCTATCGGCGCGCGCAGTTTGACCCATCCTTTAGATAAAGGGTAACTGGTCTCAAGCATTTATTGGGGCAGTCCTAGGTTTCCTTTTTGTCCTGACTTCAAGCTTTTCAGGATGGAGGGTGAGGGGACAACCGTAGTCACCTGCAATTCCTGCGCAATGTTTGTCTTCTTGCCAAAGGATGTAGGCAGCTACACCTGCAGCAATTGCAAGTTGGTTGCCCTACTAGAAGACAAGGTCCAGCAACTTGAGGCCCGTATATCTACACTTCAGAAAATTAAGGAACTGGAGCTTTTCATGGATACAGCAGAGCACACTGTCTGCACCAAGGGGGAGTCAGGGCACACCCCTGAGGAGGAGGACAGTTCCCCAACACAGGAGCCAGATGTATGGAGGAACGTGACTCAAAGAAGTAGAAAGCCCAGGGATCGCTCTGAGTGTTTGGAGCTACGCAATCGTTTTGATGTGCTCTCCCTTGGCATGGAGGATGAAGAACAGACTTCATTTGAGGACCTCTCCCTCATCACAGTTGATGAGGAATATGAAGACGAGCAGCACAGTCAGTCCTCCGGGATTGTGCAAAAGACTTTGGAAGGGACTGCACATGGAAGAATCCCAACCAAGCCTAAGAGGAGGCGTGTAGTGGTGATAGGAGATTCCTTACTGAGGGGTACAGAAGCGGTGATCTGTGGGCCTGACAAGATGTCTCGAGAGGTGTGCTGTCTCCCCGGGGCCAAGATCCAAGATGTAACAGAGCAGCTGCAAGGAATCATAAAACCCACTGACAAATACCCCTTCCTTTTGGTCCATGTGGGAACCAATGACACTGCAAGCCACAGCCTCCAGAAGATCAAAAGTGATTATGAGGCTCTGGGCAGGAAGTTGAAGCAATTAAATGCACAAATTGTCATCTCATCTGTCCTCCCAGTTGAACGGCGTGGCCCAGGGAGAGAGAGAAAAATAGGGGAAGTGAACACCTGGCTTCGCAAATGGTGCCAGCAGGAACGGTTTGGATTCTTAGATCACGGTCTGAAGTTTCTTGAAGATGGACTTCTGGCAAGAGATGGGCTGCACCTCACAAAGGTTGGGAGGAATGTTTTCGCCAACAATCTCAAAAACCTCATCAGGAGGGCTTTAAACTGACTTATGTGGGGGAGGGAGATAGTGGTCCTGAAGGTAGGAGTCTATCAAGTGCTGAAGATGATCATCCAAATGTCAAGAGCCAAATGGAGCAAACAGCATGCAGACCTAGTAGTGGGAAGGAAAAATCCTTAAATAAGAGACTAGGGGGAATGATCAATGGTCTTCAATGTCTGTATACTAATGCACAGAGCATGGGAAATAAACAAGATGAACTTGAGCTCTTGGTACACCAAACTAAATATGACATAATAGGCATCACTGAAACCTGGTGGGATGAGTCTCATGATTGGAATGTAGTAATAGAGGGATACAATCTATTTCAGAGAAATAGATCAAACAGAAAAGGAGGAGGGGTGGCATTATATGTCAGGGATGTGTATACCTGTGAAGAGATCCAGGATTTAAAACTTCAAAGCCAAACTGAGAGTATCTGGGTCAAAATTAAGGGAGAGAAAAATAACAGTGATCTCATTGTGGGAGTTTACTACAGATCGCCAAGCCAAACTGAGGACACAGATGATGCTTTCCTGGAACAGATGACCAAGTATTCAAAAGGAAGTGAGATAGTAGTAATGGGGGATTTCAACTATCCTGATATTTGTTGGATGTCAAACTCAGCCAAGAGCACAAGGTCGAACAGATTCCTCACTGGCCTTGCAGACAATTTCATTGTCCAGAAAGTGGGAGAAGCAACAAGAGGATCAGCCATTTTAGATCTGGTCTTAACCAATAGTGATGACTTGGTAAGTGGGGTAGAAGTGGCAGGATCATTAGGTGGGAGTGATCATGCTCTTCTGGAGTTTATTATACAGCGGAAAGGAGCAACCAAGCATACTAAGACTCAAATTCTAGACTTTAAGAAAGCTGACTTCAGAAAATTTAGGGAAATGCTGGGTGTGATCCCATGGTCAGTAATACTAAAAGGGAAGGGAGTTCATGATGGATGGGAGTTTGTTAAAAGGGAGATATTAAAAGCACAACTTCAAGCAGTACCAATGAGACGAAAACATGGAAGGTGCCTAAAGAAGCCAGGGTGGCTATCTAAAGAACTTTTAACTGATTTAAGATTTAAAAGGGATATGTACAAAAAATGGAAAAAGGGGGAAGTCACCAGAGAGGAATTCAAACAAATAGCCAGCAAGTGTAGAGACAAAGTCAGAAAAGCTAAAGCACAGAATGAACTCAGGCTTGCTAGAGAGGTTAAAAGCAATAAAAAGGGCTTTTATGGGTATGTCCGTAGCAAAAGGAAGAACAATGAAACAGTGGGGTCACTTAGAGGAGAAGATGGTGAAATGCGAACAGGAGACAGAGAAAGGGCAGAACTCCTCAATGCCTTCTTTGCCTCAGTCTTCTCAAAAAAAGAAAACAATGCCCAACCTGAAGAATATGGGGCAGATGATTCAGCAGGGGAAACACAGCCCAGAATAAGTAAGGAGGTAATACAAGAATACTTGGCTAGTTTAGATGTATTCAAGTCTCCAGGGCCAGATGAACTACATCCAAGAGTATTAAAAGAACTAGCAGAGGTGATTTCAGAACCACTGGCAGTAATCTTTGAGAATTCCTGGAGAACTGGGGAAGTACCGGCAGACTGGAGGAGGGCAAATGTTGTCCCTATTTTCAAAAAGGGGGAAAGAGAAGACCCAAACAATTACCGCCCAGTCAGCCTGACATCAATACCAGGAAAGATTCTAGAGCAGATCATTAAGCAAACGGTCTGTGAGCACCTAGAAAGGAACGCTGTGATCACTAAAAGTCAGCATGGGTTTCTGAAAAATAAGTCATGTCAGACCAATCTGATCTCATTTTTTGACAGAATTACAAGCCTGGTAGATGAAGGGAATGCTGTGGATGTAGCCTATCTTGATTTCAGCAAGGCCTTTGACAAGGTGCCCCATGATATTCTCGTAAAGAAGCTGGTAAAATGCGGACTAGACAATGCTACCATTCAGTGGATTTGTAACTGGCTGACTGACCGAACCCAAAGGGTACTCATTAATGGCTCCTCTTCATCCTGGAGAGAAGTGACTAGTGGGGTGCCACAGGGTTCTGTCTTGGGCCCAGTCTTATTCAACATCTTCATCAATGACTTGGATGATGGGCTTGAGGGTATCCTGATCAAGTTTGCAGATGACACCAAATTAGGAGGGGTGGCTAATACCCCAGAGGACAGGATCACACTTCAAAATGACCTTAACAGATTAGAGAACTGGGCCAAAGCAAACAAGATGAATTTTAACAGGGAGAAATGTAAAGTACTACACTTGGGCAAAAAAAATGAAAGGCACAAATACAGGATGGGTGACACCTGGCTTGAGAGCAGTACATGTGAAAAGGATCTAGGAGTCTTGGTAGACCATAAACTTGACATGAGTCAACAGTGTGATGCAGCAGCTAAAAAAGCCAATGCAATTCTGGGCTGCATCAATAGGAGTATAGCATCTAGATCAAGGGAAGTAATAGTACCACTATATTCTGCTCTGGTCAGACCTCACCTGGAATACTGTGTCCAGTTCTGGGCACCACAGTTCAAGAAGGATACTGACAAGCTGGAACGTGTCCAGAGGAGGGCAACCAAAATGGTCAAAGGCCTGGAAACGATGCCTTATGAGGAACGGCTTAGGGAGCTGGGTATGTTTAGCCTGGAGAAGAGAAGGTTAAGGGGTGATATGATAGCCATGTTCAAATATATAAAAGGATGTCATATAGAGGAGGGAGAAAGGTTGTTTTCTGCTGCTCCAGAGAAGCGGACACGGGGCAATGGATTCAAACTACAAGAAAGAAGATTCCACCTAAACATTAGGAAGAACTTCCTGACAGTAAGAGCTGTTCGACAGTGGAATTTGCTGCCAAGGAGTGTGGTGGAGTCTCCTTCTTTGGAGGTCTTTAAGCAGAGGCTTGACAGCCATCTGTCAGGAATGCTTTGATGGTGTTTCCTGCTTGGCAGGGGGTTGGACTGGATGGCCCTTGTGGTCTCTTCCAACTCTATGATTCTATGATTGAGTAGCTGGAGGAGGGTGGCAGCATTGGGGGCCTCCGTAAGGAGACCCTCCAGCAGGCGGTGGAAATGACCCTTCAGATCCTGGGGGAAAAGAGAGAAGAGAGTTGACGTCCGGGGTGGAATTATGTAAGAGCCACGCACAGACAAGCTAAAGACAAAGGACCTCCCTCCGTGTGTTGATGCTCCTCAGACACAAAAAGAAGTCCCTCAAACATGCAGAGCAGAGGAGAGACGTCAGCTCCTTTGGGGGGGCAGTCGGAGGATGGCTCCGACCCCAAAGGCCAGGCTTGGCTTTCTACGGGATCGGCAACCCCATACCTTAAGCTGGCACAAGGCCTTTCCCCAAAGCCCCCCACCTCACCATGGGGGTCCCTCACACCACTGGTCACTCACCAGAACGGCCTCCGCTGTCCGGTGCTTGGACACCTGAAGGATGTGGAGGCCTCTCAGGGTAGCTGTGTATCACCTGGAGCAAGACATCTTGCTCCGGCTCCAGCAGCTGAGATGGCAAAATCAGGCTGTCAGTTCCTTGTGGGGGGAGGGCTCCTCTGTATCCTACAGTGCAGAGTGGGGGGGGGAAGAGCCTGGGCGGGAGGGGGGCAGCTCTGAGCGATCCTCTCTCTGCTCTTGTTTTCTCCAATACTCACTATTGCTGGAGGGAAGAAAACCCAAGAAGAGGAAACCTGGGGACAGGCTGAGAATCCTGAGCTCAGAGCTGCCTGGCAGTTCTGAATCACCTCCAGCAGGTACAGCTGATCTTCCTCCAGCAGCTGAAAGGCAAAAGTCAGGTGTCAGTTTCTCAGGAAGGGAGGGCTTCTCCACATCCGAGAGTGCAGAGTGGGGGACAAGGAGGGCAGGTCTGAATCCCTGCTCTGGTTCTCTCCAATACTCACCCCTGGGGGAGGGATGTGCAACCGCAGCACATCTGCAAAGAGAAGGACATGGGGACAGGTGAGTCCGTCCCTGAGCACCTGGCAAGGCTATTCCAAGAGTTTTCTCCTGGATTCCAAATCCTACTAGATGGGCAGGATGCCCCAGGCCTTGGGGGCTAATCCTGGCCTCCTTCAACCAGAATGTGGCTCCCCAGGATAATGCAATGGCCAACATCCGGTTCCACTGCACCCTTTTAAAATTTAAATCTCAAAACAGATCGCAACTTTCAGAGCATTTGAATCACATGAGTGGAAAGACCACTGCCATTCACAGAAATAGGACTATACTTCCTTCCTTCTCCCACCTGTAAAGTAAACGGAACAAAACCGAATCGACCCAAGTCTGCCTTCCTCCGCCAACCTCAACTTTGCTCTTTAAGCCAAAAGACAACACTTCCTCGTCCCGGGCGAAACCCCCTGGCCTTTTATTGGTAGAACCACCACCATGCCAATGGCGTTTACCTCAGCGCAGTGCAGGGACTGTGGAGATTCCAGCTTCCTCTTTCAGAAGGAGAACACTCACATGATCAATTTTAATAATAATAATAATAATAATAATAATATAATAATAATAATAATAATTTATTATTTATACCCTGCCATCTGGCTGGGTTTCCCCTGTCACTCTGGGCGGCTTCCAACAAAATATTAAAATACAATACTTCATCAAATATTAAAAGCTTCCCTAAACATAATAACAACAACCATCCATTTTCAGTGCATTGAATTAGCAATTAAGCATTTCTGGAAAGGGAAATGGCACACTTTTGTATATTAGCATAAAAAGCAGGCATAAGAAAGTATTACTCATTTATGATGAGAATAGGATTTATTTATTTAGAACCTCGCTTGGTTCCTCCTTGGCAGCCAGTGCGATTGTTTCAGCAGTGCTCGAACTCAGGACCCGCTGCCTTGAGGGACATCTAAGAGCAGTTTGGCAGGGGAAAGGTCTCCCTTGGGAGGGGGTGGACTCTCCTTCCTTGGAGGTTTCTAAGCAGAGATGCTTTAGCTGAGATTCCTGCATTGCTGGGGGTTGGACTAGATGACCTTGGGATCCCCTCCTCTCTCTCCACTCCTGAATTCCTTGCTTCCTGCAAAGCCCTTTTCCCTGCAAGCTGTTCCTCTGGTTTCCAGACAAGGAAGGGAGATGCTCAGAGTCCAACCAAGAGCCTCACTCCCAATAGGATATCTGGGCATTGGCGTAGCCCCCTAAATCCATAAAAAATATTAATAAACTGAGGTTCTGCCAAGCGAGAGAGGGCTGAGCTGGGTGGACTCGGCTTTGCATCATCATCAAAATTTTATTCGCCCATCAGTCAGAAAACAAGGATTTATCCATACAAAAATTAAAACGACTAAGCATCTAAAGGAACGTGACACTTGAGCCAGCAATAAGAAGTAGGTTATACATTTAGACCCATGTCAGTGCTGTCAATTTTAACCTTACGGTGCTTAAGGGCCAAAAAAAGAAAAAGGAAAAAAAAGGAATTTGGCCACCAAGGATGCTGTTGGTCCAGTAAAGTTATTCAGCAAAAACAAAACCTGTTTTTCTCTGTCTACAGGACTAGGTTGGGATAGCAGTGGAACTATAATTTTTTGTCTAAGGTGTACATAAAATGGGCAGATCAGAAGAATATGTTCAGTTGACTCAACCACTCCCAAGGCACAGGGACAAAATCTCTGGGCATATGGGACTCCCCTGTACCTTCCCAACAAAACCGCCGATTCCAGCACATTTAACCTGGCAGCTGTGAAAAGCCTACGGTAGGTACTCCATGTAGTGGATTTCCGCCAGATGAGGGGCTGGTGAAATCTGAAATATCTGGTCCCCCCAAAACATCGCAGGTTTCACAAGAGCAGTGACCTCTTGTCTTGCAATGTCCCTCAATCTTTGAGAGATCACAGCTCTAGCTTGACTGAATGTCATAGATCCCAGGTAAAGATGTGACAATCCGCAAGCCTGCACTTCCATTTATAATCTCCTTTCCCCACGATGATGGGGAATCATCCCTCAGTATCAAGGGGGCGATGCCCACCGGGTTAAAACACAACTTGAGCCATAGCCAGAGTTTCACCTTTAAGGCTTGCCAACCCACCTCTAATCTCATGACCGGATCCTGAGGACGGCTCTAAGAAATCGTGACTGGATAGATTCCAATAAAGAAAATCCCTACATACGCCCAGGGAAATGCCCACCAACAGGAGAGGCAGGACTCAAGGCTTGGCAAGGGTTAAAGGGAACCGAGCTGCCTTCCTAGAGAGGACAGGAAGCAAGAGAGAGGAGGCCAGGTCCTCCAGAGCCCAGGCCCCTCCCTCTCCTGCAAGGGCTGCCTGGCTGTCCCCTCCTGGGATCTGGTGAGTGGGGAGGCGGTGGGGGTCCCAGGGCTGCAGCAGGGGAGGGGGCCAGCCTGGGGGGGGGCCTGGTCTGCTCATGCAGGGGGAGGAGAGAGAGGGGCCTGCCAGGGAGGGGCCAGGTCTGCAACGCTCTCCTTCCGGGAGATCACAGGATCCCAAATGGCTCCCACGAAATCTCCCTTCTTCGAACAAAGGAGTCCCTGGGACTTTAACTCTGTGTGACGTCGCTCAGCGTCATTGCACAACAGAGGAAACATGGGCAAATGGTTTTCCAAAGCTGGACGAGGAAGGAAGGAAAGGGGGGAGAGAAAGGGCAGGAATAAAGAGAGGGATCCCAGCCCATAGTCTGGCTGCTGCATTGCAAACCAGTTTCCCAGTGTCTCCAAGGGCAGCTCCACACGGAGGCCACTGCAGCAATCCCCTCGCACCCAGAGCAGGGCATCCCAGGACCACATCCTCTCTGTCCCAAAGGGATTGTTGCTGGAAAACCAGCCGGAAATGGGCGCTGCTACTCACTGAGCCTCCAGGGACCTTGGCATCAATGGCTGTGTGTTTGTGTGTGTGTGTGTCTGTGTTAAGATATCCGACAGAATAATAATGCTAAAATACCTGCCTATATTTCAGGGGAAGTGTCTTTGGCCCCGCCCACTTGGCCCTCAGGGGATTGGCCAGATACATACCTGGCCCTCAGAGCAAAGAAAAAGGGACCCCACCCCAGGAGTCTGTCTGGAGAGCGGCAGAGAGTCCAAGTGCAAGAAAAGGAGACAGAAGCAGGGGAGTGGGGTGGGGGTGGGGAGCAACTCCTGAGGACCCCCGGGTGAGGACCCCCACTAGAGCCAAGCATCCATTTTTCACAAGATACAAAGGATTCCCTTGTCAGTCAGTTCTGACTTCATGCATTGACTGGAAGGCAGCAGAAACCAGGTTGATTAATCTCCCAGAAATCCCTTCATTTCCCTCCACATTTTGCATAGCTAGAAGGCTAGAGACTTATTTCTTCTCCTCTTCCTCCTCCTCTTTCTTTTCAAAAAGATAGCTCATAGTCTGGGATGTGGTGCAGTCCAGCCCTGGTTCCCTCCAAGACTCATCCATGCTTGCTCAGGGAACCATTCCCTCCCCCCGTCCTACAAATTCTGTAACAGAACAATGTATTTGCTTTGTAGGATTTGCTAGAGCTTCTCATTCAGACGGACAGAACTTGGCAGAAGACCAAAGGGTTCCTTCCGATCTCTCAGAGGCTTCCTGAGAGCACAGATGGATGAGCGAGACTCAGCTGGCCCTGAAGCAGGAAGAGGCCATGCCATCCAAACTGGGAGCAGTGGGGGATTCTGGGAAAACCCAGTGCAGAAGATCCTGGGTGAGGAGGACACCCTCCGCTCAGAGGTGCAGAGCCAGCAGTTGAGGCAGTTCTGCTGCCAGGAGGCCAAAGGACCCCGAGAGGTTTGCAGCCGACTCT
>OFHU01004598.1:0-15554 GCA_900245905.1 Lacerta viridis | reverse complement strand
TTTTTCCAAATCTATTCTGCAGCATTTCCGAAGCAAAGTCATTTCGTTTCTCTCCATATTAATAATGTACATGCATTTAGGGCACAAAACAACAGTGTATTGACTCATCAACACTGAGCATTTCTGCAATTAGGAAACTTATCTAATCTGCATAGACAGTGACAGTTCGGGGACTAATTCATACATTTTAACGGTCTTTTCATTTACCGCACGGCATGAGGTGACAATGCTGGTCGGTTGTCATACAGCTTGCATTTGATTTTATATCATCCTCGCATATGGCGTTATCATCACTGCACATTCCCCATGGGAGCCATGTACTCATACTGGAAGGCTCTCAGTGTGAGGAGAAGAACAGACAGTCTGTACTGGCTAACAGATCCTCTCAAGAGGGAATGGGAGTTGTTTTCCCCCATCTAAAATGGAAACACTCATTCTTTGCTGTTCTGCTTCATCAAAGAGCAGGTTGAATGAATATGGCCTTTGGGGGTTCCCCCCCATCTAGCTTAACATATATATATATATATATATATACATTTAAATTGCAAAGAGTGAGGAGGGTCTTACAAGTAATTTGGAAGTCATGTTGGAATTAGTTATGTGTGAACTTAATATTTTTTTAATGAGTATCGATTTTGGATTGATTTTTGTTGACTGTTTTATATATTGTTTTGTTTTTAAAACCAATAAAGCATTTTTTAAAAGGAATTTGCTTTCCAAATTCTCCTTCAGTTGGTTTGTTTATTTGTTTTGTATGCTGAAATTTCATTTAAGAAATTGAAGTGGTTTCTGCAGTTATATATATGTACAAGAGGCAAATGGGACTCGTCAACCTTGGAAGGTAGCCCATCTAGAAGAAAGACAGATCCTAAACCTCCACTGCCTTGTGAGATATCTTCAGGAGAAGAAAAGGCTAAAGAGTAAACCCTACAGAAATCCAGAATGGAGTCCCTAAGACAGTTGGATGGTCCTTATACATCTGCTTCTGGCAACTCTTGCAGCAAAGCTGGAGTACGTAAATGGCAGCAGAAATATATTAAAAAAATTACATTGCCATTATCTTATTCCACCTAATTCATTTCAATGTAAAGGAATCACAATAAACATGGGGGTGGGTGACACAATCAATTACATATGGTTGGCAGACCAAAAGAAACAAGAAGAGCATGGGACAAAGACAAAATTCGCGACTGGCTTCGTGCTAAGGACGCTGCCCTCGATCTAGAACTATCTAACGCGGCCAGACTCTCCACGTGGTTTCCTTGCGTGAAGGTAGTTAGATCTCTGGCCCACTATTTGAGTGACCTGATAAATCCTACGCTAAGAAGGGCCTTCACACTAGCCCGATTTCATGCCATCCCCACAGCATTCTTACAGGGTGTATTTTCCAATACTCCTCTGGATCTTCGACTCTGCCCATGCAACAAGGGAAAGATAGAGGACCTTATTCATTTTTTCTTCTACTGCCCAATATATGTCTCAGTAAGACCCAGGCTTTTCCTTTTAATCCCACCGATCATCGCCCGGGACGATGACCGCATGAAATACTTACTGGCGGATGCCAACCCACTGATATCACGTGGAGTGGCCATCTACATATTACAGGCCCTGAAACTCAGGGCCACCTTTTTGGCTAACTTACCTCAGCCCTAGTCCTATGTAACTTCCTGACATAGACACAGTCGACATGCCCTGTTATTGCTCTTTATCTCATCTGTATTACTCAGCATGATTTTACACTTAATGTTCTAACTGTATTCGTAGTATTCTATGTATAATCGTGACAGGTCACTGCCTGGTCTCTCACAATGTGCTATGGCCATATGGCTATTGCAATAAATAAATTGATTGATTGGAACAAGAGGAGCAAATCCCAAATTGCATTCACTGTTCTGGACATGGGACGAATAAGCTAACGTTAGCAGTGTCTGCTCCCACTTCCATTGTCATTGGAATTCTCATGCATCCCTAAACATCGCATACCACACCACAGCCATTTTTTGTGACTGGTTCCACATTACGACATGGCATCATTTTTATGATCATTGATGTGTGTTTGTGAAACTATCTGCTCCACACTGATTTCAGCTCTGCCACTACTTGAAGTTTTCTTTTTAAAAGGAAGATGAAGAAATTATTTGTAAAAGAAGTCCACTCACCTTCTCAGTGGCTGTCACTGTGGACCAGCAGCTGCTCCCACGGGACCCGACAAGGGAATTCCAGGGTTGCAATCCTGCCTGACCAGGCGGGGGGGTGTAACACCACCTCCACCTATCAGATGCTGGACGCAAGCCTATCTGCCTGATTGGCCAATGGCAGGTAGCCTTGGATGCAGGGCTGACCTTGGGTGCTGGACTGATAGAGGAGACAGGCTTCCCTCAGGTCTGCTCTTGGTGGATTTAAACAGCCTGCACCTGGACCTTCCACCTAGGTTTTCCTACAGGGGTCCACCATATTTGATGTAAGTCTTAGGAACCCCCACTGTCGGATTAACCCATGGCGTCACTTCTGGAAGGTGGGCTGGAAGTTAGTGATTACCCAGTGCCTATGCCAAGCCTCTTTCATCTGTATTCAAGAAATTTGTGGCCTGATTCAAGCCAAAGTCAAGTGTGCTGTGTCTTTATTTGATTTGGCCAGTGGAGATTGAGGGAAGCACGAAGCCTTGGCCTGCAAGGGGAACACAAGAACAGCCCTGCTGGATCAGGCCAGTGACCCATCTAGTCCAGCCTTCAGTGGCCAACCAGAAGCCTGTGAGAAGCCTGCAAGCAGGATCCGGGTGCAACAGTACTCTCTCCTCCTGTGGCTTACAGCTACAGGTATTGAGAAACATACTATCTCCAATAGTGTTGATAAAACCTTCAAGTTTAGTAGCCACAGATAGCCTTATGCTCTATGACTTTGTGTAATCCTGTCTAATCCTGTTTTTAAACCACCAAACTTTGTGGCCACCACTACCTTTCGTAGGAGTGAATTTTGTAGTTTAATTATGTGCTGTGTTAAGTACTTTCTTTTGTTTGTCTAAAAAGGAGAAAGAAAAGCAGGAGAAAGAACCACATGAGTTTATAACCATGGACATTTCCTGTGTTAAAGATTTTAATCTACACAGTACTTTTTAAAGCGACTATTTGCACTGGCCCAATATGTCTGACAGAGCTTTCTTCACTGTATGTGGCCCTGACAGATACTGATACCAGAAAACTTTGTGGGTGATTTCATTTTCCAAATAGGCAACTAAGTTTTGGAGGAATTACAGCACTTGGATATTTGCTTCTGCTTCAAGGATTCTTTTCCTGGCTGGCTTGGCTTGATTTGATCTATTCTTTTTATTACATTTGTTTACTCCATGGACACACAAACCAGCCTACAAGATTAGAAAAACAATTTTTTAAACCCCAAAAATCAAACAGCAGAACAAAACCCAACCAACTTTGGGGATGTTCAAGTAGGATTTTCAGAAGCAGAAGTATCAGCCACAAAGAAGTATTACTACCATGATGAAAATCAAGGCTGGAAGAATTAAAGTATCACATTTAACTTACATTCAAATCAATGAAGGCTGATCCATTTGGGCTGATGAGACAATACTCCACCAATCTCAGTCCGTTTTCAGCCAGCCCTTCCTTGCCTGCCTTCTTCCTTACAACCAGTTTAGTTAGTGGCACTCCCTGTCAGATTCCTCCTCCTTGGTCTCAATGTTGCCCTTGTAGAACTCAATGGGGAAGAAGATTGGCGGGGGGCATAATTTCCCTGCTTGCAGAATTCAGGACTCTGCATGACATAGTGAGAAGCCATGATGGCTTAAGGATTTTCATGACAGTCCTGGCATTTCTGCGTGAATTGAAGACTATGCACTCTGAAAATGCTTGTCGCTAATAGATGGCCACCGTAGCCACCCTGGCCACCATATTCTGTACCAGCTGCAGCTTCCAAACCAACCTCAAGGGAAGCATTAGCTTCATGTTTACTGGAAAACTGTAGATGCTAGCTAGATAGCTAGATAGACATCACATGTACAGGCTATACAGTCAGGTTTCCAGACTGAGTGAATTGATTTCAGAAAGTTGGAGTAGGGATTAGTTTTCTCCTCTTTGCAAAATGGATATTGTGGGTTGCCAAATTAATTTAAAGCATCACAGTGTTACCCACAAAATAAGACAGGAGTCAAAAGCATATCAATTAGGTTCCTTCACACATAGCTGAAAATAGATAAGGGTTAATGGTAAAATAATTTTAACACTGACAAAGGCCTTCTTTCAGGCCTGAGAGCAATCTGAGGCTTTACCAGCAGAAGCAATTGGGGGCAGAAAGCATTAAGCAAAAGTAACACGGAGCTGAACCCTCATGCATGAGAACTCCAGGCTTCTCCCACCCAAACAGCTGAAGTTGCTGACCTAGAATTGGGAAGTATTGTATTGGTCACGAAAGCTAAATCTACTTTGTCAGAAGGTTAACAGAGTACAGCATGTAAATTGCAAGAGCTATGAAAAATAGATGGACTGGAAACATTTAATTTTATGAATGCATAGAGTTAGCTCGCTGAAAAGTCAGAACTTTGTGAAGGAATTGACAGCGTGGCCAGAATTTGATTAAACTGCTTAATATATCTCTGTGTATATTAAGTGGGTATGATTGGAACTGAATGTATCTTTAGCTGTTGTGAGTGGTTTCTCCAACTCAGTCCCCTGCTTGATCTATTATTTGGCCACGTTTTTGCCCAGACACCCAAACACTCACCTCACTGAAGGGTATCTTCTTTATGATTGCCTGTGCCAAACTGTTTAATTTTTTGTTCAAGGATGGAGAGCATTTGGACACCAACTCCCATCATTCCTGACCACTGACAGGGGCTGATGGGAATAAGGATGTTGAACATCTGGAAGGTCACCACTATCCCACCCCTGTTTTAGTGCAAATAACAAGCAATACCCTCCTGGCAGAGTCTAGATCAAACTTCACCCATCTGATGCCTTCCAGAGGTTTAGACTACAATTTCCAACCCCTGGTGGTGGAAAGGGACCTTGGTGAAGGGCACTGTTTTGGTTTCCCTTTTCTGGAATTTTTAGTTTAGAGGAAAGGTCAACAAGAGGTGGCATGATAAAAGTTTATAAAATTATGCATGGCATGCAGAAATTGGATAGGGAAAAGTTTCTCTATCTCTCAAAACAATATGGGCACCCAATAAAGCTGAATGTTGAAAGAGTCAGAACAGTTAAAAGAAAGCACTTCTTCATCCAGTACACAGTTGAACTGTGGAACTTGTTCCTGCAGAAGACAGTGATGGCCATTGGATTGAATGGCTTAAAAAAAAAATAGGATGAGACAAATTCATGGAGGGCAAGGCTCTCCATGGCTACTAGCCACAATGGCTATGCTCTATCTCTACTGTCAGAGGCGTTATGCCTCTGAATATTAGTTTCTGGGAATCGCAGATGGGCAGAATGCTGTTACACTCATGTCCAGCTTGTAGGCTTCCCACAGGCAACTGGTCAGCCACTGTTAGAACAGGGTGCTGGATTAGATGGGCCATTGGCCTGATCCAACAGACTTACATTATGTTCTTATGCTATCATCATCAGAAATCCCTTTTGGTCCACAATGAGGTAGATGTGTCTGTATGCAAAGTGGTATCTTTCTGCACACCCTCTCCTCAAGTTTAGCTATGCTGGCTCTACTACAGTACTTGTGGTTGAACGGATGCTATCTTTCTAATGGGGCATCCATCCTCTTCACACACACACACACACACACACACACACACACACTTCTAGGGAATACCATTTTTTTTATTTAAAAATTATGTGCTTCCCACCTTTGATGCTGTGGCATTTCTTTCAGCAACTTCAGAAGAAACCCCCATCGGAGCCAAAAAGAAATTCTTAGCAAATCTTGTAAAGGAGACTGATGATCAAAAGTTCTAAGTGTAGCTTGTATTTAATTATTTATAAATGAAACTGGGTTTTTTTGGGGGGGGGGTCCTAAAAGTTTTCCCCCCAGAAGCAAAGTGATGAACAGTTAAGGATTTGTTTTGTTTGATTTTATTTTTTCTTGATGCCTTGCAACTGCTTGACAGGGCTAGCAATTTCCAAAGAGGTTTCTGATAAAATATTGAAGATGTAATGAATGACCTTATGGAGTCCTAACATTTCAGCTGCATTTTCATACATGATCTATACTCTTCTCACTGATCAGAGTGTGGATGTATCAAATGGACCACACCCAGTTCCCGTATTGGTGACAATGTCATATGAATATACAGTTCACGATGCTCCCTAGGGTAACTGTACGGGCCAAATTTTCCCACAAGTCTAGGGTTGCCATATTTCAAAAAGTGAAATTCTGGAGACAAATGTTGTTGAGCTTTTTTATTATTATTATTATTTGCAAAGTTGTTGAGCACCCCTATACAAGCCCAAGTTTTGGCTTTTCATTACTCGATAGAATTAAAGGTCAGGGTGCACAGATTGCAAAAGGTTTATGGTGGCTCAGTGCTAGAGCACATGCTGGGTAAGCAGGAGGTCCCAGGTTCAACCACTAGTGTCTCTAAGTAGAGTTGAGAAATGCTTTCTGTCTGAACGTTTGAGGAGCCACTGCCAGTAACTGTAAACTAGTATTCTTCAACTTTGTATCCCCAGTTGTTAGGCTACAATTACCATCATCCCTAACTATCGGCTAAAGCAGCTGGGGAACTTCCCAGATTAGGTCTGCAGCCTTCTTGCAGACCTTTCCGTTAACCTTGGGTTCGCGTTGCGCCGAAGGAAGGGATCAGAGGAGTCAAAAAGACACTTCGAGGGGCAGTGGCGGAGTAAGGCTCCGCGGTACCCGGGGCGGCAAAGGAAACGCCCCGGGGGCGGGACGTCGTGACATCACATTGTGACGTCATGACGCTCCGCCCCCAGGGCGGTTCCGGGGGTGCCGGCGCCGCTTCTGCAGCCTTCTTTTAAGCCGAAGAGCTCGCTTTTAAGCTCTCCGGCTCAAAAGGAGGCTGTAGAAGCGGCGATCCGATGCGCTGCCGCTCCCAGGGTGACGGAGGGAGCGGCAGCGCGTGGGAATGGTGGGAGGGGCTGCCTCTTGCCGCCCCCACCCGCCGCTTCTCGCCCCTGTCGCCCGGGGGCGTACCGCCCCCACCGCACCCCCCTAGCGACGCCCCTGTCGAGGGGATTGCTTCAGAGAAAAAGTTTATTCTGCATGCAGAAGGTAAATGCTGTGTTCAAGCAAGTACAAAGCTAGTCAGCACCCAGACAGCTCTTATAGAGGTCTTTGGCTCTCCCCACCCCAGGAATCTGCCTCTTGTACATCCTTGTCCATATAAGGAACATTTCCTGTTGTACATTTCCTTGTACATATAAGGCAAAAGGACATTTAGCCCTGAGTTGGTTCCTGTGCTAGCATGCACACTTCAGCAAGGCCATCCTATCTGTCTCTGACCTAGACAGTTCCTCTCCATGTGCAAGGTTGACCTTCTACTGTTATCTCCAGACTCTTAGTCATAGCTTACACAGTAATATGCCAGTCAGGAGTGCAATGCAGATCAAAGTTCACAGCAAAAAGAAAGATTTCATACAGAAAAGCCTCCACTCAAAAGAGTCTCCATAGGAAAGAGTTTTTTCCTCTTAAAAGAGTCTCTAACAGTACATTCAGGTAAATATATCCAGGTTAGCTAATTAACCCCTTCAGATCCTGTTAAGGGTTGGCTGTCTCCTTATTCATAGTATTATCTGGTTTAGGAAGCAAGTGTAGCCTTATTTCCTCCCTGGAAAAAGCAGGTGGGGGAGGGAAGAACATAACACCTACAAAAGGGTTGGCTTTAACCCCACAAAGAAAGGTGACTATAATGGGGAACGAGCAGAGACAAGGCATTGCTGGCTGTCCAGATACTGTATGTTGAGTTTTTTTGGGGGGGGGGTTTGCTGCAGCTTTTATCCCTTGTTATCAAGCTTCTTTTGTAAATATACTTTTTGCTGAAGAAGCACAATGAATTAGTTTATTTGGCTTTGCAATTCATGGCCGGTTTGGACATTAGCATAACTCTGGACAACTATACGAGCTACATAACCTAAGGACAGGAAAAACAATTAATAGTATTCTATAAAGTCATAGTAACTTATCGTGTTGCCAGGATTCTTCCTAATCACATGGAACTTTACTCCAGTGCAACAAAAAAATGGATTAGCTGTGCCCTGTTGGTTATCAAAAGAATTGTTTTGCAACACTACAATGGACGGAAGCCTCATTCACTCCGTGTGAACTATAGACAGACACACAGAACTATATACGTTCACAAAACCATTTGGGGTGGGCAAGGTTGTTGGGTCAGTGCTGGCTGGTGGTCACTTTCAGATGTGGTTGGAGGAAGAGGATTATCTGGAACCATTTAATTTTGGCTTTGTTGCTAGATTCAGAACTGAAAGAGCCTTCATGCCCTGGCTGAAGACCTGTAGGACTCTTACCAGAAAGAGGCATTAGAGGACTGTTGTTCCTTGGCAGTTATGCTCTGACGTACTGCAGGTTTCATCCTGTCCCCCATGCTTTTTATCAAGATCAGTATCAATAATAATAATAATAATAATTTATTTATTTATTTATTTATACCCCCCCTCTGGCTGGTTTCCCCAGCACTCTGGGCAGCTCCCAGAATATTAAAATAAATCAATCTTCCCTAAACAGGGCTGCCTTCAGATGTCTTCTAAAAGTCAGATAGTTGTTTATTTCCTTGACATCTGATGGGAGGGCATTCCACAGGCAGGCACACTACGAGAAGGCCCTCTGCCTGGTTCCCTGTAACTCACTTCTTGCAGTGAGGGAACCGCCAGAAGGCCCTCGGAGCTGGACCTCAGCTGAACAATGGGGTGGAGATGCTCCTTCAGTATATGGGCCAAGGCCATTTAGGGCTTTAAAGGCCACCACCAACACTTTGAATTGTGCTCGAAAATACGGGAGCCAATGTAGGTCTTTCAGGACTGGTGTTATGGTCTCGGCGGCCACTCCCAGTCACCAGTCTAGCTGCATTCTGGATTAGTTGTAGTTTCTGGGTCACCTTCAAAGGTAGCCCCATGTAGAGCGCATTGCAGTAGTCCAGGGAGATATAGAATCATAGAATCATAGAGTTGGAAGAGACCACAAGGGCCATCCAGTCCAACCCCCTGCCAAGCAGGAAACACCATCAAAGCATTCCTGACAGATGGCTGTCAAGCCTCTGCTTAAAGACCTCCAAAGAAGGAGACTCCACCACACTCCTTGGTAGCAAATTCCACTGCCGAACAGCTCTCACCATTCTGGTGAGACAGTCTGCAGTCAGATAGGGTCTCAGCCTGCATACCAAATGGAGCTGGTAGACAGCTGCCCTGGACACAGAATTAACCTGCACCTCCATGCATAGCTTTGAGTCCAAAATGACTCCCAGGCTGTGCACCTGGTCCTTCAGGGACACAGTTACCCCATTAAGGACCAGGGAGTCCTCCACACCCACCCGCCCTATGTCCCCCCAAAATTAGCCGTAATCCATCCACTCACACCACTTTCACTGGTTCTGATTTAAAAGAAAGGTAGAGTTGGGTATCATCTGCATACTGTTGAACACCCAGCCCAAACCCCCTGATGATCTCTCCCAGCAGCTCATATAGATGTTAAAAAGCATGGGGGAGAGGACAACCCTGAGGCACCCCACAAGTGAGAGCCAGGGGTCTGAACACTCATCCCCCAACACCACTTTCTGGACACAGCCCAGAATATCAATCCATGGGGGAAATTAGAATGTGAGGTCAGTTGTGTCATTTCAGTGAGTTGGAGCACAATGGCACCAGTATGTAGATGACAACAATCTTCCACCCTCTCTGACCAAGTCATTTGTATCAGGTGAGACTCTGCAGGTGCTGAACCTTATGTTACCCAGCAAATGATATTCATAGGCCTATTACCTCTGACATTGGGCGTAGAACATAGCCATCTTGGGTAGTAGCCACTGATAGCCTTATCCTCCTTGAAATATAATGTAATGTTATTTTGTTCCAAAAGGTAACACAAAATACAGTATAGAGGGATGTTTTAGTGTTACTTTTTTCTTGAGAAGGTAACTCACTGTACTCTGTTGAGAAGCAATTTGGATTAATGTAACAATGTGAACTCTCCGTTATCCTATGACTTTGTATGCTTGGATGAATGGTGTCTGGTTAGTTAACTATCTGGCCAAGCTAAACCTATTATTCCTGTTTGTTTAATTCACAATGAATAAATTTGTGGTTAGCTTTAATCTTCCCTTCAAATAACTGGTTTGTTTGTTTTTGTTCACCCCTTTTCATGCCAATGTAAAGTACCCCTCCACTTCTCTCTTTTGTCTTTTAAAAGAGCATTGTCAGCTCAAGAATATTGGAGTCTTTGTGTGTTGTTATCCTCCCAAGAATTCCCATTTTGCATCTAACTGGATGTTCACATAAGTTTTGTATGCTGTCAAAACACAGTCAGGATCTTGAGTCTTGCTTTAAATACTTTGCAACACAGATCTCTTCACCCTGTTTTCCAGTGGTCCAGCAACTCATTATAGAAAGAGGTGATGTGCAGAGAGTCACCCATTTAAATCTCCTTGCACCCTGTAGGAGAAGACAGGAGAAGCAAATTGTGGCACCAAAGCCACTGGCTCCATTTTTATTAGTAGTTTAATTGCTCTACACCCTAGTGGACTTGGAATGCATGAGCCAGGAGATGGCAGAAATGAAAACAAAGATTGCTTACACTTCCAGAATTGCTGATCATTTGTTCCAGATACAATTATGTTGCACTCTGTTTTGAAAAGATCCCCAATGGAGCCCCTTATTCTAATTTTTTTTTTAAAAAAAGGTGAATATTCATAACTCCGTCAATACAGAGGCAGAGTCTAGATTATCAGTCAGTTGCCTGATCTGGATATGGCCATTTTTGGACTAGAATAGCTTGACCACTGTTTTCTGGTAACCTCCAGGATGGATTACTGCAGTACACTCAATGGGGCTGCCCTTGAGGTTGGTCTGTAAGCTACAGCTGGTGTGAAATGCACTGGGACAGGGTATTGCCTACACGTTACCCCATGGTTGGAAGTACTGAATTGGCTGCCAGTTAACTACTGGTGCTGGCTTTGGTGTATAAAGCCCTATACAGATTTGGAGCAGGATACCTAAATAATTATTTCACCTTTTATGCAAGGAGCTGAGCACTCACAGGTCTCCTGCAGACACCTTCTTATGAAGAGGTCCATTGCATGTCAATAAAGACACAGGACTCAACAAGTAAGGTTAATGGGCATGAAAAGGCCACAACTTTATTGGTTACGGATGTTGAGCGGTATTGGCTTAGGCATTGGAACTAACCGACTATATCCGACTCCAGTACGTCGTGCTGGCAGTCTGGGAAGGGTTAACCACCGATGGGAGAGCCCTGCTGCTGCACATCAGCTAGGGACTCACCCTGTGGTCACCGATATGGGGCGTGCCTTTGGCCCTCACCTACCACGGCTTTGGACAGGGACACGCCCCGGACTCATTTAACGAAGTACCCTTCAGCATTTGGGGGAGGTGATGGCCCAACCTCCCCCCCCACCTTCAGCCTTCCCGAGATAATCCAATGCCTAACTGCCAAGACCAAAGTTGTGACGAATTGCTATGAGGTAGGCCAAAACCACTAAGCCAAAACCAATTTGCCAAGTGGGAAAATTCCTACCAGGCCCCTCAACGGCGACCAATGGCGTCAGGGGATGGAGCCATCCCCTGTGCACGTGAAGGGCTTGTGATGCCTGCAACCCCCCCTCCTTTCTATGGGTGGAAGGGGCTTTCTGCACAATAGAGGAATTACACCTTTAGTGCTACCTACTCTAAGGAATTCCCTCCCCTTAAATTTAAGGCAGGCTGACAGCCAGGTGCCAGAAACCAACATTTCCTAGATTCTGCACTCCCAGGAAGGATGAAAAATAAGGTTGATTGAATCACTGATGGTCCATCATATGAAGCTGGTGGAGAGCTTATGGTTTGGTGGGTTACAAGCTGTACAGTTTTATTCTAAAAATGTTTGTTCTTAACTTACTGGTTTTGAATCTTCAATAAGACGTAGAAATAGTGTTCTCCACAAGGTGATATCAGCTCAAAGTTCTTTTTGATGGGGTGTCTCATTAATTAAAAAAGGGTTTTGCGTAATTAATCTAAAAACTGGCTGTGCTAGAGGCAAAATAGTTTTGGACTGAACATGGAAATGCAAATTCAGCCTGCATCCTCCTCCTCTCTTCGGGGGCTCTGAAATTTTAAACAACTCTGAAATTTCTTTAGATGTCTTTTAGGTGTATTTTGGTAACATTATTAATAGAGTATCTCTAATTACAGGATGGTTTTCATATAATTATGGAAATGTCAATGGGGCACATTATTAACTGCTAAACAGCATTTTCTTCCCAGTTGTATACTGGTGTAATACAGCCTCTCATATAACCTGAATCTGCTTTTTCAGAGAACATGAAAGGCTATATACATGTGAGGGTGAGAACAAGTTTCTATTTACACCCCATATATCACCATGGCCACACAGGAGGTCAGAGCATTTGACATGCCTCCTTACATGGAGGCAGGGTTCCAGCATGCATAAAGGAGATAGTTATTAGACTTATTTTAAAAAGCCCTCCTTGTAACCTGCCTTGGACCAGTCTGCCTAGGAGCAGCACCTAGATGGAGCAGCAAATAGTGCCCACATCCCCCATCTTCAAAAGCACGTGTGTTAGGCTCCCATCCCCAGACACAATAAGGGCCAGGAAGAGATCTTTATTCAGGCTGAATGGAAGCTATGAAGAGGTTCGAATAGTTGACATACCACTCCCACCAAGCTTCTAAAGCCAAGACAGTGTAAGCTCCCTCGTAAGAACTCTGTTGCCCTGCTGTACATGACTATGTTCACTCCATGTACACAGGCATGTCTCATCCCACCCATGTTGTCAGTGCCTGGTTCTTGGTGACAAGACTCTTCTGCTCATCTGCTTCCACCTCCACTGCCACTGCCTCCTACTCAGTCCTTCCCTTTGGCTAGTTGAAGTCCTCCCCGCTCCCTGATGCAGCTCTGTGCTCCACAGGAGAAGCAGTGGAGAAGGTTATCGGATCTGCTTCAAACTCTCTGTTACCTAGAGGCACAAGTCCTCCATTCCTGAGCTACCAGCCCTCCCAGCTACTCACCTGCTTCTTCTCCCTCCTCCTCCTCCTCCTCCTCCTCCTCTACCATCTGGCACTGCCAAAGCATGCTGGATCATGATGGAGCTGAGCTGACACATAGCCCCCTAATCCCAGACACATTAGCTTGGTACCTGTGGCAGAAAATCCATCAAGAACATCTCCCTCAAAGTCATACTGATTATGCCTGGTTCAGTATCTGCCATCTCCAATTAAAAGGATCAGGTTACAGATGATGAGAAAGTTTCGAAAGGAGCCCTGTTAGATGTATCATCCCATATTCCATAATGGCTCACCCAACTCCTATAAGAAGCCCACAATCAGGGCAGGTCTTGTCCCCTAGTGACTGCTATTCAGGGGCATGTTGACTCTGAATTTGGAAGTTGCATATAGGATATGCCTTATCCTTTGCATTAGAAAAATAAGAAGACCTCGCTACCTGAGACTCCTGTTCCTAAGTAGATGAGATTGTCATCCTTTGTGAAGATGCCTCATCTTTTCTTAAGGTGCCTAACTGAGACTTTTGTGATATTAACCCACTACAGGAAGGAAGGAAGGAAGGAAGGAAGGAAGGAAGGAAGGAAGGAATAATTTATTGGCCAAGTACATTTCCCAACATACTTGGAATTTTGCTTCGGCTACATTGCAATGTAAACATACCTTTTACAAACACTGTTCCACTAACAATACAATGACACAGCAAAGAAATCCCACCCATAACTGACCTCCCCTTCCGCTACACAACTACGAATTTAACAATTTAATGGGACATGGGAAAAAACTGTGCCTGTGCCTGACCGATTTTGTGTATACAGTCCTGTAGCGATCTCCAGATGGAAGTAAATCAAACAGATGATGACCAGGATGCAGAGGATCTGCGACAATTTCCTCTGCTCTCTTCCTAACTCGGGTAGCATAGAGTGTCTCTATTGAAGACAAGCGAGCACCAATTACCCTTTCTGCTCGTTGGAGTCTTTTCTTGTCTATCTTGGAGGCTGTGCCGTACCAAGCAGTAATAGAATTAATGAGAACAGTTTCAATGATGTCTCTGTAAAATTGGATCAACACTTCCTGGGGCAATTTAAATTTCCTTAGTTGACACAGGAAATACAACCTCTGGTGGACCTTTTTAATAATACTTTTGATGTTGTGACCAATTTAAGTTTTTAGAAATTATAGAACTCGGTAACATGGTTGTAGTAGTAGAGTCCTTTAAGTTCCTAAGGATGGAAAGTGGCAGCAGGATGGAACAGTGCCTTCTAAAATCAATTACCAAATCCACTGTTTTTTGGGCATTTAGCACCAAATTATTTCTGGTGCACCACGAAACAAGATGGTCTACTTCCCGCCTATACACAGATTCATCGTCCTCCCAGATAAGCCCAATAACTGTTGTGTCATCGGCAAATTTCAAGAACTTAACCGATGGATCAGTTGAGGTACAGTCATTTGTGTATAGGAAAGCACACACCCCTGGGGAGCACCTGTATTGATGGTATTGTTGCTCAATATAATTTTTTCCAACCTCACCTGCTGCCTCCTGTCCATTAAAAAGCTGTATATCCATTGGCAAACAGGGGCAGGTACATTAAGATGAAGTAAGCTAATTCTTGTGAAGTTGCACAGCATCAAACACAGCAGAAGAATGCAGCCATGTTTAAACTCAACTGTTTGCACCACCACCAATATAGCTAGAAAAGGGGGAAAGCCATTAGAAGGCACATTTAAAAAATAGCCACCCAAGATTAATCTCCTGCATACAGATTCATAAGTGGGAGAGTAAGTGACAAGACAGCACAGCCTGTTATTTCTATTCTGTCAATGAAAAATTGCTTTCACTCTCTGTCTATGTGGCTTCTTGCTGTGTCTGAATTTTTAAGAAAAAAGAGCTGCAAAGATTTGCCTAAAGGAACCATATTTCTCCGGAATGGCAGGCAAGGATCCCTTAAGTGTTCTGATAAGGAAGTGATGATTAAAACATTAAAGATTCTGAAAGTGGAGGCATCAATCCTCACGCAGTGTGCTGAGGGATGTGCAAAAGGGAAAAAAAGGAACTTAGAGAATGTGTTATTTCTAGAGCTGGGACAACATTTCTCAGAATGTTATTTCCTGATCAAGTTTCTGAGAATTTTCTTTCTCAAGCTTTTCCTGAACTGCTGGAGAATTTCAAATCCGGTCCTCCCAGTATTTGGCAAAATGCCCTTCCCCTACTTGGGGCCAGGATACATGAAAGATCACCTCACCATTTGATCTCTCTATCGTTTAACCCAGACACTGAGATCCAGCTCTAAAGGCCTTCTGGCAGTTCCCTCATTCTGAGGCTACAGGGAACCAGGTAGAGGGCCTTCATGGTAGTTACGCCCACCCTGTGGAACACCCTCCCAT